>CM076092.1:22917306-23517306 GCA_038088585.1 Chrysina gloriosa
ATTTCTAATTAAAAGATTAATGTGTAATACAAATTTTGTTTTAGAAGATATTGTTTATGAAAGCTTGACACCTACGATTGTACAAACAGGTACAGAAATAGTTGGTCCATCTGCTGCCTTGGAATATGTATCAGCAGATGTACATTATATGGGTAGGTATTTTGTAACGTTGATAACTTACTAGTTGAATAATGAGATCCACTGGAATAAGTTTTTGAACTCCACAACAAAAAAAGTGTGACTTCAGACTACTAGTAACTATCAGCATTGCTACAAGCTGCAGCTGTGAATATATGAAGAGGTTCTAAAATTTTATGTTGCAGGACATCAAACTCCTCTAAAAGCTGTGGACGTAGATGCAGTTGCCATTAGTAGCACTGAGGATCCAAAACAGCTGTGGCAGATAGGGATTCAAACACCACAGTCATTGTCTGCTCAGTCACCGAGGAAAAGAGCATTAAAAACTGAATTGGCAAAACTACAAACTCAATTATTGCAGTCAATTGCAACGGAAGATTGTCATTCCCTCCAAAATTTCGAAAAATTATGTCACATATATTTAGAAGAACCTTTGGCTACGCTAGTTATATCCCAAGCACGTTTCCGTAATAAAAGGGGGCAAGCTCGGCGTTACACGTCACAAGTAAAAGAATTTGCACTATCAGTGTATTTCTTAGGTCCTTAGATTTTTTTATATTGGTAAAGAGCATATGCTACACTTAAAGTTTAGGAAGAAAAAATTATTGGATTGACACTTAAATAAAGAACTGATGATAGACTGCGAATCTCGTTAAATATCAATAATAGCTATTTATGTAATAAGTGTAATGGATCTTTTCAGAAAAGATCGGTTTGGTTTATTTTTCTCAAATTTTGAAGATGTGGAAAGCATCTACTTATGGATTACTTATTCCATGCTTCGAACAACAATCTGCACCAAAAGAATATAGACATAAGTAAATACAATATTGTTATCGCATTTCTGAAATATATTTATAAGAATAGTGTTTATTATTGTCTGTTCTGGAGTTTGATTACATTCTTTTGGAATAACAATTGACATTTATTTTAAGTATTCAAAGCTTTGAAGAACAACTGTCATACTTTTGAACACGTGCCAAAAAGTACATTTGGAAACTGCAGTGATACCTACATATATATAAACTTTCAAAAATTCGCGCGCATTCCAAGCCCAAAATAATGGCGTCAAGGCCATATTAGGCGGCGTGGTGGGGTTAATGTAAATAGATACAAGTGTCGCTCTGATATATTCTTATTCTGTGACCGTAGTCTATAACCGGGGCAACGAGTTGCATGGCTAGATAGCTATCACAGATTACTTAATATTATAATAGCTATTGATAGTCTTTGCTGTAGGCTTGTATATGAATATACATACATATACATATGAATATTACTTTTACTCGCTTAAATATGTAGGTAGGTAGGTGTAAGAATTCAACAGAAATTTTAAGTTTTTATATACAATTTGTCCCCCAGTGTTATCAGTGTTGAATAATTAAAGCTACAACATTTGTTAGTTAAACGTTTATTGTTATGTGAGAAATGTGACTAAAGTATGCCTTAAGTAAGAGAGACATACATTACATACATTAATTTGTTATTTTTTCCATAATAAAATATTTGTATTGTACACTACGCATTTTGGCACTACCGTACAATTTGGGCAGATATACATATTGATATATATCATCTATGTATATAAATATTTAAAACACAAAAAATGTTTCTACCTATGTATGTCCGTTATAGACTTTGAAACCATCCAACCAATGTGCTCCAAACCGGTTTCATTAGAAAGGCAATAATGCGAAGATGGTTTTAGACCACTAAAACAATGCATTAGGCACATTCGGTCCATTCATGAAGTCGATTTTCGGCTTTTCCCATACAAAATTTTTCGCGAATACATACTGTCAACACAAAAACACTGAGCTGTCACTGTCATTAGAAAGTTTTATTATTTGTGGTTATCGCGTCGATCATGTCAAATAATCGAATTAGAAAATATTAAAAATCTCAGGCAGTAAAAACGACCAATTTGGCTCTGAAGAATGATGATGTCAACAAAATAAACCATCAAATTTAATTGAAGCTACCCGGTGAAGTTGTCACGTACAAATCGATTGACGCAGTTATAGCTGAGGAACAAGCTGTCAACTTTCCAACAGAGCTTCTTAACTCTTTGGAACGATCTGGAATGCCACCACATATATTAACTATATTAAAAGTTGGTTCACCGCTGATGCTTATTCCCAACTTAGATCCACCGAAATTGTGCAACGGAACAAGACTTGCTGTTAAAAACTATCGCCGAATTTAATCGAAGCCACAAACATCAGCGGCAAATGTAAAGAAGATGTGCTGATAGCACGAATTGCAATGATTTCAACCGATTTGCCCTTCGATTACAAGCGATTACAGTTTCCAGTGCGCCTGGCTGTCGCCATAACCATCAACAAGGCTCAAGGCCAATCGCTAAGTGTTGCTGGTTTGAAGATTGGAAAATCCTGTATTTCGCAGCGCCAATTATATGTTGCTTGCTCCAAAGTTGGAACGCCGAAAAATCTTTGTTTACACACCTACCGAAAAAAACTCAAAATATTGTTTATGCGCTAGCATTAAGATAACAAAGTTAATAAACACAATTTCCGTTTTTTCCCAACAAATAAACAAAATGCATTTCGTTTTTAGCGCAGTAACACACGCCGGTTATCCGCTAGTATCTATATAAAAACGAATGTATGTTTGTGTGTGTGTCCTTTATGCTTTATTACACCATTTATTCCATCGCCATGAAACTTTCGGAAGTTGTTGAGTACACTCCCATGAAGGTTTCTAACATTTATCCTACCATAAGTGGTGCGCGTGTGGAAGGTTCCTGGCATAGTCCGATCGACATGAAACTTTCGGAAATTGTGATGATTCCCAAACCGGGAAAGAACAAGCTATTTCCCCAGAATTACTGCCCCATAAGCCTGCTGTCTACACTACCTAAGACAGCAGAGTCGGTTATATTATCCCGTCTCAGAGACGAGCTGCTTAGACTGAACGTCCTGCCAGCTGAGCAGTACACGGATTCAGGACCGGTCTGACAGCGAATATTCAGCTTTTAGACTGACAGAGGCCGCAAGAACGGCCCTTGAGAGACGGGAAACGACGGGGGCGGTATTTTTCGACCTAGTCAACGTTTTCGACTCAGTATGGCATGATGGCCTCATTGTAAAAATGGGGCGAGTAGGCATCAATATCCAGTTGACTACGATCGTGAAATCTTACCTTGAGGGGCGTTCTTTCTCGGTAAGAGTTGGGGGTCATCTTTCGAGGACACGACCTATGGCGACCGGTGTTCCCCAGGGCTCCCTCCTCGGCGCCAAGTTTTCTCTTCTGTATATGTCCGACATCCCACGACCGCCGGCGATGAAGATCGCTCTATACGCGGACGACACGGCCATGTTCACCACCTGATCGGCTGGTGTTCCACCGCCTACAGGTTGCTGTTGATGGGCTCCTGGAATGGACGGTGAAGTGGAGATTGCGCATTAATCCTACAAAATGCGTCGCGATCTGTTTCTCCCGGCGATAACATCTACGTAGGGGGACCTGCTTTCCATGGAGTCCATCCGTCAAGTATCTGGGGGTGACCCTGAATAAGCGATTGACCTTTCGATCGCCCATCGAGACTGCCCTCGGAAAATATTACGTCGCCAGGAAGATCCTGCTGCCGCTCCTATGTCGCAAATCTATGCTAAATCCCCGGATTAAGATGCTACTATTCACCGTCCTTTTGCGACCAATACTTACATATGGAGCGGTGTCGTGGTCGACTGCGGCGAAGACGAACATCAACAGGCTCGTGGCGGAGCAAAATGAAGTGCTGCGTATGATCGCCTGCGCCCCGTGGTTAGCCCGAAACAAGCAACTGCATGAGGATCTCTCAATACCAAGTATAAACGATTATCTTCTTCAATTGGCTACAGCTAAGCTAGAGAGTAATGCAGGTTTCGGACAACCCGATAGTTAGTTATACCGCTGCTCTCGACGCCGACAGACCCCCGCATATGACCATCGTTAGACAGGTGCAGGACCTCCTGAGGGATTGATGGCGAACTGAATGCGACTCCAGAGGTCAACCCGGGGTGAAGATCCTCCTGGAGTTTTGTTGCAGCAGTTCGATCCCGACGCTGAGGACATCCCCTTAGTGAAGGATCCGTTCGGGTCACTTCCCACATACCATCTTATGGCCGCCTAGTGGAGGACCGAGGGGCTTATGAATCCTTCGGGACCCAGCCTCACCTAATGATTAACAGCTTTCCGAAACTTTCGGAAGTCGTTGAGTACACTCCCGCGAAGGTTTCTGGCATTGTGCATCTATCCTGCGATAGGTGGCGAGCGTGTCGAAGGTTGTTGGCATAGCCCGATCTATTTGAAAACGATGCCCATTAGGAAACAGCACTCGGTGATGTATCGAATACTGCTCAACCACAGCAAATACGCACGTTATTTGCTATAATATTGACAACCTGTTTCCCATCGAATTCGAAAAATCTTCGGGAAAAATACAAAGATTACATCAGTGAAAGCATCCTCGTCGTTTGTGACCAACGAATCGGGACATGCAATTCACATCAAACCTATATAATGAGACATTGGTTTCGATCGAGGATACATGTTCGGCAATCGCTAACAAAGGATTGGTGTCGTTGAGAATGTGCGCACTGAATTGATCTGCAAAGGACGCTTATGATCGTGATTTGCAACGTGAAACACACTTCTATGTCGATGGGTATATTTTTATATTTGGGTATATTTGTTGCAAAGAATTGTCCGAAATTGGTTCTAGAACAACACATTGTATATGACACAATCATGCAAGCAATTACGAATCCAAGCGGCGGATTATACTTCATAAATGTGCCCGGAGGTACAGGCAAAATTTTTCTCATTTCAATCGTTTTGGCAACCATATGATCGCGGAATAAAATTGCACTGGCAATTGCATCATCTGGATTTGCGGCAATCTTTTGGATGGTGGTCGTACAGCGCCAGGTATGCCACCGCATATTTTAACATTGTAAATTGGCGTGCTCATCATTCTTTTCCGAAATATGAATCCACTACGATTTCGCAACGGTACAAGACTTTCGGTGAAAAAGATGATGAACAATGTCATCGACGCTACAATTTTGAATGAGGAAATAAAGGGTATGCCATTTGCATTCAAACGATTACAGTATCCGGTGCGACCCGCTTTTGCAATGACCATCAACGAAGCACAAGGCCAGTCGCTGCAAGTGTGTGGGCTAGATTTGAAGAATCCATGCTTCTCACATGGACAATTGTATGTGGCCAACTCTCGCGTCGTATACGCACCAGACGGAAAAACAAAAAATATCGTAAGCACTCAAATAAATAAATCGAATTGAAATGACACTTTGAAATGTTCTCCATATGAAAATGAATAAGTTTCAATGAAAATAGCACAGTGTACATTGAATGTTATCATAACGAGTTTCCTTGAATTTCCTTTCTTCTGAAATCGCAGCAACGCGCGACAGGTAAGCTAGTATTAGATAAGCAAGGACGAGTGCCTACAGTACGTTTTATTTATTATTTCGACGATTTTTCCTAAAGAGTTTTAGCCCTCCGTGTGTGTCCTAGTTTAATATTTGTGGGCTTTCTAATTTCTAATTTTATTTCATTCTATTCTTCTATGATATTTTTCAATGTAGTAACAATGAAATCAGATAATTTAATATTTTGATCCAGTTTTACAATAAAAGCTTCAGCTATCAATTCTGAGTCTGCGTTGGGCTTGAACTATTTCGATATATGGGTTTTACGATACCCGCTTAGTATTTGAACCGAGCTCAATCTAAAGTTGAACTACACTATATAGCTTAAGCTAGGTTCAACTTAACTTTACGAAATATGACTATTTTGATATTTTATTTCATCTTGGCATATAATATGTACCTTGTGTGTAGTATGAATATAGATATCCGTGCAACATGAACGAATTAACTGGAGTTCCAGCTGATGATGAAGATTTAAGATTTAGGAATTATACACTTTTGTATGTGTTCAAACCAATTCTCGAAACATTATTTTCCACTTAGAAGTTGATACCTCAAACACATGGTTGTCGAAGGCTTTTACGGTTCCATGAGGTGTTGTAAATCGCTGTCCACTGCTTTTTCTTTTCTTCGCGCGTACTTAGATTTCTGTCGTTACACTTGTTGCTATTAATGCATCTTTGTTAGTGGCGACATCTATACGTTATCCATTACTTATCGATTTCCATCCTCACGGATAGAGGGAGCCTTCATGCCTGTTTTGGAGAAAAATGAATATGTTTTCCGATTGACGTCGAGGCTTGCGGTGTAAGATCTTGGTGCCGTAGTTTTCCTCGAGAGATTATCGTTTGAAATCTCGATACATTTGTGGATATTGCGGAAAATACTTCTCGTTTCCGTTGCCTCATTTTGGGATTGGATCGCCGGACCGGCGAATAGTGTTGATTGGGGATCGGAAGAGCTGTTTAATTCAGTTGCAGTTGGAGCCCGTGTAGCCATTTTAAGTTGAGTTTTACCCCGTTCTAACGCTTTTTCTTAGTCCTGGTCGTTTAATCTTGGCCGTTTTAATATGGGGATAGCGTAGTTTAATATCGTCGTAATCTTGGACTATTGTACTATTGAACCGAATATTGGTTTCGAGTCATTTGGAAGTCATCTTCTTGGACAATATTCTGGTCGACTAATCTGATCTAGTCAGTATCTATCCGTTCGACTGGACGTATTCCGCCATTCTTTCGCATCTGGCCGACTGCTGGTGTTACGAACTCCACCTCACCGCACAGCTCCGAGGGGACACTCAGCTAAGTCATGACCTTTTGCCAAATTTTGCCTTATAATTTTTGGAATAACAACCAATTTTGGCCGGCCTTCACGTAATTCGTCACTGATGCGTGCATGGCCATGAAGAAATTATGCAAACAAATTGTAAACCCTATTTTCTAATGGTGAGTCGTTAAAAGTTATACGACGTGATTTGCATTGTTGTTGAATTAGGTCTTTACTAAAATCGTAGAAGATGATCCAATAAAAACCTTCACGTGAAATTTCCGTTCTTTCACAAAATTGCTTTTTCTAAACGTACAGCGTAAACAAACTGCTCGCTTAATTTCTAAGCTAATAGTAATGCTACATCTCAATAGGATCAAATAGTGGTTGTACAAATATAAAAGGCGCCTCCCGTATCGCCTGCCATTATTTCAAATATCTAAAAACGTTCAGAAGAGATCATCTGTATGAAATTGTGCTCGAAGACCAAAAGAGCCTTCTAATTAAATTGCACATACCTAAATATTTTCTCTTCTTTTTCCACAAATTATTGTTCCTATAGTAACAATGGAAGAATAGAAAACGAATACTGATATAGTTAAAATAATTTGATATTTGGCAAATTTTGCATAGGACCATCATTTCACATTTTGAACAACTTTTCTCAATAACATTTTGTCGTATTATTGACCGATATGGTACTTTACTCCAATAGAACTAGACCATGCGGGGCGGTTATCCCAAACCATGAACACGAGATTCAGAAAATTTTGAGCAATTATACTTATATAAGGGATATAGAACACTTGAACATTAGGATATTCCCCGTAGTGTACAGGATACCCCGACTTACCCACGTATACGTTGGGCAATATTTTTCTACATTTAATTTTGGATCGTAAAAACTGGTGTTGTGTGCATGTGTTGTTGCAGATGAGATTTTATTTTTCAATTTAAATTATTAATTCATTTAAATTACAAATGTAATGTAACTAATGAAATTGTATTAACTGTAATTGCATTTGCGTTTGCGTCCATACACGGAAGTGACATCCAGTATAGTTTTATTTACCTGTTGAATATTACATTTATTCTTCCTATAGTTTATGTAACAAACTGTATAACTAATTGTATGAATTTATGGTTGTTGTTTTGTACGACAACTAAAAAGGTTCACTCTTTTTCTTAATAATAATAATAATAATAATAATAATAATAATAATAATAGGAGTTTATTGACTATAGCTGAAATACATATAATATTTAAACGTACTACAATATATAATAATAGGTATATACTAGTGCGTAACACAACATATTGAATTTATACATAGCATACAGTCAATAAGGCTAACTCGCCGCGGAACATAAAAATATGCACACTGGCGTTCTTCCTATAGCCTATCAAAAAAATAAGAATCAAAATGAAAAAGAAAAATAATAATAAAAAAGCCAATGATAACAATATTTCTAATTAGAAGTGCGTAGCATATGACACATCACAATAGCGGAGACGAGAGAAGTCAATTCCATGTAAACTATAACTCGACATTGGGATTATTGCAATTCAACAAGCTTGACTTTCAATCTGTACCTGATGACGCGTATTGGCAATTCAAACGCATCCGCATCTAGTAGAACGGTGTTAATACTTTTGGTAATATTGTAAGTAAAACTACGTTTAAAAAGTTCAAGGCGATGCTTAGGGATACACAAAAATTTATTGTTACGTACATTAACGTTATGAATTTGATGCCGAAATTTAATTTTATCATACAGCTAAGTGGGCCTCTTATTTTTCAAAACATTCGCATAGTACACTGCCATATGCAGCATATGTTTACCCTTCATATTCAAGATGCGAAACTTTTTGTAAATATGGGAAACCGGCTGACATTTACGGAGGCCATGCACAAGCCTTTGGATTTTCTTCGACGTTTTCCTAGTAATACACGAGGAGTATACAACGTCACCATAATGAAAATGAGACAATACCAACGAGTCACATAATAGGAGCCTAGTTGGTGAAACGAAGTAGTGCCGATTAATAAATATAGCTTTGAGCGCAGCAAAAGCCCTTTGAGCCATTTGTAGTGTATTTAAAGTGAAGCGAAGTGAGCTATCCAGAATGACTCCCAGACTCTTGACACTATCACTAAATTGAATTATTTGTGTGTTGATTTTAATGTACAGATTTAGTTTAACATGTTCTCGAATACGCTGCGTACCAAACACAATCAATTGGGTTTTAGCTGGATTAATTTGTAATTGAAACTGCTTCGAAAATCTGCGTATTCTATTAAGGTCATCATTGATCAGCTGTTGGGCAATACTACACTTCTCGGGCTTAAAAGAGAAGTAAATCTGCGTATCATCTGCGTAAAGGTTTTAATATTGTTACGCTCGATGATTAATTGAATTGACCGCGATATCTAGCGACGCTGAGTATCAGGATAACGCCATCTACTAGTTTTTAACGGCACTGCGATAATAATGATTTTGAGACTGTTCAAGAGTCGACTATTCGAAGTGGGAGAGCGGTGGAACGTTCTGGAAGTTCCAGTACATTCTAGAATAAGGTTTTGATCCATATAAGAGAGAGAGTTCTTATTTGGTGATATATGCGAAGTGAACTCGGGAGTGATAAGTGAGTTCTTAGTTTGCGATATCTGCGAACACATCCCAACACCCAGCACGTAACAATATTACAGAAATGCCTAAACGCAAGTGTACCTTTACTACTGCTCTGCAAATGAAGTATCCATTTGTAAAACAAGGGAGTAGTACAGCAGACGTTACTTGTGAAAAGCGTCGTACTGGTTTTACTGTTGGACATGATATAGTGATATTGAGAAACATTTTAAATCGGAGAATCACAGGCTCTGCAATCAAGCGGCTGGTTCCAGCTCGTCTATGCTTGCTTTTTAAAGGAACTGATTCGCCCACTTCCAAAGATTTGGATATAGCTGTAGCGAAGGACGCGTGGGTGTATTACACTGTACAAGAAAATTACAGCTTTCGCTCAAATGGCTCTGCTTCTAATTTAATTCGAAGACGTTTTGAGCAAAAATTTAGATGTATACACTTTGTCTATTTAGACTTTTCACCTACGTCATCAATTTTTGTCCATAGATCTTTACGACTAATACCACCTCTCACTAATCGTCATCGTGCTCTCAGATTAGAACGGCGTAATGTATGGGCAGATTGGGATGAGGACTGTGATAATATCGTTTTTGCAAACGAATCTTGCTTCTGCTCATAGCCCTATGATGGTACTACACGAATTCAATGTTGCAGAGGAGAAAGGCAATTTTATAAATTAATTAAACAATAAAGTACGACGCATTTTAATATTCCTTGGAAGCCCTTTAAATGCTCAAATGTACATTTACAAAGTTTTGGAATCATTCGCTTTGCCATAGTTCAGCAATATAATGCCTAAAGCCTGTGTTTGAAAAATATATTTAGTAGAAACAACTACTAGATAAGAAACTGCAGAAACACCTCAAATGTATATTTTCATTACTTAAAATAATTATAAATTTATTGTTCCGGTATTTAAAAAAGGTGACAGTGGATTACTATCAAACTATAGGCCTATTTCTATAATACCAAATTTTGCGAAATTATTCGAAAAAGTGCTCTATTCCTATATCTACAATAGTACTCAATTCTACGTTTCATCTAATCAACACGGATTTATTCCCGGGCGTTCCAATCTGGCTACAGTGTCACAGTACATCGGTGAAACTATGCACAGACGTGGTCAAGTCGATGTAATTTACACAGACTTATTTAAAGCATCCGATTTAATTGACCATGAAATACTTTTATCGAAATTGGGCTCCTTTGGTCTCGTTCCTCCCTCTATTTATCTTCTTAGGTCATACTTGCAATGCAGAAAATGTTGTAATAATAATAATAATAATATTCTTTATTGCCCAACAGCATCAGTCAATACAGGACAATATAAACTAGTTAACAGTAAGGTACAGTGCAAACCATACTAAGTAGAGAAAAGAAAAAGAACCTGTGTTCAAGTTAATGATAGAGAAATATACATGTGTATAAGAAAACAGAAGTACATTCTTAAAGCATAAAATAATAATCAATTCTAAAAAAACAAAGAGAGAGTAAAGAAAAAGATAACAAATCTCTCCATCAATACACTATTATGTATACATTAAACATATGTATGTATATGGGAATGAAAATAAAATAAATAGGTATATAAGAAAAGATACGAAGCTAGGTTATTTGAATATATCATCCACTTGACGATTTGCAAGTCGGCACATCAATGACACCGGTGCACGTTGAAGCATATTGGTCCTTGCAGTTGGTAGATGAAACACTGCCGCATGTCTAGTAGTTAATCTAGGAACATGGAACGAGACTTTCTCCAATAGGAATGGACAGTCGATTCTGTTATATTAGCCAATAGTTTGGTGCAGAGTAAATCTCGTCTCGTGGAGAACGAAGAAACGTTGTGGCGCGACAATAATCCATCCTGACTTGTGCCAACCTCAGGGTAGACTCCATCAATTTTAAAAGACAAATACTTCAAAACCTTCTGTGTATCCTGTCCAGAGATATGCTGTGCCTAGCATATATAGTATACCAAACAACACAGGCATACTCCAGCTTGCTGATCACGTAAGCGATGTATAGCGTCTGTAAACTTTTCTGGTTTGGAAAATTGAGCTCCCACTTGAAGTCGAAATAAACTCGCGAAAACTTGTATGTACACTCTTTATTTAAATAATGCTTACAACCTTCCCGCAGCTACAGTCAAGAGGAACTGAACATAATATTCTTGAACAAAACAATGAGACCTTCGATTAGGCGGAGCCATAATGTCCCTGACGTCACCTTGGCTAGTCCTACTGCTCAAAAGATAAAGAAACGATATCGCTTTCTAAATAAGTGTTGAACAAAGGTTTTAAATGACAAAGATAAACTAAATAGAACATAGAAATTTAATGAAATAACATTCATTGTATTAAAATCAACCCGCAGGTTGTTGTCATTATTCATAACAATTACGGTCAGTGTAATTCTCTGATATTGACAATATATCATATCGATAATCTTACAGCCATACAATTTTATTATAATAAAACATATACGCATATATGTATACCTAACAGCGTCTTTATAAGTTGTATGTCTCTAAAGTATCTCGCAAAATGAATCCTAACGATTTACACGCGGATGAACATAATGTTTCCATTTGGTTGATGAACGTGAATCCCAAATCCTTGGCAATGGTAGTCCTCTCCAACACATTATCACCTATGACATATGATGTAATAAAGGGTCAGTTCCCACGAAAATAGGACATTATGAAGCACTTTGAGACGTTGAGCTTTAGGTCATTCTTTTGACACCATTCTGCCATAATATCTAGGTTAAGTTGAAGTTGTTTAGCATCATGCAAGGACCTGATTTCAGAGAATATCTTGATGTCGTCTGCATACCCGAGGACGGGGCAATTAATACCAAGGAGTAAGTCATTTATGTACAACAAAAATAGTAATGGACCCAAGTTTGATCCTTGAGGTACACCTGATAAGACAGTGTAATCATAAGAACAGCATCCATTGTAGTGGACGTAGCACATTCTGTTCACAGTAAAAGACTCAATTAAGCGCAGTGCCGATGGAGAAAACCCAAAGGACGAAAGTTTATGTAGGAGAATGTTATTGTTTACTGTGTCAAATGCACGAGAAAAATCCATGTAAATAACGTCGATCTGGCTACGCTTATCTAGTTTCTCACAAATATATTGGGAAAAAGTACATAGATTTGTGACAGTAGAGCGACCTGCAACAAATCCGTGCTGATCAAATGAGATAAATGGTATCACATGTTTATAAATTTGTGAATATAGCACACGTTCATAAACCTTGGAAAAGTTACTTAATATAGCGATGGGTCTGTAGTTACTTAATAAAGCTGAATCACCTTTCTTATGAACAGGACAAATTTTAGAACGTTTCCAACAGTTAGGAAAGACACCAGTAGTAATGGATAAATTAATAATAGTCACCAAGGGCTTAGCAAACACATAACGACAGTCTCATAATAGAAAACTTGGTAATAAATCATCACCAGCCGTAAATTTTGTCGAAAACGTAGACATAATGTAAATCAACTCATTCACAGTAACTGGTGAGAAGGAAAATGGCAAAGTGTAATGAAAATTGTTTAGAGTAATGTAGTATGAATTTTAGTTAATTTTATAGAAAGCAAAAATTATTACAAATAATAATTTATAAAATTTTAGTATTATATTAACAAAATAATGAACAATACAATCAAAATATATTACCTAGTGTGTATAAGTGTAATTTGTTTTCTAATTCTTAACTTCTCCCTCCCTCTTGAATTCTTTCTTCACTTCTTTTCTTTGGTCTTTTCCTTTTATTGTACTCCTCTTTTCTTTGGTCTGTTCGTCGTTTGTAAACAACAACTTCTTTTTGATGTGGTCTGCTTCTTTTCAACTCTGGTATTTTATATAATTTTTATCTGACTTTTTCGTCGACCATCCCATTTCGTCCTTTATCAACAAACTTCATTTTTTTCGGCACGTCGTTATAGCAATTTGGAAGTCTAGATTTTGAAATGTTTCAAGTGTATGTGTGTGGTAAATGTTTACAACGTTTTTCTATTTCTTAAAGAATGCTTTCTATAGAATTTACATCTTTTTATTGGTAACTTTACTAATGGAGTATTACTATACTACAGTAAGCATCACCATTACTATGAGCTTTTGAATAAAAAGCAGAAAAGGAAGAAGCGAAAGCATTCACTATTTCAAGAGGATCACGAAACTCCGAGTCCTCCGAAAACATTCTTCCAGGGATTCTTGTTGAGTTTCGTCTGACATTTAAAAATTTTCAGAGTTGGGAGGGATCCGCCTTAATGTTGTTTTCAACATCCACAAGGTACCTGTTATACGCTTCGGAAATTAAAGTTTTAGACCTTGTTCTAAGACGTTTAAACTCATTATAAAACAAGACATTTTTGGTTTTCATCCATTTGCGGTGATAGTAATGTTTTTTCCTCAGACGCTCAATATCACGAGAGAACCATGGTGGATAATGAGACCTAGCATTAGTTTTCCTTTGTGAAACATGCTCTTTCACGATGACATACAAAGTATCATAGAACTGCTCTACAGCTTTATTAACATCATTAAATTTTTAAAGAAATGACCAATCTGCATGAAATAAGCTATCGTATAGGGAAATTATAACTGGCTCTACGAAAATTGAAAGAAAAGCTATTGTCTGTGAGAAAAGGTTTCGATGGGCGGGACTACGAGCATTCAAGAGAGATGGTAAGCGCTGGATGATAATAATCTTCTGGAAGTAACGGATTATCAGATCTTTGAACCGTGGAGTTCAGATTAGAAAATACAAGATCAAGTAGTTTATTGTCCAAGTTTTTAATGTTGTTAAGTTGTGTCATGTTAAGAATACTCATAAAATACTTAAAAACATTCACTTTATTACAATATGAATTATCAGATGAATATAAATTGGGCAAGTTGAAATCTCCAATAATAATGAAATATTAATTCACCAGGTACGCCTCAAGCGCACCATTAAAAACCTCCAACTCATCAGGAGTGATAGAGGGAGCAACGTAAACAATAACAAATAGTACAGGGATGGAGCTAATTTCACTCTTACATATAATCAAATTAATGAGTGGGACAAGGTCTGAGATGTTACCGGTGTCAATTATAAAGTATGGAATTAAATGTTATAACGCTATCAGAACGCCACCACCTCTACAGCGATTAACGGTCGTAAACTTTCTGTCAGAGCGAATAACGTTGTAGTAAGAAGAAAAGAATTCTTGACTATGAGTCGCTCAACCAGGTCTCAGAAATGAATATAACGTCAAAAAAGTTATCAGAAGTATTTGCGAAGAATGTGTGTGTTTTTGAGTTCAGTCCTCTTGTGTTTTGATAATATAGATTGAGATGAGGGGATGATCTGTTGGAGCAATCTAGTTTTCCAATTTTCCAATTGTGGGAATACCGGTTCTATATCTAATTGTAAGATTTGATTCATCCTGCTCAATTTGAGCGTTTAGCTCCTGTTTCACAGCTTTATAAAGCGCAATTTGCCTGGGCGTTCTATCAGAAGATATAGATAACTTAGAAAAACTGTCAGCTCTTTTTATGTTTGTAAATTTACGGATAACACTTAACATAACATGAGGAGATGACAACCGTAGTTTAATGGGGCGTGAGGAGGACTCTCTAGAGGAATCAAACCTTCCAAGACGTTGGGTGGCAACATTTACCTCAGGGATTCCAAGCTGACTCAAAATATTCTTAACCAAGACTGTATCCTGCTCCACCTGTTCCTTCTTTGAGTCACCATCCTCAGTTGAACCGTAAATGATTAGATTTGATGCCCTTCTACTTCTCTCACACACCTCACCTATAACATCCTCAGCAACAAGCATGGATAATAAAGATGAAGCACCAGAAGGCACAAACGGCGTAGTGGTATACGCCGCACTGGCATCCTTTACAGCTTTAATTTCTTCCCTCAACTCATTCAACATCGCAACTAATTTAGGAATTTGGTCCATACCTTGCTCACAGTCAAGGCATATGTATTTAACCCTTCGCTTTGCATTAGAGCGCAACTCCAAACATTTCAAGTCAGCCGATGAGAGCTCCGAACATGGACCGTGAATAGGTTTGTTGCATCCATCGCATTTAATAAATTTATCATTTATTTCATGAACCGCTGTATTACATTTAAGACATAACATCCTGAGTTACTTTAATAACAGATACAAATAGAGAAAGATAAGGGTGTATTGATGTTAGGGTATTAAACAACGACACGTTTCACACCAACTAGGCGGATAGCTGGTGACTAACAAACAAACAGGAGGGCCGCGGAATGGTAGCGTTTAGAAACAATAGAAAATATCAATACATTAATATGGGAAAAATTATTACACAGCTTTACTATATTTCAATAGATACAAATGCATCAGGTATAAAAATAATAAGGAACTCTCCATAAGAAATAAGAATAATAAAAAAGGTAAACCGCAAGCTTTTTATCGGCAGAAGACGCGTATATTCACAATGTGATACAGAAAAGAAACCAAAATTACTCACTCACAATTAATATAAACACAAAACAATTTACACAAATTAGAGCTACGTAAAATTACCTTTGCAGCTATATTACTTAAGTTTCACTTGCTATCCAAGGAACTCGTATAATAACTCATAAATCAGGAGGATATATTTCCCACACCTTACTTGTATGAGCGCACACTCGCATGTTATGTAAGCTTCAATGGGTATGTCTCAAAGGAATTCACCCTCACGTAAGGTGTCCCTCAGGGATCGAACCTCGGTCCGTTGTTGTTTGTATTATTTATTAATGATTTGCTACTTGAGATCGATTTTCCGATTCTTGGATATGCAGACGATAATAATATATATTCCGAAATTTCTTCGATAGGTGATGTAAATAAACTTCAACACAATCTAGATACACTAACCAATTGGTGCTACCTATTTAAGCGTATATTAAATATTGACAAATGGTGCATAGTTAGTTATACTAGGTTCTCTACACCTTGTATAGGATCTTACTCTGTTTGGTTAATGGCGACAACCTAATCCGTGTAGAGCTCGATTAATAGCTGACGGCACTTGCGCTAAAGACGATATTAGGGTTTTGAATGAGTAGATAGAATTATATGAGAGAGATAGAGATAGGGTCGGTCCTACAGTGTCAGACCTACAAATATTAGTCCACATTCCAGTCAGTTATTCACCAGCTGTTCTATTGTGTGTTGGTGTGGCCCTCCGCGTATGTTCCTGGTATTTACTGCTTCTACGAGAAAGTCAGGTTTTTTCAAAGCTTATAGATCTGTGATACTATCGACTAGTGTGTAAGTAATTATAAAATTACTTTGAAATAAATTAAATAATAAAAAATAAAAGTTGTTTAATTTAAAGTTACTAAAATGTCTGACATTGAGGTCAACGTCGTAGCGACGAGCACACCCAAGAAAAGGAAAATTTGACATGAAAAAGCACGAGTTATTTTATTAAACTTTATTAAATCAAATAAACAAGTCTGCTGTTTTATTTTTTCTGGAATACAATGTTAACACTTATTAGGTACAACAAAACTTCAATTCTTCTATATTTCTTTTCCACTTTACTACATAATTCGGATGCTATTTGTGAGAAGTTTTTGAATGGACTTTTGGAGAACAAAATTGACTGCCCATTTATATTAAGTCCTATGAATTTTTCTGCGCCCCGGATTAACTCAAGATATGGAAGCAAATTCATAGTTCCATTTCCCAAAACAGCTGCGATGAAGCGAATTCCAACATACATACTTTCCAGAATTGGAAACAAACAACAGGGTAGTGGATTCACTTCAAATTGGCTTCCTTGTGTTTCTGTGCATGGCGACACTATTATACTGTGTATATTATTATATAGGTACTTTTTATTATGTATTTTTGTGTATCCTGTAATTGGGCTTGGCCTGTTGGATATTAAAGTTATTATTATTATTATTATTAAGCTATAATTACACAACTTTGTTATCACTTTAAAGAAATACTTAGATTCAACAACAACAATGTATTCCTCAAAAGGCTAACTACTTCCTGCATTGGAGATAGCGGTAAGGAAGTATTATTAACGGGAAAAGTTACTTATTGCGACAAAAGCACTACTTGATTATACGCAGAAGTTAATGAGTTTTTGGGGAGTATTGCTACTAGAGACGCGTAAATTTTTCTTCAGGGATATTGAGAAAGTTTGTTTGTTGAACAACCTACAAGAGGAAATTAATGTGGAACGTGAAGAAAGTCTCTGAAACATAGAAATTCAATGAGGGATATCATTTCAGCATCAATCAATACATTTGAAATTATGTGTCGTATAATGGAAAACAAAGGCGTTCCAGGCAACTGGGTCACCTGTGTGCAAAATGGTCCCCCTCTCTCCCTTCCTATTTAGTGATCCACTTCAAAATTAATACGGTGAATTCATTGCGAATCGCCTATTTACCACTTATACTTATAACAAGAAAATATACAGGGGTTGGAAAAGTATTTACGACAGCCATAATAATAATAATAATAATAATATCTTTTTATTCAGTTTTAGTATAGAAAACTGTGTTGAACGTGTATAGATACAATACATCAAATATATGTAAACCTACAATTAGTCAAACTTAATAATAAAACATTAAATGGTCACTATCATTATTTGTCAGAGATAATAAGGTATTAAGCACTAGTCAGCAGTAAAAGAATAATGCATGTTATTAGAACTAAAAGTTATAGGTACTTGAAGTATTCTTGTATACAACACAGTGATCCAGAATAATTGACGTGCCCAGTGGCGGCGCGAGACCTAAACTTGATGTGGGCGAGATACATTTGGCGAGGGGCCAATTCGATAGGCGTGCTGACAATCTTTTCCTTTGGTCACTCAATGTATTACATTATTGGATTTTAAAACAAAACTTATATCGAATTCTTAAAAACCGTGAATTAAAACGATGAACGAAAGAAAAACTAAATGAAGATTACTACTTTATTTGCCCCAAATAGAGAATTAAGATAAACTTCAAGTAACTGGTGGTCAAAACCATCGTGACCTAAAAGTTGAGAGTTAATACTAATTAACATTTTCAGTTAGTAAACCTACCAAAATATAATATATTCGCCGTTTTAGTCTTGAAGAAGAATGTTTGTATTAAAATAAGTGAAAAACGATCGGAATAATCTCTAAAATACTAATAAAATGACCACTAAAATGACAAGTCAGAATTTTATCTGCACGCTTATGAAGGGGGCACTGATCATCGAAACGAATTAAAACAAATCCTAATTGAACTATCAATTTTCGCTTGGAAAGTAGTTTTGATAATAAAACAATACAGTTGTCACGTGATCGTCAATCATTCTGGATCACTGTGTATATAGTTATATTATACTGATGTGTGCTAATGAAGACCAAACTATAGTCTTCGGTTGCAGTCCGTGATTAATGAAGGATATACAATTTGTATATACTCAGTAAGTTATTCCACAGCTACCTTATAACTATCCAATTAACGTACCCAATTAATTATCGTTCTCTAAAGAGTAATTTAGATTTTATGAATTACTACAGAGGTGGCCAAATAATTGGAACACCAACTAAATTTCATTTGTTATGAATTCGGAGCAGGAACACAACCAATGCGTCAAGGAACAGACAAACATACCAAAGATTCTGAGCAACATTTATATCGATATGATAGGAACAGACGCTGGTAATCTATTCCTAACATAGTTGTTAAGAATACTCTACATATTAATGTTCAAATTTGGTTGGTTAGCCAAGGGTAGACTAAAGACAAAGAATTATTATTATCCTGTTAATTTTTTTATGATTTCTTATTTCGAACACTACGAATATCTGTACAAAATGCGGTTTAAAAATATAAACTTTTACTGAATGATTGTTTTTCTTTTTTGTTGCCTAGTACAAGATCCGGCAGAAAACCCTCTCCTACATTGTTCCACCACTGTGTGCGCATCAACGAAGAGTGGGGATTTAGTGTACGCTGTCGTCATAGACCTTACAGTATATGGACTGCTACTCCCAGAGATATGAAACGGGGAACAAACATAGTATGAGGGCCACTGCGTCGGGCCGGAATAAGGGGATCTAACAACCAATAAGAGTGCATGCTATTATAGCCATGCTTTAAATCTTCGCAGATATTTGAAAAAGTCGCGTTAATTTTAGAGGAAAAAGCGACATTCGTTCTGTATTGTGTTGTTCGTAAGGGCGTGGTCGAAGAATTGAGTTCGGTAGAACGTAAATAATTTGGTTAGTACAAATTTTAAAGGAGAAAAACGAGGTAGAAAATGTCAAGAATGTTTCAAACTAACGTTTTGTTTTATTTGTGTACGCAATGATTTTTGTCAGCGGTTTGAACGCCGGCTAAAGCTAGTTTTCTGACTGCCTCATAATTTTAATTTAAACCAAAAATTAAGTACATAATGACGGTTTCTACTTAGTTCTAATTTTTTTATTTTCACACTGTTGTCTTCAGAGAAGTTCTCATCCTGAACTAGGCTGTTTCTGACCACCCGAACACAACCTGACTACAGATACTGCTGTGTTGTAATGTTCTTTTCTTTTTAGGGCTGTAGCCTGCAGTCGAAGACATATCAGATAACGATTTTTGCTTGTGCTGCTTGATTGCTTGGTGAAAGCTGTTAACTTTAATATAGAAGTTGTAAGAAGGATTGTTGCAAGTTTTCAGGCTGCACAACTGGTATTAGAGCAAAGTGTCCGAAGGCTTTGTTAAAAGTATCTCTTCAGCTTCCCCGCAGATCCATACTACTATGATCTGTGGAAAATGATTTGCAAGGTAGACTCTTCTCGAAATTAAAAATTCTGGCATGAGGATCATTTTGTAGATTCAGATTTTGTAAATGAGGGGAAAGACCACTTGAAAGTTGGGGCAGTTCCATATTGCATTATTGGAAGATCTTCCGTTTCCAGATGAGAATAGTAAGGTAAGTACAGACGATGCTCTGTTTTACTTTACCAGAAAAAGAAGAATCTTCATGAATGTTCATACTATAACCTGTAAACATCCACAACTACTTGTGGATGCTTGGAACAAAGTATCTCCTCACATTTACAAAATAATGAGATAATAAGCAATTTTGGTAACGATTTTCATGACCATAAATGCACACAGCACAACTGCAATAATTTAATTTTAGAAAAGTGTGTCCCTTTTTAGTCTTAGTTAGTTTTGTAGACACAGGCACAGGCAAAAAGCTGTATCTGATGGACACTCTCGCAAGATGAAGAGGGTGAAGAACAAATAATTTTGTTTTGTTCATTTATATATTTATTCTTGTTTTTTGTTGTTTTTATTGATGGTGTAATATGTATTTATTTCATTTATTATATTTTACAGAATATTTATTTGTTTTCTATGTTTACTTTATTTTAGATTATTATGATTATGTTTTGTAGAATGTATTTATTTATTTCACAATAAAAACGTTTATTTTCTAAAAATGTATTATCAATGTGTTATCTAGCCAACAAGTTTCGTTAATTTAACTCCATCAAACATGTAAATGCATTACGTTTACATGTTTGATAGAATCAAATTGATTTTGATTTTAAAGTGAGGATAAATATAGAATGAGGAAGTATGTAATTTCAAAATTTACCGCCATATAATTTTAAAATTTAGCGCCTTGGCGTTTATTTTGCCATTCCCCTGCCAGGGAGCGCTGTGATTTCGTTGCCAAGGTTTAACTTGGGGGCTTTGATTTCTTATAGTTAGTGTTCTGTGGCTACTCCTCCTATGCTTCCCAGTGAAAGCGAGTGGAATCAACATAGGAGCGGTGAGAGAGACCAGTATGACGTAGTCACGTCTGCCCGTATCGATGCGCCGAGTGCCCCGGCACACAAACCGCGTATGATGAAATACATGGTCCCGTAGAAAAAGAAAATTGGAAAACCGTAATTTTTAGATAGTTAAGTTTAGTCAATAGTTTTTAGCTATTTAAGTTAATTATTAGTTGAGTTAAGTCTAGTGTACTATCATTTCACTTACTTTAGTTGAGTTTAGATTATTTTATTTCAGTTTAGTATGGCTTAGTTTGGTTAGGTTAGGTTAGGTTCAGGTAAATGTAAGGTGCTGTTGGAAAAATTAAATCAAAAAATGTCAGTATTTAATTTTAATGTATAATTATACATACATGAAAAATACAGTGGAGTTATTGGTACTTAAATAGAACAATTTTGGTGTGACAGTGTCTTATATGTTTGTCAATTTTACTTTTTTGTTTTCTTCGTGGTACATGCGAACCGTAATACATGATTTTGCGACGAACTTTAGAAGAGAGCAGTAATGTTCCCGATTTTCGTGAAAATGGTCGACTACCGTAATGAAAGGATTAAGGTTATATAATTTAATACCTGTGGTAAGATATCTCTTGCACTTTACTATCCGCTATATGCCCACAAATTAGGAAATAGCGTGAATACTCAGCCATATTTCTCACTTCTTAGAACACAGCACTAATCACATCAACATTCAACAATGGGACAATTCTGACGTTCCGAGACGTATAAGATCGTCATAAATCGGCTAGCTCGTAATCGGACGCGACTACGTTTTACTGGTGTCTGATGTTGGTGGCGCTTTTTGGCTTGAAGTAGCAGTTCATATACTATAAGGTAATATTACATAATAGTTTGGTTAGATTTTACGTACTTTTTGTCTTTAATTTCATATCTTTTAAATCAATTTCTCCAATATTAGAAACGTGTTCTTCAAAAGATAAATTTAACTTTTATTGTAAGTGGAATATGGAGAATCTAAGAATTCTTATATGCTGTTTTAATAAACTCACAATTTATTTCTTAATTATCTTTAAATACCACTCGATTACACCTACGCTATTCCTCATTACCATTGGTTTTCTTTCTTGTGGTAGATGGCGCCACTTCGTGTGCTTCGCCTCTACTGAAAGAGTGCGCGTTCTCCCTTGGGTATTATCTCTGATGGCTGTCGTGCAGGAACTCAGTGAACGAGCCTGGAAAAACCGTAGAGCATGTTGTGACGATATCCCTGAATAAGTGCCAAAAAGTGCTGTTTTGATAAGTGACGAAGCTCATTTTTAATTGTGTGGTATTGTTAATGTGAGGTAGATAATCTGCGTGTAAACAGATGGCGCTACTAGTTAGATGATACAAGTTAGTTCCTAGCCACGACCTAGCGTTGAGCTTGCATGCAAAAAGCATATTGTGTCTTGTGTAGGATTATAATAAAACCATCTGAGTATCTGTGTGTCAAAATATGCAAGTTAAAGTTAACGCCCCTGCATTAAGCAATACATATGTCAGAAGGAAAAATAGGGGTATACAAGAAAAGAAGTAAACAAGTAGTACAGTAAGCGCGTAACCTACAAGAAAATGGAGGGAAAATTGCGGTTACCTGATCCAATTAAGGGGGAAATACAATTAGACCCCGGAAAATCATTCAATTTACAGGACTTTTTTAAACTAAGAGATATTTATTCTGCATTCATCGGACTGAAGGTGTTGTTTAATAGGATATTCAAGTATAACAAAAAACTTTTTTACGCTATTCATCGTCAAAATAGCGGAGCTATGGTACAAAGTTAAAGCAAGGTTGCGGCGCGACTTCCAAAACTGTGTACAGCCTAGCTGCCCGTGAAATTCGATCTGCGACAAAATAAGAAATAATCTTGTTTAAAACATGTGTAGTTTCTATGTGACGTTGGGAAAAATGAAAAAAAAAAAGCAAATTTGAAAAACGGCACGCATTCAAAGACAAAGATCAAATTTTCATGAGAAATTTCTCCAGAATTTGTGTAAAAAAGATAGTTTTTTTCGAAATTTTCTGAAATCGGGCTCCGTCATATAGAAGGTAATAATGGTATCAACATTTTTCTCAAGGGAGAACTCAATCGGTTCAATAGTTTTTGCGTAATCGTGTACACCAGTTTCAGAAATGTAGTTTCGAGAAAAACGTGTTTAACGATTTGGTAGGTGAAAAACCACTATTTACACTATTTACACTATTTACGGGTTAATCAGCGATACCAGGCCCATATAATAAGCCTTCAGCTTCCTCATAAAGTTTATTTCGTTCCTCTAATTCGTCTCTCCTTGCTTTTCTGGCCTCTTTCGATGCCGAAAGTGTGCGCCGCTCCTATCGCTGTATTCGCGTTTCGTCGCTGTTGTCGGTGAACTGTTTGGCATATATTCCAATTTCCAGCTCCAACACTTGCAGGATTCTCAGCACCGATGAAAAGCCTTCGTTAAATAGACCAGCTGCCGAATAAGCTGCTATCTCAACAATTTTCCGACCACAATTCAAGTGCTTCGGTACAAGACGCCAAACGGTCGAATTAAATCTTTTATTGGCATTTTGGGTATGGCCACCCAAACACCTCTGCAATAAATCGTTTCTTGATAAGTCTTCGTAAATCGGTAGAATATGCTTCTGTACATCAGGATGTAGTGGTACGGGGTGTTGAAGATGATCTGGATTGGCTCGTGTAGCTTCTGCCTTTCTCCATTCGCACCAGCTGTCGGTTGATGGTATGGATGGGTGGATAGCATTCGTGATTTGGATTCTCGTTTGTAGAAGTCATGTGATAATTGGCTAAAATGCCTTTCCTCATATTTTCCACGCTGTCTACATTTCTCTGAATTGCAAGACCATAGTACGTTGATAGTTTATTTATCAATGCGTCCGTCAGTTTTTCCTTTCCACCAAGCTTGTGTTCCTTCTTCACGTTTCGGAGCCGGGTACCCATCCTTTTGCAACGTGACTGATGCACTCGCTCTTTAGTACCTGGAAATCGTCGCCGTATGGATGCAAGTCCAAAATTGCCTTGAAGGTTTTAGAGTCGCTGTCGCCGATGTAATTGCCATATTTTACACCAAACTTCTCTTCGGAGGCTGCGAACACTTCGATTATTGCAGCAACTTCCATCTTGTTTGCAGAGCCCTCGTGATTTTTCTGACACTGTTCTGTATGTTCTTCAAGCCATGCATTGTACCTTTCAATGTCTGTTTTGTTCTTCCAGTACGTACACGCTTGGCAGTAACTGCTTTTGGCGAGTAAATCGATTACTTTTCCAGAATAATGGCCAATGAGCGTCGTCACACCGTACAGCGATTTGAAACCACGTTTCTTCCAAGTACCGTCTCCTACGAACATCGGCTCGACGATTATACTTGTCCCTGTGCGCTCTGGCTTCTACCTGCTGCGTGCATTCCGAATACGAGCGGACATGCACACAGTTTACGACCTGTAACTTCCGAAGTTTTTCGAATTTCACTTTCAAACTTTCAGCATATATTCTTCACATACAGGTCTATCGTTTAAACATATTAAAAAAAATATCGATTTTTTATCGCTGTAATGGACAAAATTTAAACAAAGTTCACATTCTACCATGATAGCCTCAAATAATCGAAAAGCAAGTGATATAAAAAAGTGTGCCTTATTATTAAATATAATGGGAAACAATGGATTGGAAATTTACAACACACTTAAATTTGGAGACCAGGACAAAGATAAGTATGATGTTTTATTACAAAGGTTTGAAGCGTACTTTGCACCAAAAGAGAATATTATTTTTGAAAGGATTAAATTCAATCAAATCATGTACAGACATGAGCAGACTATAGATGCACTTGTGACAAAGTTAAAAACTGCAGTGAAGTCATATGAATGTCAAGTTGCGGAAGAGATGGTAAGAGATAGAATAGTTTTAGGCATTAAAGGTAGAATGGTACAGGAAAGGTCGTTACTAGAAAACAATTTAGACTTAAAGAAAGCTGTTGACATAGGAAAAGCAGCAGAAACAACAACAAGTCAAATTGAAGAATTAAATCAAACAGATAGAAGTGAAGTATAGGCAATTTAGAGTAAAAACACACAAAATAAAGATCATAAGAAATATATCAAGGGAGGCACAAGTATCATGGTTAATGGAAACATTAAGAGGTGTGGATGGCAACATCAAATAGGCAATTGCCCAGTATTGAACAAGACATGTAACTTTTGTGATGGCAAAAATCATTTTGAACGTGTATGTTTAATAAAAAAGCAAAAGAGAAAACTAGTTGATGAGGTTACGAGTGAAGAAAAGAATGATCATTTATTTGTATATGCAATAAAGAATATTCAGAAAATAATTCTTGGATAAAAGTATTAAAAGTGAAGAGAGAATTTATATGTTTCAAGATAGATACAGGATCGCAAAGTAATATTATACCACTACAAATTGTTAAAAAGGTGAGAGAGTTAAATAGAATACCAAGGACACAAACTGTTAGGCATATGGAGGAACACAAATCAAACCTTATGGAAAATTAGCATTAACATGCTTTACCCAATATTAGGACTTGAAACTAGTGTTAAACTAAACATAGTAAATCAAATTGATAGTGCTCACACAAATAGAAGAGTCAGAACTACAGAAGAAATGTTAAAGCAATACAGAGAAGTATTCAATGATGAACTAGGAAACTATCCAATGAAATAAGAGTTGATGAAAATGTACAATCAAGAGTACAACCTCCAAGAAGAATACCAATAGCAGTGCAAGGAAAAGTTAAAAACAAAATACAAGAACTTGAAAGAAGCGGCATTGTCAAAAAAGTGAAAGAACCAACTGAGTGGATAAGTCCTTTAACAATTGTGACCAAACCACTTTGAATGAAGCAGTCAAGCGAGAACATTTTTCCATCCAAATAGGAGAAGATATAGCTGTTAGTTTAGCTAACAAAAAGTGTTTACAGTTGTGGAGATGAAAGATGGTTATCTTCAGGTACCATTAGAAGAAAATTCTATGAAGTATACATGCTTTAGCAAACCTTTTGGAAGATACATGTTTTGTAGACTACCGTTTGGCCTGAAATCGTCACCAGAAGTGTTTCAGAGAATGAATTTTAAAACATTGGACATTTGTAAGGAAGGCGGAATATATTTCGATGACCTTATTGTTGGTGGAGAGGATGAAGATCAACATGATCAAAACCTGAATGCAGTTCTAGAGACAGCATTGAGGTACAGCATAAAGTTCAACAGGAATAAGATACATGGGAAAACGTTTACTGGAGGAGGTATGAAACCTGATAGTAATAAAATAAAATGTGGATGACTCTCTATAAACAACCTAATAAATTAGGTACGTTAATGTGCAGTCAACAAGCAACCACGCAGCAGCTTAAAAACTAAGCACAATTTGCATATATGTTAATAATCCTGTAGGAAATTTTGACCATGTTAATCACGAAACGCAACTGCAGACTAATTAGTTGCGTTCTTGTAAGGAGTCGTCAGTATAGTATATCGTTCTGCGAGTGACAGAAAAATATCAAAACAATCATGCGAAAGAATAATTATTGTTATCAAAGTCACAAAGAGCTTGGGAGAGAGTATCAGCAGACATTTACATATGCTAGCGCGGATTACTTAGTTGTTATAGATTCATACAGTAACTGTATCGAAATGTCTGCATTTAAAACAAAAACGGCAAAGGAAAAAAATTATAACTGACAAACCTTGAATAGTTATGAGTTCAAAAAGTTTACAAATGAATGGAGGTTTGAAACCGTTTTCACTAGTCCATGCATTCACAGTCTAATGGCTTGGCAGAAAAAGCTGTTAACATCTGTAAAAAGTTATTAAAGAAATCTATGAAGGACAGGTCAGACATAAATTTAGCTTTGTTGAATTATAGGAATACATCGTTACATAATGTATATATTTCACCAGCACAACTCTTAATGAGCAAGGCAATCAAAACAAAGTTGCCATGCTCATTAGATGCATTAAAACCTAGATTAAACAAAAATTTGAAAAGAAAACACAGATATACAGTAGATATTATAACTGAAATACTCAATACAACAATCTTTCGAATATTGAATTTATGCATTTATTTATTTCATCGTGAGTTTAATCAATTTCAAATCTCATAATCTTTGGAATACTGATATTATCCTAAGTAGGTAGGTAGGTAGGTAGGTGACGCGGGTTGTGTAAATCATGACTAATGATACGTTTCAATAAAAATGACACAATGTAAATTGAATGTTATTGTAACGAGTTTCCTTTAATATCCTTTCTTCTAAGGTCGCAGCAACGCGCGACGGGTAAGCTAGTTCAACATAAAATACAGCAAAGCCATAGTCCGCGGTGTTTCCTGGACTCGCGAGACATCCAGCATATATCATCCCCTACATTTCTATGGTCTTTTTCGTCGCCGAAGTTTAAGTGTTTTCCGTAGCTTGGTGTGGTTATCTAGTGGTAGATTTTCGTACTCTTCTATTACTTTTCTTCTAAAATAACTTTAGTAGGACTGGATGTTAAGATAGTAGGATGTTGCTTTGTTGCCTTTCTCTCCTTTGTTGATACCTACCGTTTTTGGAAGTTCTTGACTAATATAGGATATCATCGCATAAAGTAAGTATTCGTTCGTTCTCAGCTCTGATATGGGATAATATTGTTATTTTGCATGTTTTTTTTTTGAATTTAGCTCTGACTGAGTTCAATTGGAGGAAAATCTCCTTCAGAAAGAATGTCCATCATATGATGTAATCCCTGTTACTTGAAGTATTTTTATGGTCAGTATTGTTAAACAAGTCTGCTTAAATGATTATGTTCCTTTGAAATTGTTGATGGATTCCACCAATTTAATTTGCGGTGTCTTTAAGAAGATGCTTCATATTTGCAAGCGAAAATTCGGTTAGTCAATAAACGATTGAAGACATAGGTGTTTTTAACACTGTCTAATCTATAGCATAATCGTCATTTCAAAGTTTATGAATTTCAATACAGAAACTACGCCCACGCCAACTTTTTTGAAAATGTTTTATGTTATCATTTAGTACTCTTGAAGGAATTAAGAACCTATTTCAACTTTTTTTTAAATATCGCCATTAGTTTTCGAGACATCTCCACAAATTTCAAGTGATAGTATATTCATTAGAGCGACCACCTCGATAAATGAGGAATTCCGGCGATAAGAATAAGGGCAATAAACTTACATTGGATTCATCTACATATCCACAATTTTTTTGGGGTCCGTGTTGTCGGTGTTCCCTTATCAGTTATATCTTTTGTTTGAAACCAAATATGATTCGTTAAGAGAAAATTTACCAAAATTTAAAAATCATATAGCTTATTTAATTGATTTATATAATAAATTTAATGAAACGATTCTACAGCTGCAAGGAGATGATTTGAATTTGATCAAAGCAAATTCAACTATTTCTGAGTTCCTGTCAAAATTTGCATTGTACAAACAAAATTTGGGTCAATGACAATTAATTACTTTGCAAATGTTTTTTCTGTCGAAATAAAAATTTGGAAGCACTTAAAGATTTTGCAAATAAATTTCAAGATGTCCTCAATATGATCATTTCAGCTTGGGTCGCAGAACCATTCTCAAACCTACAAAAAGAATTATTACCGCAGTAGGAGTACATTGAATTGTTAAAAACTGAAGAGTCAAAATTGAAATAAAAAAATGGACAAGAATTTGGGTTTTTTGAACTAGACCAAAGAAGTTTTTTATCACATTACCATCATATTCATTATCATCATATTTAGCCGAAAGAGGGTTTAGTGTAGTCGGCAGTTTACTAACATAGAAAAGAAACAGACTCTTAATAGTGAAACGCGGTGATTTAAGATTGTTGATGACAAACATGGCACGAAATATCGAAAAATTAGTGGCATTACACCAAGCTCAGCCCTCTCACTAATAATATATTTCTTAATAATGTATATTTGTTAATTAAACTTTGAGCAATGCATCAATATGGTTAATATCTTTTAGTAAAGTCATTCTAAAAACCTGTTCTTGTTTTCCAATATATAATATAGTACCTATACTTCACCTAAGAGGAGCGCCACCAAATCACTGTTTGAATAAATTGGTTATGACCGAAAAATGTTGAAGAAATATGGGTTATCTTATTGATTCCAAGAACGAGAGTCGATGTGTGTCTTTCTTGAAAAGGAGCGGTGAGTAATTATGTTTCCGGAATGGGACGGTAGGCCAAAAAAGTTAAAAACGGTGAGAACTTATGGTTTACATCTCTAGTCTAGTTAAGTCTAGTTTGCGTTTCGCCAGTTGCGTTAATTATACCAGCCGTAACAAAACATAGCCCTAAGTTCAAACCACTACTCTAATTACCAGTGGCGGCTCGTGACTTTTTGTGCAGGGGAGGCTACTGTAACCTAACTCTTCTCGGTCAATAAATTATATATTATATAATTACCTATATCTTATACCTATTATTGTATCATTGGAACTGTAGAATAAAAATTGATGTAGAAAAAAGATCAAAATAAAATATAATTTATTGTTTTGCAAGGACCACGTAGTGGTAAGAGTAAAATTTTGCCTGGATAGGGAAATGGATCAAAGGTGTAAGGTAATAGGGGAAAATTTTAATTTGGTTTTATGTAATTTTACCGTAAATACTACACGCGATGTAAAATTCCATCTTGTAAAAAAACGAAAATCTTTTCATAACCACACCGTTTTTGACAGAACGTAATATGATTGATAATTGAGACTTGCAGGAAATATCTATGGTTTCATCTACTTCCCAAGAAAAAACGGAGCTTTTTTAGTTTCTGTATCTATCTCCTTTTTTAATACAAAAGAGATACAATTTACTAAATCATTCTGAATATATTTAGATGTATCGGAAAAAATACTACTAACAAATTTACTGAAACTAGGTTAATATTTACTAAAGAGACTGATTAATTCTTTATAATTTCTTTTATATGTCGATTAATTTTCTTAAATTGTTGCGATTTGCTCTAACTTTATTATTATATGTAATTGCATCTTTACACGCGCTGTCTATGCCAGTAGCAATATTTTGTTTTCCAAAGAATTTAAATTTTCACAACGATAAAATATGTTCTTTAGACTTAAATGCCGTTCGATAGATCGTGGTAAACTTTTTAAACCCGTATAACCTAAGTTCGATCACGTTTCGGTTACAAAAAGACATGGCCAACAAAAAATGGTGTGGTTTGCGCACGTCTAAAGTAAATACTTCCGCTCGCACATCATACTCTCTCTGCGCAAGCACACATGTATCCTTTCTCTAGCTCATCGCCTCTAGCTCGCACATTATACTCCCTGTTTTCTTTGCCTTCGACAGGCAGCGAAGCTCCGACCAAATTTAACGCTCTTACGCTTACGCTTGCGGTTGCGCATACGCTCGAGCTGGTCCGGTGTCCCTTAAGAAGTATTCCCTTCAATAATCTTTCTCGTTTAATTGAACCCGTTAAGTAATCACATTTAGGGTACCACAATGTAGTGAAACCACGATTTTGCGAATTGCCTTCGTTAGAGACTAAAGATAACTTAGACCGAGGTTTTTCAATTTTCTGTACGATGTGTAATTTCGTCTCCATGTTTAAACAACTAAAAAAATTCTTACCAATCAATCGACAACATGCTTTTGTAAATAGTTACCGGTCATTCTGAAACACTCAACGTAAAGAAGTCAAGAAAAGAAGAATGCCCAGAGAGACATTGGACAGTTGGAAAGATTTAGGTATAATAACACACGACTTATGAAAAAATTCTTTAATAAATTAGAAAGTACGAGTCGATACCGAACGAGAAATTGAAAAAAAAAAGCAACTATGGTTCTTCTATTTATATGTCTTATACATCTTCAAAATCCACTCATTTTCAGTTACTTTCACATTATTCACTGCAAAAACTAAAATATATCGCTATGTCGCTAGAAGATTGTTTCCAATAGAGGAACAGAGGAAACAACTCCTCCTCAATAGAGGAAGGAGAGTTGTATTTGTTAAAAACTATAAATCGAAGTAGGAAACTTTTATGTATATATTGACAGACAAAGTTTCATGGTGAAGCGTACTTTCAGAATAAATGTTAGTCAAAATCCACGAGGGAGTTTCGTTTTCTCTTCCTTTTGGGTACTCATAATTTTGCCGTTTTTAGCTTGTACGAACTATTTTGTTTGAGAGAAAAATGTGACATTGAGTGCGACATCAAATCCTTCGAAAGGAATAATCCCGAAAAAAATGTGGTAATAGCTTGACAATTAATAAATACGAAAGTGTATTGACAACTATATATGTATATATTTTGTAATTCTGGATGTTACGTCTACCACACGAACATATTTCCGTGTTCATTCCTATTCTACCTACATTTAAGTACACAACTGTTGTAGCTGCTATTGATAATTACTTCTTTTTAATAATTGATTCCATTGTTTCGTGTTGTATTGTATTACAACTTATTTTCTTTGATAAATGTTGCGGTAAATTAAATACTTTCCAGACAATTGAAAATCACTCATAAAGAAAATTAGAAAATTTGGTATTTACTAAACACTCTTGTTCAACTTTATCTATTAGCCAACTAAATGTATATATATGTATATATTTCGTGACCTTTAATTATACTTATCTTATATGTAGATAGCATTTGTACCACTAGTAAGTCAAATAAACGACAATGATTGAATTAACAGTTACATATATTTTCAGAACGTCAATAAACGTTTTCGGAACACCTTTATCAGTGAAAGTATAACTAGATAAATGTATAAACAAACATTTGCTTTTATTTGGGAACTATCAACAAAATATCTAATGACTAGGATTTCTGATACATGGGATCTAACGTAACATTGTTATATACGAGAGCTGTTTCGAATCTTTCAGGAATTTCAGGAATGGGTCGATCATTTTAAAGTTGGCAGAACGTCACTAGAGGACGATCCGCGCAATGGACGGTCGTGTACCTCTGTAAACGAAAGAAACATTGGCGGCGTGGAGAACCTACTGAAACATATTCGTGAAATTAGTGTTAGTGCAGAAATATGTATACGACAGGTCCATGATAGTTTATACCATAGATGGGCAACCTCCAGCCCGCGGGCCACATGCGACCTCGAGTAAGATTTGCCCGGCCCCCTACTGAATTCTTTCGTTGCATATTAGCACGGCCCGTCTAAACTTAATTCATAATGAATCATAAGGATACCACAAAAATGTATATTTTTCAAGATTACTCGCAGCATAAAACTTCTACAAAAAAGGTTGCCCATGCCTGGTTTACATGAACGCTTGGACGTGAACAATGTTTCAGCCCGTTGGGTATCAAGGTTGTTGGGACCGGAACAGAAAATGATCAGGTCTGATATATCCTGGTAACTTCAAAAGCTTTTAGCACCTTATGGTGATTAATTTTGGCAACTGATATATCTAATGATGAAACATAAATACCTTACTTCAATCCTAAGACTAAACATCAGTCGAAAGAAAGCAAAGGAGAAGATGAGCCTCCGTTTAAAGCAGATGCATTTCTGTTGGTTAGAAAAGTAATTTATACTTTATGCTGAAATTGCGAACGGATTATTTTTACGCATTATTTACTGAAAGGTAGTACAATTAACGCAGAATCTTATTCTAATCTTTTATCTGTCCCATTTCGGCAGGCGCTTTGCAAGAAGCGTCCATCGTTCCAACTGGACAATGCAAAAGTCCATACCACACGAAGTATGTTTTGAATGAATCGCGCTGGAAATTGCGTCCACATCCATATGATTTGCCAGATCTTGCTCCTTGTAATTTTTTACTATTCTATATAATAAATCTATTTATCTATATAATAAACCATTACGGAGTGTTCGATTTGCGATCTTAATTGAGGTAAAACTTGCTATAAATGCGCGGATTGCTAAGACTTCGAAGAGCTTCTTGAAGACGGTTAAACTAAAACAAATTTACGTTGGGATAGGTGTCCTCTTTAAATTTCTTCTTGTCCACAAAGCATTTGGTATTTCCCGAGACCTTGTGCTTCATATTGTTTCCAAATTCTTCCGACTTTGAAGACTTAGCTCGAAACATTTTACCTAACTTTTTCGACACATTGTAATATACATATGTACGTAGCCTATAATTAAGCGTTGTTGTAGAGACACCTGTAAAAATAAATTCTTTCGTATTATGATCACTAAATATTTTTAAGTACTTGATTATATTAGTTTAATGTACAATTATTTGCTCCAAGTGATCTGCAATAAGATTTGCAGTACTTAGGTACTGAGGTCACCTTCTTCTATATTTGTAAAAATGCTTAATGCATGTCTCTGGCTGTAGAAAGGGGGAATTGTTCTTTTGCCTCCAATGTGACATAAGTACTGCAGTAGTCAATAGCTTAACACTTCCCGTCACCTTGTTGTGCAATATAGAGAGCAAAGAATAAGCGGCGGTAGGACAATGACGCGCTTGACGATTGTTGGCGTTCAGCTCACGTTGGAATCGTCAGTCTGCGTGGTTGCGAAGTTTAGCACGCGGTGGCGTTGCATTCATTGTCTCTATATTGCGTTGTTAACCTTCCTATACTCACGTCAAAATGAAAGACGTATACTATACTATATAAGTCGGTCTCACAGACCGTATGCGTGAGTATAGGAAGGTTAAAAGGTGAACCGTGTATATTCTTCATTTTAAAATTATAATGCAACCTATCCATATTCGCTCGCAAAAACATTTTGTTATTTGATTTGTATACCTAAGCAAAGTATTTATTTTGAAACTAGAGCAGAATGGGATTCAATGTGTCATGGAGCTCAGTCTCTCATTAAAAATTTCCGGTATATCCTCAGTGGATAACAGGAGCAGTGTCACGGATACAATGTGCCCCACGCATGTTATCATCATTCATTTTCTTTTTGGAATTGTTGATCCAGTATCGGGCGAAAAATACAGCGCAACAGTTGTAAACATTCCTGGTTTGGAAAATTGAGCTCCCACTTGAAGTTGAAATAAACTCGCGAAAACTTGTATGTACACTCTTTATTTAAATAATGCTTACCAGCTACCCGTAGCTACAGTCAAGAGGAACTAACCTTTACATTATTGAACAAAACAAAGAGACCTTCGATTAGGCGGAGCCATAATGTCTCTGATGTCATCTTGGCTAGTCCTAATGCTCAAAAGATAAAGAAACGATATCGCTTCCTAAAAGTATCGAACAAAGGTTTCAAATGACAAAGATAAACTAAACAGAACATAGGAATTTAACGAAATAACATTCATGTTATTGCCATTATTCATAACAATGACGGTCAGTGTAATTCTTTAATATTGAAAATATATCATCTCGATAACTTCTCAGTCATCAAATTGTGTTATAATAAAACATATACGCATATATACATAACAAGAGTGATATTGACTTTATAAATCCTGACCTCATTTGGTGAGCTGTTTTGAGAGTCGTCAATGAAGAATGTAGTAGTAGAAGAGTTGTAGTCGAATTAAACATAAACAAAACAACTATTCAGAGGTATTTCAACAAATACAAAGCTGCAGCGCAGAAAAGTTAAACACATTAACTGCCCAACCAATTTTGCTAATGTTGTTCACCATACGTTTTTTTTTGTAATACGTAGCCTCCAACATTAAACTTAAGTAAAAGAGCTTTTTTTTAATCTGGTTAAATTTTGAATGGTAATGCTGGATTTTCGCCTGGTTATTAAAAGAAAAAAAGTCGCGGTTCCCCGTGAAACTTAAACACAAGTGTTTCAGCACGGATCATGGCTATCACATTTGAGCACATCGCAGGTGAACCAGCAGTCAAAATTCTACAAGATTTGCGCCTATGTGATAAATTTTTGATAGCAATAGCCTGACATGTGAATACATTGTGGCTACCATATTTGATAGCCAAAGCCCGAACGGAAAAATATAAAGATCTTAAAAGCACTGATTTTTTAGATCTAATTGCTCTGAAAAGTTTCTTGGGACATCCATATTAGTCGCATACAAATGACATCAGGTCTATTTTTACCACAGGTGGATCAGGCCGTGACATTTTTCGATGTGTTACCAATGCAAATAGATTGGCAGTCCTCCTTATTTGCCTGAGGTTTGACAATTCTAACACTTAGGAAGAAACGAGGTAAGATGATCCAGTTGCGTTAATATCAGAAATATTCAATAATTTCGTCAAGAATTGGCAGAAAGCATATATGTACGTTAGGTAGTAGTGTGTGCATAGATGAAATGCTAATAAGTTTTCGGGGACGGTCATAATTTAAAATGTATATGCCACAAAAGCCAGCGAATTCTGATTTCAAATTTATGGCACTTACAGATGCCAGAACTGGAAGGAATTCGGATAGTATCACGCTATCTGCAGAAGATAAGAAAAGCGTTTTTCGACATTCTGAACTTCTGTATAAGTCTAATACCAGTATAATTGGAGTAACATGTTCTTTTTACCCTGAAGTTAGTTGAAACACTAAAATTGGAAAAGCTTACATATGTTAGAACAAGAAAAAATAAAAACCAAATTTTGAATGAATAATTTAATGCAAGTTGAGACGTCTTTTTATAGCTATACCAAAGATATGACGTTCTTTGAAGAATAGAGCCGTTTTATTGATTTCGCCCCAGCAATCTAATTCCCAGCTAAAGTAAGAAAACCCCTTTTACTCGAACACAAATCTCCAATTTACTAAAACTAAATTAATTAAATAATTCTAGGGAATAAAGGTGGGACTTAGCGTAAACGTGGTTCCGGTTGTCAAACTCGTACGGCGTTGTAATCGTTGTCGAGACGGAAGCGTCAAAGATGGTGGCTTTCCTCTCACTTCGTGTTACAATGTCGGGGATCCAGCCGGACACAGCAAACTGAAGACTAAGTCTTCTGAAAAATAAATCTTAGCTCCTTACTAGTTCTATACTAGTACCCTACTAGTACAACGTGAAAGAGAAAATAACGGCATCGTAATTAACAAAAGAAAGACTCACCTCCAACTGAGGGAAAAGCAAACGTACAACGTGGCCGATAATTCGAACAGCAAAATTGGGGAAGCGTAACTCCCAGAATCACATAGCGAAACGTCATTTTAATGAAAGGTACCCCGATCGTCCTATATCGAGGACCTATTTGAAGAAATTTCTTTGGAAGTTTGAAGCAACATGTAGTGTTTAAGATGCCAAACGATCTGGTCGACCAGAAAATTGACATAATTGCAGAAATAGTAGAAAACCTTACTTCTTCTACAGCCCAAGTAACGTCTATTTGTGAAGTCACTCAAACGACAGTACATACATGGGGTGTTGCATTACTGTCAGGAAGTAGATGGAGCATATTTTGAATACTTAATATAAGAACTGCTTCTTAAATCTTTATTAATCAAATAGGAAACTATAACTTTAGTGTTTATTTAATTCATCCATCAATATCAACCTAAACCTAAAGAAAATTGGTATGACTGAATAGGTATTTTCAATATCTTTCAAACGAGATGTCACTTGCCATAAGGTCCCATTTAAAATTATTGGTCAGAGTGATCCTGTGACGTGATCTATGACTATCAAGTCACCTGTTACGACTAGTTGAAAAGCCTACATCCGTTTATTTCCACCCTCCAAATTTCATTATTATAAGTATAACCGTTCAAAAGATGCGAAGGGGTAGGAGACTTTTGACCAGCACTGTATAATTCCAATATGTATTAAAATGTAACTCAAATTTATATAAGTGACACACGTACCGCATTCTTCCCTACTTAATTTGTGTTATAATTAACGTTTTTTATCTATTGATAATAAATACGTCCATAAATCTTCCTGTTTATTAGAGATATCCTTTTAATTAAGATGTACTTATTTTAAATTAAACTTTATTAACTTAATATATGACGGTAATGTCTTATTGCATATTTCATATAAATTGCTACTGCGTATAGTTCGCGTAACTTTGTAAATATAATAATTATGATTATCTAATTAATACATACAGTTACTGTAAAAACTCTGCGTATACCATAAAAAAATGAAACCATTCAAAGAACATGAAAGAATGATTTCAGAATATGATTCACTTACACCACCAATAGTACATTAGCGGTTTCTCATATTAACCAGACGATAACAAATGTTGAATAAAGATATAATAACAAAAGAGTGATCGTCCAAAAGCACATAAGCGCGATTTTCAATCTACCCACCGCCAATAAAGAAAATTATAGCATACTCCATCAGATTTTGGACGGCGTTCTAAAACATAGCAGAGCCCTAGCCAGTTTACAGCGTCCTACTGAACATTGTGACTACTTACCAATTTTTATCATTAGTAGAAAATGGGTAATGCCACATGTAGGGATTGGAAAGCGGGCATTCTGAGTACCGAGTTGCCAATATTTCAAGCCATGACTGTTTTTTATGGAAGAAATGTCAAACATTAGAATAATAATAATAATAATAATAATGACCTTTATTGATCAGACAGATAGCAAATTTAGATAAATGTTTACAATGAATGAATCTTAACACAATTTTTGTACAATAAACGTTTCCTACCTTTCTAACAATTACAATCATTATTATCTGACCAATAGGTGTAGGATTCAGACAAAGTCTGCTATTCTTCCTAAACCATTTAAATAATATACGACATATATATATATATATATATATATACATACATGGTGTTCAATATATATACATCATACGAAAAATAAATGCGACAAAGAAAACAGAAGAAAACAATAATACAAAAAAACAATGAAAAGGAAAACCACCAGAGAGCAATACATATGTGACTGCAACCGTCACTAACATATTCACAAATTAGTACTAATCAGCTAATCATCCAACTGAGACTGCAGTAGAAACTTGCGCAATTCCCGCTTAAACCCAAGCAATGGCATATTTCTGAGACATGGAGGCAATGAATTAATTATTCTTGTAATATTGAACGAGAAAGATCGCTCAAAAATTGCAGTTCTGTGAACAGGAGGAGTGAGTAAGTCACGTCTCCGAATATTAATACTATGAACATCAGTCCTATACCTAATCCTCCTTGCTAAATAAGCGGGTGTTCGATAAATTAGTATCTTCTTATAAAATACCGCTGTATGCAAATGTCTTCTCCTTTTCATATACAGCTACTCTGCCTCCCTCAGTTTGTAAGATATATGGCAGTATTTACGAATAACATAAGTAAAACCCAGGCAAGCATTCTGCACTCTCTCAAGGCATGGGCCATTTAGAAAATCACAATAATTAAATTTGGATAATATCAAGATATCACATAAAAGCAATTTAGTATCGGTGTTCAATATATATCTACTTGGGAACAGTAATTTAAGAATATGAAATGAACTGCGAATAAGCATCGAAACATGCGTTTTGAAATGAAGTTTGCTGTCAAGTGTTACGCCAAGAATCTTGCACTCGGTACAATACGGAATCTTAACGCCGTTAATACCAATATTCACAGCAGCCAGAACCCTGTCCCGCAGAAAACCGCCCCCAAAAAACACCACCGACGACTTGGAACCATTTACTACTAAGCCATGAGCCTCCGCGGCCCCAACAACATCCGCGATATCATCATTAATAACTTGCTTAGCATTCCCAAAATCATTTGGCTTGAAGGAATAATAAATTTGTGTGTCGTCGGCATACTGGTGATAACTGCAACGACGCAGAGACCTGCTTAAGAATGCTGTGTAAATGATGTAAAAAGTGGTCCACAGATACTCCCCTGCGGAACTCCGTGCTTGATTTTAAGTTGTGATGAGATATTTGTATTAACCTGAACTCGTTGGGTTGTGTTATTTAAATAATTTTTTAAGAGCAACACCGCAGGCTTATCCAATCCAATGTAACCAAGTATTGAGATAAACAAATCATGATTAATCATATCAAACGCATTGGAGAAATCAAGCGAAACTAGAGCAATCATTTTGCCGTCCTCCAAAGAACGAAATATATCATCAGCGATATTCACCAACGCCGTGCCACATGAGTGCATAGATCTGAAACCGGACTGGAATTCCGGCAAGATGTTATACTTAATTAAATGATCCCGCAGTTGCGTATCAATTATCCTTTCCAATATTTTCGATAGGACAGGCAAGACTGATATCGGTCTCAACTGATTGAAATCATTGGGCCTAGTAACCTTGGGTACCGGTGTGACTCGAGCATTTTTCCAACATTGTGGAAATACACTATACGAAATACAGAAGTTAATAATATGCGCAATGAAGGGCAGTATAAAAGGACAACAATATCGAATCATGTCAAGATCGACCGTATCCAGTCCAGAAGATTTGTATTTAATGCTTAAAATAACATGACCAATTTCATCTTCTGAAACCATATCAAACTTCAAGAGCGAGGAAAATTCACTAAACTTATTCCTATTGTAAAAATCAATGGACGTTGAAATCATGTGATGCCCCACAGTCGGTGTTGTCGTAAAATGATTGTTTATTTCGTCAACAATTTGCAAGTGTGCCGGGAGCAATCGTTTGGGTAAGTTACATATATTACATCTCTTAACCCCTCTCCAAAGTGCCCCAGAAGATCAACTATTAGCTAGGAATTTATTAAAGTATGCTTTTTTTTTCATTGCGGATAGCGCAAGTGAGCTGATTTCTTATTGATTTATAATACTCCCACTTGCTTTTGGTTTTATGTTTTTCATAGTCAAGAAGTGCCTTATGTTTTAATGATTGCATGAACATCTCCATCATCCTGGGAGAGTACGGTCTTCTAAAAGTATATGTTACAAGAGGCGCATGATAATCAAAAATCGAAAGTAGGGCGTTATTGAAAAAGTTCACCTTATCATCAATAGATGTAAAAGAAAAGAGATGGTACCAAGAAAAATTAGTTAAGTCGGAATGGAATGCATCGTAATTAAAATACTTGAAGTTGCGAAAAGTTCTAGTTGTAGGTACATGGGCTGGCTGATCCAGTATGATATTACAGTATATTAAACTGTGATCAGATATGTGGTCAAGTGCTACAACACCGCTGTCGAAAATCTCGAGATTATCTCGAACAATAACAAGATCCAGCAATGCAGAAATACGAGTAGGTTGATCAATAAGTTGTTTTAGGCCTAAAGTTGACAGCGCTAAACTGAAACTCATAGCACCAGCATCACTGACATCAAGTAAATTAATATTAAAATCTCCAAGGCATACCAACTCATTACATATAGCAATAACCGTAGCGATAGTGTACTCAAAAGATTCAAGAAAACGACCATTGCTGCGACCAGGCCTATAAACAACGCCCACTCTGTAAGTTTTAGTCTTAATTTTCACAGATACCTAAAGCTGCTCCAAATAGGGATAAGTAACAATGTCAGTTACAATTTCAGAGCGAAATCTATTGCTAATGTAAAAAGCTACTCCTCCACCCCTTGACGGGCGATCAGCAGGCACAAGATAATAACCATCGATATGGAGGAATTCATCGGGAATACAAGCGAGCTTACAATGTGATCCCTAACATCAGCAAAATGAGCTGCCAATGATCTTACATTTAAATGCGCAAATTTAATATGGTTCAAAACCATGCCCACAATCTCAGCAGAAAACCAGAGCAAACAGACAAATAGTATATATATATATATATATATATATATATATATATAAGTAATATGTTTTTGGAAAACTACCTCCGACCATTTGCAGACGCGTTTCGCGGTTTACCGCTCATCAGTGCAACTTTTGTCAGAAGTAGTTTTCCATTATCGACTTACGTCTATAAATAGTAGAATGCTTGATGTTTGTACATATGAGAAATTCAATTAAGGAATTCCCCAATATGTATCAAACGTGCGTATTTTGCAGTTTCTACTCTACACAAGTGTACAACTATTTTTCGTACACCCTCACGCAGAGCTGCTGTTACGCTTTATTCGGTTAATCCACCGTGGAAAATGTGATAAGTAATATGTTTTTGGAGAACTACCTCCTTAATTGAATTTCTCATATGTACAAACATCAAGCATTCTACTATTTATAGACGTAAGTCGATAATGGAAAACTACTTCTGACAAAAGTTGCACTGATGAGCGGTAAACCGCGAAACGCGTCTGCAAATGGTCGGAGGTAGTTTTCCAAAAACATATTACTTATCACATTTTCCACGGTGGATTAAGCGAATAAAGCGTAACAGCAGCTCTGCGTGAGGGTGTACGAAAAATAGTTGTACACTTGTGTAGAGTAGAAACTGCAAAATACGCACGTTTGATACATATTGGGGAATTCCTTAATTGAATTTCTCATATGTACAAACATCAAGTATATATATATATATATATATATACATATATATCTAATAATAAACAAAATAAAGAAGTATAATAATAATAAAAAAGAAGATTGATAGCACCCTGGTATAAAAATGTAACCGAAAATAATTAATTAGAACTAAATGATCTAACTTAGTAATTATTCTACTTAAGCTATTACTAACTTTAGTAAATCTCTCAAATCTTCCCCTGCACAGATATGATCACTCATCCATTGCTCCAGTAACAATAAAATCTCAAAGGCATTCCATCAAAATGTTTCTCATAACAAAATAAATATTAATGTTTCCACCAATAAATTCGCATGCACATTTTGTAGTTTCTCATTGCAAGCGCTTTTTAAGTATTCCCGTTAATTGGCGAATCGAAGCCGTCAAAACAAAGGGTTTATGTTTAAACTGTCTCAACAAAAATCATAAAGCAAATAATTGCACATCCGGAACTTGTAAAACTTGCAATAAGAAACAACACATGGCTGCATTTGCCACCACAGAGAGAGAGGAGTTCAATAGCAGACTTTGCCACCGAAACGAAAACAAGCATGTCAAATCATAGTTCTTGCGTCAACACTTCTTCTATATTATTATCAACTGCCTCAGTTAATGTATTTGATTCACGCGGATACCTTCACATCTGCCGTGCTCTCTTAGACTCAGGTTCGCAATCAAATTTAATTACGCAGAGGATGGCTAAGATATTAGGATTGCGTCAGAATAACACGAGCATATTATTAACAACCAATCTAAAACAACGGTTAACCATTCAATCGAAATCTCTTTGAAATCTCGTTGCGCCAACTTCAAGACAAACAAATTGCTCATTGTTAGTAATGAAAAGTTTATGTGGACCCATACCATCTATTTCACCCTCAAAGGAAAATATTTCTATTCCCAATAACATATAAACTGGGGGACCCTGATTTTAATGTATCCAGAGAAATTTAATAATAGGCGCTGAACTCTTCTATAAATTCTTGTGTGTTGGTCAGATCGATCTAGGTAAAAATAAGCCTTGTGTGCAAAAGACTCTGCTAGGGTGGATAGCATCGGGTCGGGTCACTACACCCAGTAGAGTAATACAGCAAGCGATCTGTAGCTTCCGTTCGTTTGATGCATTAAATAGTAATGTAGCGAAATTTTGGGAACTAGAAACGGTTCATAAAAACGCCCCTTATTCTTTAGAGGACACTCAATGTGAAGAGAATTTCAAAAAGACTGCACGTCAAACTAACGATGGGCGCTCCGTGGTATCGTTGCCTTTTAAAGATAGTGCCATTTCCTTAGGCAATTCGCGAGATCCTGCGTTAAAGCGATTGTATGCCTTAGAAAGGAAGCTAAATAAAAATCGGGACCTAATATGTGAGTATTCAACTTTCATGAAGAAATACTTAGAATTAAGGCACATGAGGTTAGTAAGGACTTCCGATTCAAACACAGACGGTAAGACGTTTTATCTTCCTCGTCATGCAGTTGTCGAGGCAGACAGTCTATGTTACAACAACGGTAAGGGTGGTATTTGACGGGTCTATGAAATCAACTACTGGCATTTCACTAAATGACACTGGTCAAGGTATCTCAGAAAGAAACGTTTGTCAACGAAATACGTCAATTACGTGTGGAAGAGTAGGATTTGCATGTAATATATTATCTTTCCATTTTTAGATGAAAGGGGAATTCTTAGAGTAGGGGGCGCCTGACGCATAGTACTATACTTTATCAACAAAAACATCAAATTTTATTAGCATCCAGGCATCCACTCATAGAATTAATTATAGTTCATGAACATTCCAAGCAATTGCATGCTGGTGTGCAATTAACAATAGCTTCGATACGAGTCAAATATTGGCCACTAACTCTTCGTAATCGCGTTAAGGCTGTAATAAGAAAGTGTATTACGTGTTTTAAAGCTAAACCTCGTGCTTCAAAATATCTTATAGGAGGATCTTCATCAACCTTACGCGGCCTTTCCAAAATGTCGGACTTGACTACTTTGGCCCCGTCTATCTCTGTGATGGCAAAGGACGAAAAGCAACCAAAATCAAGGCATACGGTGCGGTATTTATATGTTTTGTCACAAAAGCCATACACCTGGAGCTCGTCGGCAACTTAACAACTGAATCATTTCTAGGCGCCATGCGCCGATTCATAGGTAGACGAGGAAGGTGCACTAAGATATATTCCGACAACGGCACTCAGTTTGTTGGTGCTCATAAGGAGTTAGATAGATCGATAAAGCAATTTTGGAATCAAAACTCTCGAGAACAAATATTTAGCAATTTGGCACAAGAGGCTATCACATGGCATTTTATTCCCCCAAATCAAATCATTTCGGTGAGTTATGGAAATCGGCAGTACAGTCAGTAAAATATCACTTACAGCGTGTAATCTCCAAACCGACCTTGAATTTTGAAGAAATGTACACGCTTTTAGTCCAAATAGAAGCCGTTATAAATTCTCGACCTTTAACTCCAATATCTAACGAACCCAACGACCTTACTTTTCTCACTTCTTCTCACTTTCCAACTGGAGACGCGACGAAATGCATCTTCGAGCCGAGCTTGATTCATTTAAAAGTAAATACCCTATCGAGATGGCAGCACATTCAGCAGATGCGAGATCATTTCTGGAAAAGATGGCGAAAGGAGTATTTGTATCAGCTTCTCAATACAATTGTGTATAGTACATTTTGACCATTTATTGTAATTTGACAGAATTTATTTACTTTACTCTTAATGTAACAACAGCGGTTAGACGAACTGAATTAAATAAATTGTCGCAAATTGAGGGGCATAGCATAAAAACTTACGATCTATTTAATAAATAAGTAAATAAAAAAAGAGAGGTGTCGTGGGACACCCGACAAGAGCGAAGCTCTTTAGGCATTTTATGCTTATTTGAATAAAAGGTACAATTTTATAATTGAATACACAATGCATAAGTATTTCATTTCGAAACCGATGGTAAATAAGTTGACGTCGAATTTGAAGTAAATTCTAGGCCAAATAGTAAGAGCGCCATCTAATGGGGAGACGCAGTGTGTGTCTGCGAGCAAGAAAGAACTAATGAAAGAAGAAAGTTAGAATAAAAGCCTCTATCTGACGATTTCAAGCGTCTCACTTTTTCCCAGTTAACTGCCACCGCAGAACCTCCCTAAAAGAGCTTCGCTGTAAAAAAGTAATAACAATTGCTTTTTGTATTAAAAATGCGCACCCTAATTAAAACTTTGTGATACGCCAGTTTCTGTAATATTTTACATAAAGCAATAGTGTACTACCAACTGTTGTTACGTATTTGGGTTGCCTAATTTGGTAGTCACGTGGTGGACAGGAATTGTTGATATCTCTGTATCACTAGATGTACAACGTTTGTTTTCTGTATATAAACATATTCTTACTTCACGCCGCACTCGGTTTGCTGAAACAATTGTGGAAACATATCTAACGTTGCAGATATTTTACAGATGTTACTCACTTTGTGATTTCACGGATGGCGGTAAGTGTTTGAGCACGTATAATTTATTTCTGACATCCATTTATTGTTTTTGTTGACGTAATTGAGCAACTCTAACCATTTCCGATGTAAACTCGGCCAAAGGATTATCTCTCTCCCTGTCGAGGACAGATTATCAATTTTACTTTCCACTAGTCAGAAACCGAAGTTCGAACATGTACGGTATAGTATAGCAGATAGGTTTCCAGAAGGAATATACATATCCACTAGAGATTTTATGGTTTACACCCCTTCAAGTGTTGTATTGTATTGTATTGTATTGTATTGTAATGAGGTGGGGTCTGGCCCAAAATGGCCCTTTGCACTGCGACCACGTTGATCTGTTGTGCTTCCTCTTGTTTGTCTTATTTATTTATTTATTTAATACGCTGAGGAACAGGATCAGCTCCATCAATGGGAGTGTAAATAGGTCCTCCTCACTCAGCGTATATGCATGTAGTAGTCTATATCTCCAGCGGCTTAGTGCCCCACAGTTAGTGATCAAGTGTTCCATTGACTCCTCTTCTTCACCGCAGAATCTGCAAGTGTCCGTGTTGGATAAGCCCATTTTGTGAAGGTGCTTGTTACAGGTATAGTGGCCTGTGAGTGCCCCTGTCAGTGTTTTTAAGCTTCCCCTGTCCAGCTTTAGGGCGAGATCCGCCCTCCTAGCGTCGAAGCTCAGAAATTTTTGGGAATGTTCCAGCCGGCTGGTCTCATTCCAGTGTTTCATTGTAATGGACGCTGTCCATTTCTTTATCTCACCTTTAAGGAGACCTTTGTTAAACCCAAAAGGTGGGGTAGGTCCAGTAAAGTTTCTCTCAGCCCCTTTTTTTGCGCAGATGTCTGCCATCTCATTTCGCCCGTGCCCCTCATGTCCTGGCACCCAGACCAGGATGATCTGGTTCTGAGTGGCCAGGCCATTAAGCATGTTACGGCATTCCAATAATAATTTGCCTTCAAGTGTTAGTTTACGATTTCTAGTTATATATTTAAATGTTCTGTTAGTAAGGGTAACGTTATATTTTCGTCCATGCTCTGTCGTAATTAATATCTGATGAGTAAATAATTTTTCGTAGATGCGGTATATTTAATAATTATAGGATGCACATGTCAATGTATATGTATATATGATTGATTAAAACAGCAGAGGTATTTGTATCTGGTTGAAAGCATTCTCAAAGATTTTATAGGAATGAGAATTATTTTAGTACAAAAAGCAAAAATGAATTATTTATAACAGAACAAACAGCGAACTTTATACAGTATTAATTGGGTTAGAATTTGTTAAATGAAAAGAGTGATTATCTATTAAAAAATTACATTATTAGAAATGATAAATTTGATGGTTCTTTGTTTATCGTAGATCAGTTTAGTCAGTTTCAGTTCTACCGCGTCCACTTGCGCTTATCTACTAATACACTTGACACAAATATCACATCGGTAAACTTCTCATCACACAATTGTTTATAATAAAATCGGTCACACGCGTTTCGCTAGCTCGAGGCAAGCATCTTCAACAACCGTATAAACCGAAGTAGTAATACACTTGTCAATTTCATTTTGTTTTCAGAGTAATGAATGTGTTAAAGCCAATTTAATGCGATTACCTGAAACTGTTTTTAGTTATCGTTGCCTTCATTATTATATTATTCATATTATCATATATATGTACAATGTAATTTATAGTTACGAGTTGTTTTTTTGTTTCCTTTAGGATATTTTTGTGTTTTCAATTTTTCTCTTTGTTATTATTACATTATTTTTTAGTTATTGTTAGCTTTTTCTTCAGTATATTATTTAGTTACAATATGTGTTTCCATGTAATGTAATTTATTGCGAATTTATCTTCCTTTTGTTGTTTTAATAACCATTACTTAATGTTTGTGTGGAGTATTCATATACATGCTTTTTAAATATTGTATTAATTTGCAATTTGCTTTTGCACACAATTTTATTTATTAAGAATTTACGTTTTTTGTCGTCTTAAGAATCTTTACTTTCCTTTTTAGAAGTGGTTTCTTATTTGAATTTTGTCATTGTATGTATTTGCTGTTCCTTTATAAAAATAAAATCAGACAATTGCAAATTTTGTTTTTATCTACGGAAGCAGGTATAATATAACTTTATAATTAGCATAGTTTTGATTGGGGGTTTATAATTTTAATTTTAAGTTGCTACTCGGAGCCGTACTACGCACGTGGTTAAATAGCACCTTATGAGATCTACACAAAAATGAAAATAAAATAGAAATTTCTCTTTGTTATGGTATGTATTATCAAGTTGTACATATATTCTTTAATGAAGGCAACGATAACTAAAAACTATTTCAGGCAATCGTATTAAATCGGCTTTAAATCATTGGTTACTCTGAAAACAAAATGAAATTGACAATTGTATTAGTAGACAAGCGCAAGTGGATGCGATAGAACTGAAACTGACTGAACTATGATAAACAAAGAACCATCAAATTTATCATTTCTAATAAGATAATTTTTAAATAGATAATCACTTCTTTTATGAAACAAATTTTAACCGAATTAATACCATATAAACTCCACTGTATATTATTTTGTTCTGTAATAAATAATTCATTTTTGCTTTTTATACTAAAAATAATTTTCATTCCTATAAAATCTTTGGGAAGGCTTTCAACCAGATGTTCTACCATTTGAATCAATAATATATACATACACATTGACATTTGCATCCTACAATTATTAAATATATCGCATCTACAAATAATTATTTACTCATCAGATATTAATTACTATAGAGCATGGACGAAAGTATAACCTTACCCTTACTAATAGAAAACGTAAATATGTAATTGGGAATCGTAAACTAACACTTGAAAGGGTGCAAACCATACCATCTCGAGTGGATATGTATATTCATTCTGGAAACTTTCTACCTACTATATCGAACATGGGCGAAGTTCGGTCTCTGACTCGTGGAAAGTAATATTGACAATCTGTCCTCGACAGGGGGACCTTAATTCTTTGGCCGAGTTTACATTTCGTATAGAATCTTCGTTTACACTCTTCTTATATGATTTTTCAATCATTGCTGCAATTTTTGGGCTTTTATACGCGAAGAGCATTGAATTTCATTTCTCAAATGGTGAGGATTGCATGTGGTTCACTGTGTGGTTTAGAACTCATATGTACCATTGAATTAAAATTGTGTATGACCTGTTGAACAATAGAATGTGTTCTGCCGGTAATTTTTCCTATTCTTCGTAAACTATTCTGTTTTATTATTAAGGTTCGCAGGTTTTGACAGTTCTCTCCTTTGAATTTTCATTATATTTTCTTTTCACAATTATTTGAAAAAATATACAAGTTAATGAAAACTTCCAATAACTGACAAAGTAAGTTAATAGGTTGGAACATATTTGTATACTGAATTAAGAAAGGCAAATCTAAAATTCTAGGTGCAGACTTTTTACATAGTGGGTATATATAAATAAGTTTTTGTTTTTATTACACATTTTTTTATAATTCCGAGAATAAAACTGCTATGTATTACTGCATATATTTTCGTCTAACAAAAACAAATAAAGGTTTGTTTCTAAATATAACAGGTGTACGCAGACTTCGTACAGTAACTGTATATGTACATGCAAGTAAGACGATGCTAGGAATAAAATATCAGGCGCCCTTTTTTATAAACGCTGGTTTGATACAGAGTCAATCATTCAGTCATAATACACCTGTCCGTTCAGTTGATCAAGGTGTAAGCGTCTGATGTGTGAGAATCCTTTTGTAACAGTAGAGTAGACGATACTCAGCTAACCTGCCTTGCTAGAGCGCAAGCTTCCTCGTTCTCGTGTAGTAAATACTTTAGTAAAATTCAGTCATGCGGCGGCGTTCGTGATAGTCTGGTGGTTTGTACGTAGCGTTCGAGACCACAAATACATCGGAAACGATTCATAACATAAACAGACAGAAACAAACAAATGATTACGTTTAGATGCTTTGAATACAAATTACAATGACATTATTATATCGACTAGTGCATTTTAATCATTAATATGGTATTTATAGTAAAATCTTTATTCAGTTTTTATGAGAAGTAAACATGATTTGAACTTGTGAGAGGTTATCAGATGCTGTCTACCGCTATCATATCATGGTGTATTTTTGTGTTTACAAGTTTTAAAAATTAGTAACTGATGTGTTTTTAATTGTTCCCAAGTGAATTAAACGTACATGCCTTTGCAAATAATTTCAAAATAAGGTAACGTAATTTACATGCTGATTTATGTTTAGATTTAGAAATATTCACACTTAAAGTCTACAAAACAAGTGTACCTATGTATCTCAAACTCAAGGCTAAATTTTATCGCATCCTAATGAATTTCTTATCATTGAAACTCAAAATTGTAAATATTATATGAAGAGACTAAAATAGGAATGTTTCGTGTTCCAGTTTAAATATTTAAAGTCTATAAATTGGCAACAACTGTATATGTTTAACATTCCAAAATAAAATCAAATAAATGTGAGAGGCAATATTTAAACACAAATTTAAGAAGGGAATTTGTTTGGATTTATATCAGTAGGAAGGTATGAAACGTGAATGAATGAGAATGACCTTGAATTCGCGTCAAAGAAATTCTGTATTTCTACTAATACCTACTACTGATTTGATATGCACTTTAGTCAACTGGTGATAGCTTTCCAATTTGTGTATTCTTTGGTCTTCAAAATTTTCATATTATGCAAAACATCATTACTAACTTTCTTCAGTTCTCAAGTTAGCAGAACATAATGCGTTACATTAGCAAACATTTGTGTAATAATTAGGTAAAATGTTACATATGTATTTATCTATTTTTTATATTTTTTTACCCAGTAGTTGTATTCCAGAACCTTTTTTACAATTACATATACATGTAAACAAAATGGCAAATTCTTTTTACATGTTTTTACTTCTCTATGTTTCGCGGATAGTGATTGCAAGGACTGTGGTGTATTCTTCGGTAAACTTTTTACCACACAATTATTTAATTTAATTCGGCGACACGTGTTTCGCTAGCACGAGACAAGCATTACCGAATGCGGTAATAAAGGGTTTTGATAATACTTGCCCCGTGGTAGCGAAACATGTGTTATCGAATTTAATAAAATAATTATGTGTGAGAAGTTTATATAGTTATAGTTTATCTTTCGAAAACGTGTACCTTGTTTAGATACCAAAAGTATTCCCTCAAAATGAGATTCTTGCCGATCAACCACGCAACTAACATTAAGGCTAAAAAGCGCAATAAGACCCAATGCTTCATTAGAAGTTACAGATCAGAGAAAGAGAGAGGGAGAGAGGGAGATCTTGTCCTAAAGATTCTTAAAATTATTACATTTTCAGCGAGTAAGCATATCGTCGTTGAGGATTGGTTTGTCAAACAACTACTACTCTTGCAAAAGGTTTATCTAAATTCTTAGTGTGTGTGTATCGTGTGTAATTCGGCGACTCTAGTGCATTGGTAGATTGTCGCCGCTGTGCAAAATCGTCATCACCAGTCGCCATTGGTTTTCAACATCGTGTCGTAGATTTTGAATTGGCTTTACGTATATGTATCTGGATTAGTCTGGGCGCTCAGCGGTAACAGTGCACAATTACGAAATAAGTTACGACAGCATCGTAGACTCCCCATGGCTTTATCTAGCTGTACGCGAGTAGTTCTGTGTATATGTACGTTGTCGTAACTAGTGATGGGAAAACCCGTTCTTTTAAAAGAACAGTTCCAACCGTTCTCGTTATTTTGAAATAACGGTTCCAATATAACAGGTCATCGTTGTTTCGTACTCGACAGTTCTATTTGATAACGCATCATAAAATCAATAAAATATGTCATGCGTACATCGCCTTTGGCGGCCTTTGCTTGATTTGATATATAGTTTGCTTTTCCCCGACGTTATTCTTTCCCATCACTAGTTCTAACATATTGGTGATTCCCCGAGTTATATGATTGTGTATTGATGATGTAACTGTATCCTACGTACATAAAGTTTTTCGTTAGAAGTTCCTATACAGTTTTCTATTTTCACCATTCAACGCTAGTTTACACACATGGTGTAAAATAAATATAAAAAAACATTTAAGTCCGTTTTCATTGTGGACACATCCGTTTGCTACAATCCGTAGCTGATCCATCGAACAACAGCTTTATAGTTAGGAAATAGGAACAATCATCAAGTAATCACAATTCATTCATGCGGAAGTTTCTCAGGCAAAATAATCATCATGGAGAAATATTTAATAGGAAAGAAGTCGATGAAGTGGAATTTCTTCTTCAACCGCGTACGCTGGAGACCGTCCGAAAGGAACCGTTCTTTGCCCAGTGAGATAACAGTTGCAACCGTTCTGGATCGAGAACGGTTCTAACATAACAGATAGTTCAATAACGACCCATCACTAGTCGTAACTTATTTCTTCATTACCGCTGTTTGCCCAAACTAATTTAGATCAGTCTAGAACGGGCGATAGCCTTCTTTACGAGGCAATATTTTATTGAACAAAAGTATTAATGAACCATTTCTAGTATACGGTAACATCACCTTTTCCAATCAGCTTAACCGAGAAACAAGCCATGATGAAACCCTTCGGCTTTATTCTTTTTTGGGTATATTCGGAATTAAATCTGTTTCATAAAGATCAATGAACATATTGTTTTCAATTTGTATCATTCTGTCCAGTGTTTATATATCTTGCAAACACCAATTCTTCTTCTTTATTTCGTTGACTTACACGCATATTCCTTTCGTGCTATTTTTCCAAATAATCTTGATGATATGAAGAAATCGCTGGCTTCCCCAAATAATGCCTGCCAAATTATTATTATTGCTTTCCATAAAAACAACTTTCTATCTGTCTCTTGTGCTTTTTGGGAAAAAAATAATGTGGAAAAGAAATTCCGAAGATGAATGTGAAAAATTGGAAGATATGTTGCACTACATATTATACTATAGTCTGCCTCAATTATGCAGAACAGGTCTTACGAGGATAAGCTTTTAGGACTGTGAAACTGGCACCGTAAAATAGAAAAAGTCCATGAAAATAACATGTTTGTTTGACCATTTTTTGACCATGTTAGACCACAAAATAGTTTTGTTGGCCACCCTTCATTATCGACAAAATTTTTTTTTCTTCTCTTCTCCTTTGGAATTTTTTTCAAACATCAATAATCGATGATAAAATATTCCTCGCGTGTAGCAAATCGTTTGACCGCAGCTTAGAATTTTGATAAAGTTCAATAAACATTATTTATTCATAACAATTGTTTGGCAAAATCGATATTTTCAGATTGGTAGTCAAAACCGTTTAGATCACTATTTGACCGTGGTTGACCACATGAATTTTTAGTTAAGAGTAACAGAAATTATTTATTTATTGAAAAAGGTTATTATATGTAGTTATTCATGGATTCGTTGTTATTTTTTCAAAATTAAAGTCGATACTGAGCGGATTATTGAACCAAGTATATATTTTAGGTCCGAAGGTACTGTACAGAAAATCGTTTGACTACGTTTGACCACCATGTAGAGAGCGTTTTTAACATTCTTTGAAGTGCCAAATAGATCATAATTTTGAGTAATGATTGAAAATAATCCAATATTTAGCGGAATTCAGAAACGGATAATCGACAAGTGAACCGAAGAAAGGTTAGCTACAAAGAGAAGAGACGCTGAGAGCGGTAAAAGAAAATAATTTCGTGAGGTGGTTATAGAAGAACGATTTTCTGCGCAGTAGTGGCCACCTATTCAAAAATAGTCACTTTCCTGAATGGTTCTTATGAAAAAATAGTTTGTATTACGCTTAAAAAAATTCAAGTGGTGGTCAAACGTAGTCAAACGATTTTCTGTACGGTTTTGAGCTTAAATCATTGAATATCTATGTTTAATAACCTTTTTCAATAAATAAATAATTTATGTTACTCTTAACTAAAAATTCCTGAGGTGGTCGAATGATTATCGAAACGCTTTTGACTACCAATCTGAAAATATCCATTTTGACAAATAATTTCTATGAATAAATAATGTTTATTGAACTAAGCAGTGGTCAAATATTGTCAAACGATTTGCTACACGCGAGGGATATTTTATCATCGATTATTGTTTGACAGAAAATGTCATGAAAAATGTTTTTCTCGATAATAAAGGGTGGTCAAACGAAACTATTTTGTGGTCAAACATGGTCAAAAAATTGTCAAACAAATATGTCATTTCCAAGGATTTTTTCTATTTTGCGGTGCCAACTTCCCAGGGGTTAACTTATTTTCGTATTATTATTTGACAACTCATATGATCAAAACATAACTTTTAGTCTTTTCTTCCATAAAGGTTGACAGAACAAGAATAAACTGTTGCCGTTAATCATTTCAACTAATTTAGAATTTCCAACATACTAACCGGATGTAGAGATAGCTTTATTTGCAAATCTTTACAAATGGTAAAAGGGACATATGTACATCGTTTTTAAATTAATAGTGTATAATAAGGTTGAGATAGAGTTTATATAAATATAAATAATAAAATGTATTTTACACATACATTGCTCTCTACAGTTCTTAGGAATTGAAAATAAGTCTTGTTAATAACCGACCCCTAACTAATAAATGAAAATAGTAGGCATTGAGATAGAAATACACAATAATTCTCTAGTCCTAACCGAAAATTTTGACAATTAGACGATACGGAGTGTGTAAAGTAATGAGACAATTTTTTTCACTTATTTTATTCCAATAACATTACAATTCAACATTGTCCCGTTCAAAGTAACTGCATTGGGAAGCCACACGGCGCTGGATGCGGTTCTTCCACTTCTCATAGCGGTGCTGGAACTAGAATGCTGGAATAATCTTTAGTAGGCCGGCTATAACCGTTTGAATGTTGTCCAGTGTCTCAAAACGACGTCTCCTAAGGTGTTGTTTCAATCTCGGGGAAGAGGTAAAATCGCAAGAACTTATGTCGAGCGAATAAGGAGGATGAGGGGTCACATACATGTTCTTACTGGCTAAAAACAGTTTACTGAAATTGCTATGTGACAAGGCGCATTATCGTATGCAACACTCAGTTCTTTTTGATGTTTGGTCTCACCCGCATGAACCTTTTTGGAAATCTCAAGAACATTTCGGTAAAAGTGCCCCCTTGTCCTTGAAGCACAAATTCTTTGTGAACGATTTCCTGGTTATCAAAAAAGGAAATCAGCACGCTTTTGATCTGTGACTTGCTCATTCTTTGATATTGGGGAGCTTGGGGTGCGTCATTTCATGCCCTGGCGCTTGGTATCCGGGTCGCACTTCGTTGATTGAAATTCGTGTCACTCATTGTCAGAACGCACAAGCAAAACCTACTTAACTAAAACAATCACCTTAGACAAACAACGTAACTCTAGCGAGTTGTAACTCGCACTGATGGCGCATGACATTTTTACCTGCCTCGCCTCCAAGTCTCATTACTTTATTTACACACCTCGTATATACGCACAAATTGTACGACTACCATTGCAAATGTTGTTTAAGAAGTAACAACAGCACGGTAACAGTACGACATTTTCTACCTAAAGAACAAATTGACTTCAAAAGGCTTTTCAGAGAAATAATATACAACAAAGGAAAAACTTAGCATAACCATGTTTCTAAATTCAACATGATCTGCAACAATTTGATTAGTTACGACGATACTGGCGTCTGTATTTCACCTGTGGTTTTTTAAAAATATTGCGCTAATATAAAACCCAAACAGATTATATTAAAAAATGTATCGTATGATGGAAACACATGTACACAACCGTTGAAAAGTATTCGCACAGACAGCGACTAAGGCGCATATACTTCTCACACACCAATCATAACGGTTGTATACATATATTGGATATAATAGGGGCCATGGCCACCCGATGCAGTGTAAAATTTGTCACAGTCTACAATTATTTCATACAATTTGAAAAATTTGTTCTATGTGATTTTAATGTTTTTAAGAATTAAACAAAATTTTTAATATAAATGCGAAATTTTTAAAATTACATTTATATAATTAATTATACTATAAATATTAATTGGAAGAAAATCTTAAAAATACTTTTATTTGTCTCTCTGTACAAACATACATACATATGTATGTACACACGCAATGAATCCGAATTTATTTAGAGAAGGAATACAATAAAAAATGGAATACTCATATGACTTAATTAATGTACCTTTAGTATAACAATAAAAAATTAACATTTAAATTAGTAAATAGCGTATAGATTATTATAAAAAAATTGAAGTTTGGTGAGCCGGACAATATGTATGAATATTTTGGAATAAAATTCCTTATCCTTCTGGGTTTTTCTGCTTAAATTGATTTACCTATCTCTAAATACTATATTTAGATATTACGTTATTATTAGAAACAAAGATAATGTATAAAAGTAGAAAATTGGGGATTCAAAGACTTACATTATTATATACTTACATATTACGTTACAACAGGAATTATCACTCATGACTAGAATTGCTCAATTTGCGCCAACTATCAGAAACAACTGTACTAGAATAGCAACATTGCCGCTAGTAGAAATTTGTCTAGCTTTTCCTCATTTCTGGTCAGTCAGTAGCCAGCTTAAGGCGAGGAAAACCTATGAGGGAAAAAATAGCTGAGTCCTGACTAAAACTTAGTCTGTAAAACTGAACTAGTTGTAACTCGACTCTATCTAACTAGCTCACATCTAGATTTTCCCTTTGAATCTCTAGCTAGTTGTAACTCGACTTAGGCTGTCGAGTCCATATAAGTTTTCCTGATATGAATTTTAGTCTAGTTTTTCGCCGGCAGAATTTCATGAGAAAATGTTTGGAAAAACTAGTTTCGAAGTTTTACTTGTATACCTAACCTAAAACCTATTTCACATGATGCAGTAAATCAAAATATTCTTTATAATTCGAATCTGAAAGCAAGCATGGAATCTGATAAGCGTAAAAGAAATTAATTGCTAGACGAGTGCGTAGATGTAGAACAAAGAATAAATTATTAAATGCTAAATATCACGGAAAGTTTTAAATGCGTTACTTGATTTATAAGTATACTCTAACCTCGAATTTATGTTTTATAACAACAATGTTTACATTTTTTGTTAGACTCAACTTCGGGAGATGAAGATATAGACGAGTATGTTAGTAATGCAACATCAATTAATTCGATCTTTTTCGTGACAATAATGGCACAATAAACGATTTGGGCTCTGTTTCATAAATAATGAAGAGTTCTATTTTATTATATATGAATAAATAATATGAATTCAATTTCGCCAGGTTTCTGCTAGTTTTCCCTATCAGTTTTTCCACTATATTCTCTAAGAGGGAAAAGCGTTACATGGTCAGTTGGGGATGAGTAGAGAATCTTAGTGGGGAGCTAGTTTAACCAAGGGAAAAACTAACTAGCGCCCCATCATTTCCCTAACCAAATTTCTACTAGGGGCGATATACCAATACAGATGGCTTCATATTATGTATTGCTATTCTAGTACAGTCGTTTCTGATAGTTGTAGTGCTGTTGGCGCAAATTGAGCAACTCTATTCATGACTATCGTCATTCACAAAACCGAATTTGCTCGGTGATTTTACGTCTGGTTTGTAGCTGTATTTATAGTTCGAGGATACACGATTTTAACTTTCATAAATCCAATGTTTCCTAAAACAACGACAGCGAATATGACAATAATGAGATTTGATTATCGTAAATTACTTTTTATTCTTTTTCTTTTTATTCTACCGATATAGTTAAAGCTTTTGCGGAAGTGTTTTCTAACGTTTTTGTTCCTCGGGTAGTTGGTGATCCTATAGGTGTACCACTTTCCCGCGACTTTACAGGCACTAATTTCAACATTACACCGTTTACTCTTGGTGAAGTCCTCAGGAAACTTTCTGCGCTTAGTTCTGATTCAACTGCTGGACATGATGGGCTTCCTAACATCTTTCTTAAAGCGAAGCCATATTTATCAACTAAACAGCATGGGTTCGTAGATGGGAGATCAACCACAACTAATTTGGTAGAAATAACACAATTTATGAGTGCCTGGATGAGCGAAAGCAGGCTGACGTTATTTATACTGATTTTGCCAAAGCGTTCGATACTCTCGACTACAACATACTTGTGTTCAAAGTGTCTGCTTTTGGTTTCTCTACTGCTATTACTAAGTTGTTGGCCTCATACCTTAGTGGCAGGTCCTGCTATGTCTCTTATAATGAGTATATTTCGTCCTCTTATTTTGCCCCTTCTGGAGTACCGCAAGGTTCCAACTTAGGACCGCTTTTATTTCTAATTTACGTGAACGACCTGTTACTTCTGTTGAAGTGCAATGCTTTAGCCTACGCTGACGATTTGAAAATATTTGCCAGAGTAACGACCATTACTGATTGCATTTGCCTTCAAGTAAATTTAGACATTATTCGTAATTGGTGCCAGCTTAACAAAATATCGTTGAATATCAGTAAGTGTTCTATTGTAAGTATTCTAGATCTAATAGCCCCGTTGTCTACAATTATGTGATCGTCGGGATTCATATTCAAAGATTGTCTAATATTTTTGACCTTGGTGTTTTGTTTGATATACGCCTTCAATTTACGGATCATGTAACATTTATTACGAACTCTGCTTCTCGCACTCTCGGTTTTGTGATTCGGTCATGCAGATGTTTTACCAATTGTTCTACCATTAAAATATTGTTCTATTCCTTGGTTCGTTCTAGGCTGGAGTATGCGTCGGTGGTCTGGTTTCCCTGTTATTTCTTTCTACAGCTCACCTTAGAGATGGTCAAGAAGAGATTTTTGAAGTATCTGTCATTTAAGCTTGATGGTGTTTACTCCGAACGAGGTAGTGATTACGAATCGTTACTTTTTCGACATAATATTTCTGCTTTATCGCTTCGTAGAAATCGGGCTAGTGCGATGTTCTTGTTGAGATTGGTGAATAATGCTGTTGACTCCCCGACATTATTGTCCTTGGTCAATTTTACCATCCCCTGCTGCACCACGCCTTCTACCAATACTTTCTGTATGCCTAGAGCTAGAACTAATATTCTTGTAAAGGCGCCGTTAACTCATATGTATGTGTAGAAATGCTAATGATCTATATGTAGATCCTTTTATATCTAATTAATCAGTTTTGCTTATTATTGTTATTATTCTGCTTATTTTTAAGAATAATTTTTTTGTAATATTTTTCTAATGTTTTGTCTTTTGTTTTATATTGATAGTACACCGATTATTGTTACTTTATAAGTTTGGGTAAGTTTGATGTTATCCATAATATTCAACTGATTACTGTCGCATTACTTTCTTTTGTTTGACTTAGTTTTAAGATTCGTCATAATTTGCCGATGAGTATTTTGTACATAGCATAAGTTTTTAGTTTACTTGATTGTATGCACTGCACATTTCTTTTTCTTTTTCTGGTATTTTCGTGTTTTTTTGTTTTGTCCTTAAACTGGTTTTTCTGTTGGACAATAAAGACTATTATTATTATTATTATTATTATCAACATCAACTATCAGAAAAACTATTAATGAATTAACTAATACCGTCACAGTGTTTTTTCAAGAAATGCACAAAGAAAATACTTTTGGTGTTTTTAATGTAATAATAATGTCTATGTATACGTCATTGTGACTTCGCTGGAAATATTCTCTTACAAAACAATTCCCATGAATAAAGAAAAGCTTAGACATGAAAATCACTTACCGTAAAATATGTTTCCTTTGAGTGCTGCCTAAGGGACGCACCACTGTTTAAGTTCGTTCAATTACATACATTTTTTTAACGCAGGTAATCTTGAAGTTATATTAAATGTTGAAAGGCATTCAAATATTATAGATACTGATCAGCGTGTTAAAATCTTTTGTTGAGCAAAGGACTTTCCAGTTTCACTACATTTCTGTATATTTTTTTATTAATTTTTTAAGTACTATCCTGGGACAATTACACACCAAACATAACAACTAATTAGTTTTAAATTTAATCGTTTCTATCAGAATGTAATTATTTTACAATTTGCGTCAATTCTCTAATTATAGTTCAAATCTTAATTAGTCACATTAGGACTTTCCATTAGACAATTGTTAATCATAACAAGACTCTTTGAAGGTTTACTCTGCTTTCGTGACTTAAACTGACAATGAGTCTAAGCAATTATACAGATTTTCTTCGAATATATGGCTATGAATGCACATTATCACTATTATCAGTGCATCATATTTCGTATGATATAACACTTTCTTTAACCTATATACTAATAATAATAATGTAAACATCAACTTGATAAGCCGCGTGCTGTAGTGCTTAAGAACGATAAAATTGCATCACTTTTGAAATACGTTTAGTTTGACATCAACTTTGTATTTATGGGATTAGAAAACCAACCAACATTCCGTATTGTAATGGCTCGCTAGTTGTGATTAATATGCTCATACATTCATATGATTATTTCAAATACAACCGAAACCTATAAATAGATGGTCACGAAATTGAACATTTGAATAATTAGTAGCATCGTCCAACTATTACAAAAAATAGTAATCAAGAAATAAGAGCAGAAGGCAAGAAGGGAAAAAGCAAATCTAGAAAATGTAAGAATATACATATGTATATTTGTGTTCCCGGATTGACCTCACTATAGCTAAAACTAACCAAAATTTTAAAATTTCATTTTAATATTTTGGGATACCGCCCTGTTTGGTCTAAAAGAATTTCAAGCAAATTTTTACTTTTTAGAAACCAAGGCCGTCATGACAATTGAAAAAATACATTTTCTGTCGAAGTAAGTTTTTCAGAGTATGAAATTATGATTGATGATCGGATCACTTTGATCACTAAAACGGAATTTGTTTTGTATTCTTGCATTGTAACTACAGAAAAATAAGTATTCTGTATAAGTTGTTAAAAAAATTAAGTTAATTAAGTTTCTGATAAAGTATTTCATTCATTACACAGAGTCGTAATTTCATACTCTGAAAAGCTTTTCTCAATAACAGTTTTCCGTATTATTGATCGAAATGGTACTTTACTTCAATAGAAAATGTCTATTTTCCCAATTGTCATGCCGGCTCTGGTTTTTAAAAAGTAAAAATGTGCTTTCAATTCTTTTCAGACCAAGCAGGACGGCTTGTCCAAACATTAAAACAAAATTTAAAAATTTTTGATCAATTACACCATAGAGTCCAATCCGGGGACACATTGTATATATATATATATTACGTCAATAGTGATATAAAATACCGAATCGCACATTTTAACAGAAAAGCGCATTTCTCGGATAAATGTAATAAAAATGATTTTGCTAAGAAACAAGGAGATAAAACAAAAACAAAGTGGAATAGGAAATGCAATGTATGGAATGAATAAGAAATGAATCCCAAATTCTTAAATCTTAACAAAAAGGAGGATATAACTAATAGAACACTATGAGAAAGAAACAAAAAGGAACACCCAAGAAAAGACAATTAAATAAGAACCGGAGGAAGGAGATACACCATGGGAAAAGGGAAAGTGCGAAAACGAAAAAAATGTAAAACCAGCCCGGTGCTACCCCTTAAGTGGCATTATTGAGATATGTCATTATTATTTTCGTAAAATTTGATTTTTGTATGTTGAAACAACTGAGAATTAACGGAGTAGTTTGTTTATAAAGATTAAAAAAGCAATTTTGAGAGAATGAAAATTTGACGTGGAGGTTTTTGGTAGATGATTTTTAGGATTGTAGTGAAGACCTAATTCAACAACAATGTATATAATCTCGTGGTTCAACTTAGGGTAATGAAGCACCATCAAACAAGACGGTTTACAATTGGTTTCCAGAATCCGATGGAGTCCGCATAATACGACCCAAGCTTAAGAAAACATTCGCGTTAATTGGTGTAAGGAGATGCTCAGCAAATTCGTCCCAGGAACTGCAAAATCCAAAGGAGGAGACGAAATCGGCATGTATTCGTATGAATCCAAAACTAACCAACAATCCACTGTTTGGGTGTTCTATGATTCACTGAATCCTACAAAAGCTATTCGTTCACAAAGCACTTCCAAGAAATTGTTTGTCAGTAGTCATCGACGAATTCAGGAAAAATAACCGGGAACGACGTATCATTCAGGATCATGACAATGCCATCTCTCATACACTAGGTTAAACGATTGATTATTTGGAAGAGAAAAACATCGAATTAATGTCTCACTCGATTTATATTCTTTTTATTCCCGAATGTCGAACAAGAAATGCGTGGACAGTTAATTTTAGCCCCCAAGAAGCCGCTGAAGCTCTAAAAAACATATTTTTGAGATTCCAACTTCAGAGTGGAAAAATGTTTCGAGAATTGGTTAGAACGCACATAAAAGTATGTAAATCTTAAAGCCGAATATTTTGTAAAGCAATAAAACAGTTTGTTCCACCCAAAATTGTTTCTTTCCTAGTTTTTGTAACAACTTAAAAGGCGCTCTCGTAAGTAAAATTGATACAAATATCCTGCAGTGCTGTGGAATACTTATAAACAAATATATAACAATACATTGAGACGTAATATGGTAATAATTTATTATTTCGCATATATTCGGTGTGAAATTGATAGAACGATGGCTAGCTATCGTAATTTTTGCTTAAAAAGACATCTGGAACTGTTTCTCTTGCAGGTATTCGATAGGCTGCATAAAACGTTTAGTTTCGATAATGTTGAGATTTTATCTCTATAAAAACAGAACACTATTTTGACACGAATATGTGCAGCTCGGAAAATTTACATCTGCAATCGCGAGGTTCTCTGATCAACCTCCTATTATAGCCAAATACTACGGTCATGTTATTTTTCAGTTAAAACGTTGGCACTCACGAAATATATATGTATTATTTTTCGCTTAAGGGTGTGGTCTCTATACCACTGCACTGGAGCTCGGTGGAAAATCGGGGCCCCTAGGTAGTTTACTCCATTAGGTTGGTGTACTTGCACTTAACCTTAATTCTGTGTGCAGTTTTGGATCAGCTCTTAAACTTTGTATATTTTCTAACTTGTAATTGATACAATAAATATAAACTAAATATATTAAGTAGGACATCTTTTATATAAAAAATGACATTATCAGCTTTATTGCAATCATCATACTACGGGTAGAAGTTTCTGAACTTAGAAACTCAAACCAAAGTACCAATTTTTTCTAGAGTGCGTGTCCCCGTATCAGTATACGAGGTATGATCAAAATGTATCCGGATTGGTGGCATAGATCTGGAGTCGAGCAACATAGTTGGTAGTAGATTTACATCTGTTGACCTTGCAACATACCGTGAATGTGCTGCGAATTACAGCAACTAAACTCGTCTTGTTTGTTTACAGTAGTCTTTGGTTGTTACGCCTGCGTCGTTGTTCATGGCACTGGTCGTGTCCGAAAAACTGATCAATGAATTTGTATCGGATTCTGTAAAAAACTTGGTGAAGCATGCAAAGACACGTACTTAAAGTTACAGACAGTATATGGAGAGGAATGCATTCGCCGTATCCAGGTTTACGAGTGGTATAAATGTTTCAAAGTGGCCGAGAAAGTATTGAAAGTGGTGCGGGAGACACAGTACGTCGCAAAAGATCGGCATTGCATGGGACTGGCGAGTGGAAAATCCTCATGCGCATGCACAGCACCTCAGCATCATATTCCAGAGGTCCGATAGCCACCATTTTCGCCAGATCTCGAACCCTGCATTTTTCTTTCCAAAAATTAAATACCATTTGAAAGGACGAAGATTGCAAGATGCTCAGGATACAGCACAATGCGATGAGGCAGCTGTTTTTCGAAGATGACTTGAAAAGCGCTGGTCTAAGTGTGTGGTATCGGAATTTTTCTTTTAATAAACCCAATTCGGGTAGATTTTGATCATACCTCGTATAGATGCAATCCTTATTGAAATCATGTACAGTGAATGTACACTTTCCCATAATTTACTAGCAGATAATAGTAATGCTAGATTCTGTTCTTTAGTTTCGTTTTAAGATGTATGGACATGGAATGATAACCTATAGCAAACAGTTAATAAAAATTACCTAACACTAGCGGAAGCTTTTGTGAGTTCACTAATTCATTCCTAAATTCACCTAAACAAGGGACTAAGGTTTGATATAAGAGTGGATGACGTGCTATCATTAAGTAGTGTAAACATGGCTGACGTCCTTACTTCTCCGAATTTTAATGTCGCGCCTTGCACGTAAGCGGAGACAATGACCGATTTACACTACTTAATGATTAAATGTATATATATATATATATATATATATATATTTCGTGACCTTTTATACTTGTCTTATATGATAGAGATCTACCACTAATAGGTCAATAAAACAAGGCTGGTTTGAACGATAGTTATATTTTCAGAACGTTTACAAACGTTTTCGGAACACCTTCGTCAGTGAAAATATAACTAGATAAATATATAAACAAACTTTTGTTTTTTATTTGGGACTATCAACAAAATAACTAGTGACTAGGATTTCTTGATATAGAGGATGTGTAACCAACTTTTATATATATATATATAAATTATAAAAACTAAATTAATGTGTAAACATACATGCAAATAAAAAATTTATCATTGATAAATATACAGAATGACACTAAAACTATTAATTTCAGGACCGATATTCAAAATTTAAGTAATGTATATAGCAATTTGTTAAAATGACATTTGCATTTCTTAAGAAGGAAACCTTTGGCTAGGTTTTTGAATTTGGTTTTCCCTAGTCCTTGAACAGAATTGTTAACGTTTCGACAAAGATTTTTTGATATAAGGTTTTACTTAATTTGCATGTATGTTTACACATTAATTTAGTTTTTATAATTTACATATATATAAAAGTTGGTTACACATCCTCTATATCAAGAAATCCTAGTCACTAGTTATTTTGTTGATAGTCCCAAATAAAAACAAAAGTTTGTTTATATATATATCTAGTTATATTTTCACTGACGAAGGTGTTCCGAAAACGTTTGTAAACGTTCTGAAAATATAACTATCGTTCAAACCAGCCTTGTTTTATTGACCTATTAGTGGTAGATCTCTATCATATAAGATAACTACTTAATGATAACAAGTCTTCCACTTTCTTATCAAACCTTAGTTATGACTGATTAGAACAAATATTTCTTTGTCATCAACTGTAAGCTTGATTTTGTTGAAATGTAGGGGGAGATATGATTATTAATTTGATTGTTTGGAGTTTTATAAAATATTACTGGGATAAGATTTTGGCTACAACACTGATTATAATTAAAGATAATAGAGTACTTGTGTATTTTGGCAATGTACTGACACATTATTTATAGTAAAGTGAACATTTTTCAAACGATGCATATCGTCTTATATCGTTCTTTTCTTCGAAATTGTTTGTACTGCCTCAATTTCCAAGGTATTCGAATGAAGGCACCTGTTCTATTTCTATTATTATATATTTTGTCTTATCTATGTTAATTTCCTTCACCTATATGTTCATTAGTTTTTGTAATTTATCTATCGTTTCAGCCATTAAGATGATGTCATCTGCATACAGTAGCGAGTTAATTCCTATCGCTTCTTGTGCCCAACTGTGCACTGGTATTTACTAGTTTAGCTCTCTTGATTTTTGATTAGCATGTGCATTACAGTAATAAACAAGGGTGTGCTTAGACCATCCCCTTGTTTGATACCTTCTCCCATTTAAATTCGAAGTTGTTTGTACAGCCTATTGATATATTTACTAATCCGTTTGAAGCAATTTGTTAGTAGAACTAATGTGAACCTTGAATGTAAATTTTGATTTAAATTACGTCATCTTGTAATACTCCGTCCAATTTTCTCTGTTGACGCCCTTCTTTTTAATATTTATTTTGTTATTGTGTAAATATTCATTCCGTGATTATTCACTTAAATGAGAAGAACAGTGCTGCGCTCGGAATGCGTTCGAATTACACAAAAGGAATTACATTTTGTACTCGGTCTGGGTTACTTCCTAAATTGCTTTTATTTATTTTCAGTGCGGTGCGGAACGAACCTATGTACGCGTGGCGAGTTTGAGTTATCTACTCTTAAATTGTGTATGGGATGAAAACTGCTCAGAGAATTTTGAGAGATGGAATTCATGTTGGATGATCGAGATATAAATATGAATTTTTAACTAAATGCCGATCCACCATTTAATAAGTACGTGCATATATATTTCCCAGTTGCTTATAATTAGAGTGAGTGAAATAACGTGTAGATATTTTAGTTATGAACATGACACATTGCAGTTTTGAGAAAAAGCCAAAATAGGTCGATTTCTATGTTAAAGGAGAGCAATTTTATGCAAAAATGTTTTTCAAATGTATTTTCACTTACCGGGCTTCATCAATTTTGTCAATTTGAAAATATTTATATGTATTTTTGCTATCATATTAACACAGGAGGATAATATATAAATCATCGAAATACACAAATATTTACCCCCAATTTTTAAGGCAAAATGGAATGCTACCCAAAGAAAACAAGATAGATTTCTGGAATGTGGTGATGTATGGCCGATATCGGTTGATATTAGTGAAAGTGACAATAGTGGTTCAGTAACAGGCGTGGAAAGAGGCAGACCCTGCAAGAGTTATGAAACGTCATCCGAGGAAACGAAAAAAGGGAATGCCATAAAATTAAAGAAGTATTTCAATTAGGGCTTTCCACATTAAGTGCATGAATTCTCTTTATGGAAATGATTATTCATATTTCCTGCAATTTATGCTTTAAAAAGTTGTCTGCAACGACATTAGAACAGAAGCGAGAGAATACAATTAAAGAAGTAACATCTCCAGGAAAAGGATCGTAGTGACTTAGGTCTAACTATAGATAGACCTCTACAAGGTAGTGGAAACAGTAATAACGGTAATACTAGAAAGCATTTACAATTTAAAGATTTTGCATTTAAAACTGCAGAACTTTATGTAAGTCAATATAATTGGCATTATATGCCTTCGTTTGTTTACAAAATACTAATTCGTGGCGCAACTCCATATTATAAGTTATAACTCAATTTTGTCCATTGGACAACTTTTTGAAAGATGCCGAGGAATCACGAAATAAAAATTATCGGAAGCATAGAGTGGCATCATGCTCGAGAATGAAGAATTTGGACAAATGCACTTATAATTCAGTTTATACTTCAGATCCATACATATCCAGCTTGAGCATTGTCTGACTAATAAAACTGTTGAAACTTGACAATGAAGCTCAACAATTACTAAAATCTTTTTATATTTTTGTAATTGAAATCTTATATTTTCCCATTTATTAATAGCATTGTATCTCAACATTTATTAGTAGCAAGTTAATAAAACATTTTGTTTTCCGTTTAGATTAATTAGTCTCTACCTTGTTTCTTGTGTTACGTTAATGCCACTCTAAATAAAACATCTAACAACAATAATATACAACAATAATATACAACAATAATATACAACAATAATATACAACAATAATATACAACAATATGAGCTGCCTCCTTCCAAGTTTATTTAAACTAAAACAATCTACTTTGACTTTCTTGTTACACAAAATAGTCAACCTTCATTTTTGTTAATTTTTGTTAGCTATGTAATAAATCTAGAGATAAATAAGATTTCCCTAAATTTTAACCGAAAATCCTACGTAGCAAACCTCTCCCAAATTTCACAACTCTAGATCAATAAATAAGAAAGTTATAGATTTTAGAGACGATCTTATTGTTAGTCGGTTCGCTTCATAGTGCACCATATTAAGATTCTAAATAACTTCGCAATCTACAAGTTTCTATGTGGAATGATGTAACAGAAAATAATGGAATATCCAAGCAAACGTGGACTGATTTAAACAACTTAAGACTTCTATCAAATAATCAAGCTGCCTTTCCTCGTTGTTTGTATGTATGTACATACATACACATGTATGAAGCTCATATTTAACTAGTTTTTCCAATGACTATACATATTGATTTACACTTATTTTATGTGCACTTATACATACAACTAGTCTACAAAAATATGTATTCGAGAAGAGGTAGCATGACAGTAAGCAATGATAAATTTTACGTTGCAATTTAGAACGTACCAGTACATACATTTGGGTGATAATGCTATTAGTTTTATCAGCAGATATAGGAAAAATAACGAACTTAGTAAAAAGGAATATTATCTTGTTATCTGATGAATATGTAATATTTTGCGTCCACTACATAATGTATTAGCAATCGGCAATGTTTTGATAAAGGTTAGTACACTTCTCAACATTATACATACGTTTGTTTTATTGTAGTAACTTGAAATTGTATTGAAACAGTTTCGTTTTGATAATAGGGAGTTGTGTTTTTGTGTTGCATATAGCCATAAAAGCGAAAAATAGCTCGATTGGAAGTAATTTATTGTATTGTCTATATAGACATACTTTTGCATTTGTTGAAATTAAATGTTTAATCAGTTGGAATAGTCAAACTTGCCATTCTAAGAGCATCTACTGAAACCATTGACAACGTAATTAATTCTTGATACTTAGGAATATAAAAGAAATTGTTAAGACGCTAATGCGAGGGGCGCCTTTTATGATTTTAAAACGACAACTTAATGGCGGTATTAAGATATGCTATTTTTGTAAAATTTGACAATGTTTTTGTGAAAAAGTGGCCGCTTAAAAATTGACCGAGCAGTTTGTTTATAGTTATCGTTTAAAGAAAGCAATCTTGACAGAAAATGAAATTTTCACGTAAAGGTTTTTGGTAGATGATTTTTTCGGATTTAAGTAAAGGCCTAACTCAACAACAATGCATAGAATCGCTTCGTTCAATTACTAGTAAAGAAGCACCATCGAAGAAAACTGTTTAGAATTGGTTTGCACAATTCCGTTGTGGTCGTGCGCCTGTCAGTGTTCAAAAAACATCGATGCTGTGCGCAACATGATTGAAGAAGATACGCATGTGACTTACAATGACATAGAGATATTCTTCAGCATATTAAAAACTACAAGACTACAAGTTTTGAGATACCAACTTCTGAGTGAAAAGAATGTTTCAAGAATTAGTTTGAACGTATGCAAAACTGTATAAACCAAAAAGGCAAATGTTTGAAATATAATAGAACAGTTTGTTCAAAAACAAAAAAATTCAAAGGCAGCCCTCATAATTCATGTTTTGCTGTTACAAAAACTCTATTTTCTTCCAAACTATATGCGAACTCGTATTGTATAGGTAGAGGATAATTCATCACTCTGGGTTAGTTTTTCCGAACACGGCGATAACTTCTGGAAAACTAAGGATACTACGTTGGATTCTTGATGGTACATTGGTATTTAATTATTGATTTGCTAGCTCTGGAGCATTGTACTAGCGCCCGCGATTATACATTAATGCAGCACAATCGCCATGTACAGCAAATAAATTTTAGTCCTAATTTCTTTGTCAGATACTGATTTACTTTTGGTGCTATCTCCTTACTCGCAGTTCCACCTTTCATCGAATACATATCTGCAAATCCTTTTACAGTTTTATACTGTTCAGTTACATTTACACGAAAAAATGGAACTTGTCACACCTTAAAACTTTTATCGCTAAACTCTTGTTGCAAACGGAAAGTGGAGTAGTCATGGTTAACGTCATGACTATGACAGTAGAATTATCCTAAGCATATACACTATGGGTAATTTTCAAATTAGGTACGTAATTTTATAACAAGTGCGGTAAATACGTCGCAAATTTAGAACTCTAAAGAAATAAAAAGAAATAAACGGTCTTCAGGCCTCTAAGCCTCCTTCCTTCACAGTGTATTCGTCTATCCTAAACATCCCCACTTCGTAATAACCTACATATTTTAGTCGTCCTTACATCCTGCTGGTTCTATTTCAAAGAATCGTAGTCTTAATTTTTGTTACTCTATCTGTAGAATGTTTTGTGATTAGATGAAAACTGCGTCTAGTAATGCGCGAAAGAACGACAATGCTGTGACTAGAAATAAGTATAGTTGCTTTGCAGTTAATTATTGACTAATCCTTGTACAATAATTATTTCATACTTTACAACAAAAACATATCACGGTAAGGGAATATATGTCCCTGTATTTGTTGTTATGTTTGACATTTTGGGTACCGTACAGCAACTCTCATTTATCATCGTATTATGATCATCTCTAAGTATGTAACCCGCACTTATATTAGAAGGAGATCAATGCGTAAATCACCCAAGAAAACCAAAATAATGCCAAATTTCGAAAATCACATCATCTAGAACAAGGATTCCCAACCTTTTGTACCATACAGCAGATATATCGATATGATGGCGGGCAACTTTTCAAAATAAATTTATAGTTGTATTTAAAGCACTTGGACTCTAGATGCTTGTGAAAATGAGTACTTGGAATATAATAATAGCCTTTTGATGGGTTCTAATGGAATGTATTTATTATTACATTATTATTACAAAGAAAATGAACAATCGACTCCAACCAGAATTGTTCCTTTTCACAATTCACCATGCTGGAAGGGCTTCTTCTTTCTGAGCATGTAATGAATTTTTAAGAAAGGAATGATATTATTTTTAGATTTTACCATAGTTTTAGTGAAAATCGATTGTTGGACGTACAGGTTTGATTTTAGTTGATCTATTTTCTCCCTTGTTTTAGCATTCATAATAATAATTCGTATCAAAATCGGTATGAATTGTCTGGAGTAATGCTCCACATAATGTCTTTTCGGCTGTTGCACCAAAAAGCAAGCACATTTATTTTTAACATTAACGATACCATCAGTTTATTGCCAGTCTAAGGTAAAACTATAGGTTCGTTATATATTATTTGATAGGCAAAAACACTTTTTCTCAATTGAAGTACAATATATCGTATATCGAAATTATTAGCACACACCTAGCACTAAACTGTGAACTACTAAGTTGTGTTAACATAGCTTCTCATTCGTGGTCGAACAGCGAAGGACACGCACATATTGGTTGAAGGGTGTCATGGTGCCGGCGGGAACCAGTTACGAACCCCATCTCTAGAAGATGACGTATCAGGTGTACTCAAAGAAGAAGAAAAAAAAAAAAGCGACTAGAATTTGTTAAGTGGATGAAATACTATCCTGTTCTTCATCGTACCTTACGTATGGTATGTTAGTATGGGTTGTTAGCATTGGTTGTAGGTGTGCTATTTTACTTCATAATTTTTTAAATGCCAAAGGGGATACGATGTCATAATAAAATACCGATGGTGCATTCCAATATGGATGTCTGGAGTACAGATTTGAAAATAAGGTTTTTATTGGTATTAGTACTATAAAATTATTCTTTTTTAACTTCTTGCAAGAATGGTCTTGAAAGGGTTAAGTATTACTTTTTAAAGAAGAATCGAAATTTAGTATTGACGATTTTAAAGCAAAATATGCACACTATATGAGTACTAGGCATCTACACCTACTATTGTCGCCAGTCTCAATTTCGGGATCAACGTTTTAACAACCTAAGTTGGCTATACTAATAAAAGTCAAGTACATATTACAATTTTAATTATTTCTATGCCAGTAGATATAAATAAATTATAAATAACTGATGATGAAGTTAATAAATACTAGGAACGAAATACACATTTACGAATTGTAGGAAAAATACAACCTTAAACCACCATCACTTCTAATATACACTTGTATTCTACGTTTAATATTTTGAAGTATTCTCTACTTTTTGTAACTCGTCTAAATTGTGAAGACGGTTTTGAAAAATTTGTTCGTTAAATATGGAAACAGATAGATATCTAGCGGAGGAAGATCTGGAGAGAGTGCTGCACAACAGAAATTTTATAAGTAATTTCCTTTTGAGTACTCTTGGACATATACTTTACGATATACCTGTTCAATAAATACTTTTTAGTAAACATTGTCGATGACGTGGCATACCTGCTTGAGCACTTAGTTTTATAATTGATTTATGTGAATTTTGTTGACATTTTCAGTCATCATAGTGGGACGTCCAGATGATCTTTACAGATCCATTGCCTGCTATCACTAATCTTTCCTTATGCCGGGTAAAAGTTTTGAATGGAATATCCTCAGTTGGAAAATCTTCATGATGCTGGTCGATAGAAGATTGCAAAGAGTAACTTCAGATGTCATCTGTGTTACGAGTGCCATTGCGGAAATTAGCTTTTATAATTAAAGCTTCTTGCTCTTGTGTGAAAGGCATTCCTGACTGAAGGAAATTATTTTTCAGTTCAATTTTAAATGAATATAGTTAAATAACTTTCCCAAAAGAAAGAACTACGAAAGAGTTTAGTTCTAAAAAGAAATATTTAGAATTAGGAGAAATATGGAAATAAAACGAAGGATAAACGAAGCAAACAAAATAAATCAATCAACGATCGCCCATGCATAGATAGAATACCAAACAAACCAGGATCACCAATACAAGATGATAAAAACGCCACATTGCCGTGCGCGAAATTCAGCTGGGCGACAATAATTTTGGCTCCTCAGAATACAGTAAAATCACACTTACTTGGTCGAAAGCCTAATCGTGTTGTTCCTGTACGTAAATGATTTTTTATTGCTTTAAATACTTTCGCTGAAAATTGTAAACAGTGATAAAGTTCTGTATGCATATGTAAGTATGCCTATGTCCTGTATCTATTTTAAAAATATAATACGTACTTTCCAATCCTCTTAAAAATGTAATCTAAAAATTTTTGTAATTAACTGCAATTATGGTGTTTTAATCTAATAAATCATTTACTTAATTAAGTTAAAGCAATTGGAACTATGATCGTCGTCACTACACTGTAAAAATGTTAAAAATTATTAACCGCCTTTGTTATCATGAGAGGAAGTAGAGACAACCGGTTCATATATACATATATTAGAGTATTCAAGTTTCATGATGCGTAGATGCATTTATGGACGACTAACAAGTATACAATTCACATTGTTGACAACACTATATGTGTGCCATAATATATTTTGTTTGTGCATTTTATTGGTGTGGTTAGCGAATCATTGTATTATGATCCATGTGAAATGCGTGACCAGTGTTTATGAACTGCTGGCGGATTAAAACTTGTGATAGTGATAATGTAATAAATAATATTTCCGTTGTATCTACAGCAGTCATAACAGTGTAAGTAATCGTGACAAACTAAGTAGTCTTTTTAATATGCCTGTTATTGCAAATAAGAATCTGAAGTGAAATTAAACTTGTGATTCGCTGTTTAATTTTGGAGGAAATTGCACATTGTAGGTACATACATATGTATGTACGTGCTGTGTCAGAATCCACCGTGTGAGTAAATAGGTGACTGAGATATAATTAAACTGTCCAAATTCATTTATAGTTCAAGTACAGTGATGCAGACATCATTTAAGTGCGAATAGAAGGGTTTTAAATGGTCGTAATAATAATAAAACAATTTTTAAGATCATACAAAAATACCAATTAATAACCACTTATCGTTTATTATTTTGAAATTAATTTAAATCCATTGTAATTTTCTAAGGAATAGTACATTGCAATTACGATTTCTATACTGATTTCTCGATGATCAGCTGAGGCACTCCCGCCGATCGAGTTTGCAGGGAAAGCCCATATGAAAAGCCATATTTGTTGGGCATATGTATATTGCTAACAATATTACGAATTTGCATATGTATATCCAAACAAATCCTGTAAGCTGGTTTTAAATATATTCTCTAAAAAACCAAAATTATTTTAAAGGAGAGGGAAAAGTAATTTTTTACTAGCTTTTCATTCTTTCAGTTAATTAAATAAAGGATTCGGTGCAAAGACATTTGATTATTATAGCTTCATTTTTTTAGTAAAACTTAATTCCTATAAAAAAGGAAAATACTTCAAGAGTCTTATCATTACTTTTGTGAGATGGTAACAAAGTTTAATAAAAACATACTTACCTTTCTTCTTATCGGTCGCCATATCAAGTGGTATTCACATTTTATCTTTTCTCATTCAATCTCAAAAATATAAATAATATTTTCAATAGGCGAGCCGGCCTTGGTAAGTGTTTGGAAAGTGTACGGAAAAAGATACTTCGACATTAAATCCAATTTTTAAGCTGCGTCCAGTTAGTTGGGAAAATCGAAAATTAATAAAAAGTCGCATGGAAAAGAAACAATCTTGTAACCTCAGGGATAAAAATAGCTTCGAAAGACGACAGAATTATTAAATGGAACGGTTTTTTGAGAAGAAATTATAAGCAGATATCGCACTAAAAGACGCAGAGAAAATTGGATAGGATGGTGTGTAATTGTAATAGAATTTACGACGGATAAAATAGCTATAATGAAAGACAAAAGTAAACTTAGGAAGTATTAGATTCAGATCTAACAAAGAAGGGACTAGAAATTCAACGCTAAATAAGAAAATAGAAATTTATCTCAACGTACTTTACATAATCTTACAATTATTTCGAAAATGAAAGTTGACGTTTTTTGATGGTAATACCCTTTCTTAAATTTCAAAAACCACCACACGCACCACATTTCTTTATATATTTGTCATTCGTTCATTCATTCATTTATTCATTATTTTTAGGGTATCGTTCCCTAATAACACTCACTTCTGCTTAAGCAATCCCGTGTTCTCCGCCTTCGGTTCCTCACAGGCGCAGATAATATGCATGCTAGTTTTCTCTTGTAGTTTGCATCTTCTACACCACGGTTCGCTTACCATTTCCATGTTGCATAGATGCTGGTGATGGTTCTCATGCCTTTGCTTCTTCTGATTATGTTAGGTTTGAATTTTGTATCTAACCTACCTAGCAGTGTCTTAGTGTAGAAGGAAAAAGAAATTGTACAAGACTTCCAAAGATTATAACTAGATTTAGTGGCGGTTTGCCAAACAAAGGAAAAAGGACAATGAACACTCGAATTGGAAGGGGACATCAAGTGGTTATGACCAAATTCTTGTAAGACGCTTCAGAGAATGGATAAAATAAGTACAGATATGCTAATTGAACTACTGAACGAAGCATGACAAATTTAAGAAATGCTGGAGAGCTGGAAGATCGATATAATCATATCTTTACATAAAAGGAGCCACAACCAATTGTAACAATTTCAGATGTATTACACCTACTGATTGTGAGTATAGTATTTAAAGTATACGAGTAAGAAATTAAGAAGGGAAATTAAGGGCAACCTAGGTGAAGTATAAGGCAGTCTCCGTAAAGAATGTAGTATACAGCATCATATACGAGGGTTGCCTTTTATATTTCGGGATTAGAGAACAAAAACAAATATTTATCATCGAAAATCACTTTATTGTTTTTCAAAATATTCCCCATGAAGATCTATACACTTTTGCATGCGTTTGAACCAATTGTCGAAGCACTTTCGCCACTCTGATTGAGGTTGGATTTGGCTCATCTTGAAACACCCATACAGTCAATTGCTGTTTACTTTCGGGCTCATACGCGTAAATCCACGATTCATCGCCTGTCACGATGTCATAGACGAAGCACTGCGATCGTATTTTTGAGCATTTCCTTCGACACGAGCCTTTTTTGAGCGATTGACAAATTGTGTGGGATGCAACGCGAACAAATTTTTGACAGTCAAATGTTTATGCAATATTGAGTGTATGCTGGTCCCACTAATGCCTAAGGTTGTCTCAATCTCAAGATAGGTCACATGACGATCTTGCAATATCAGTTCGCGCACAGCATCAATGGTTTTCGGAACAACAACTGATTTTGGACGACCTTCACGAAATTCGTCTTGGAGTGAATTACGACCACGATTGAATTAACCATTCCATCGATAAACACTGGTCCTTGATGGAGCTTCATCGCCAAAAATTGAATTAAGTTCATCCATGCACTGTTGCTGAGTTAATCCCCGTCGAAAGTTGTAAAAAATAATCGCACGAAAATGTTCACGATTTAATTCCATTTTTGGGCCGAGATGAATCTTTTAAGTTACTGTAAACAACACAAATAGCGCTCGTATGTCAAAACGTTCTGAGTACGTATAACCTCAAAAATGTCCAACTTTACGATAGAGCTGTCAGTTGCAAGATTGCAACACTAGGGTTGCCAAATCCCGAAACATAAAAGGCAACCCTCGTATTCGCACTAAAACAACTAATACAAAAAAGAAAAACCAATAACACAGAATTATATCTAGCATACTTATTGTTAGAGAAAGCATTCAGCAACATAGGATGAAGTGTAACATGGTAAAACCTATGTCAGATAAATATCAATACTAAGCTTAAGAGCATGTTCAACGATACGAAAAGCTATGTCAGCAAGGACTATATAAGATCTAAAGAATTTGAGTCCAACTCTATTTATCATTATAATGGACGATGTGTAAATACAACAAAGTACATATAGGCTATTACAAAATGAGACCAGTTAATATTTTATTATACCTTCGCAACTGACTTGTTAATATATGCCAACAGTTCTTAGAAACTACAACGAAACCTCAACATACGGAACAAAGAATTACTTAAGAGGAATATGAAAATAATTACCGCCAAATCTATTGTAATGGCTACAATACGATAAAGTGAATGCGTAGACTAATATCAACTGAAAACGGAAAAGTTGGAGCAAGTAGACACATGATTCAGAAGTATAGAAATATTGAGGAAATAAAGGAAAAAATATCGCATGTAACAACATACCATAGCCTGAGCAAATCTTTTATTGCAAACAGATAAATAAATAAGCATACGTCTGTACTACACAGAATAGAAGAAAACTGACTCAAGGGGTTTGAACACCTAATACGTATAAAGGAAAATAGAACGGCAAGACTACCACGGAAAGCAAAGAGAGCTAGAGAAAAGAGTTAGAGAAAAACCAAGAAAAATGGGACGACAAAGGGACATAATTCCTGAAGCAAAGGGAAGTTACCTGAGAAGAAAGTAAAAAGTAAGGATCAAAAAATTGTGGTCAAAATTAGTTAAACCATGCTATACCTTACACCCTCTGGTAAATAAGGCTTTTAGATTATATATACTTATATATTTTCAATAGGTTGATTGCAAATGTCGTTAGAGAAGGCAGATCTTTATAATACAAATTTCTTAACTTCGAGTAAATGTGTTAGTTTGACACATATATCGAACCATTTAAAATAAAGTTCTTTATAATTGTGGTTTATGTGCTTATAATTTTCTTAAAGCATGCAAAATTGTTAAAGAAGTATATACAGGGCGAGATTAGTCTTGGAGTATTCATTTTAGCAGGCGAAAGTACTGAATGATTTGATCTAAATAACAAAAAGTTTTCTTAGTAAGTGGTTAACAAAGATACCCATTTTGAGAAATTCTGACGCTGAATGGAAAAGTGTTGTACAATCTCGTAGCATATTTTATTGGCCTTGTACTACTGGAATCAAGTGTACTTGTGTATTATCTAATGATTGTCTCCGCGTGACAATTTTATTTTTCTATTACTAACTAAACTTGATACTTTTGGTTTTAGTAGTAAATTGGTTCATTTATATAAATCATATTCAAATAGTAGACTTCATTATCTATTAATCGATTATAATGGTTATAATCTTATTCTTTATCCTTATATTGAATTATAGGTGCGTAGAGATCGAACTTAGGTCCTTTGTTTTGTAATACTTTTATTAGCTCCTATCGAGCTTGAAAAGCAACATTTTGTAAAGGATTACCGCAACATTAAAACTACTTCTGACAGTAACCTTTTACTAAAAGATCTAAATAATGTTTAGGAATGGTGTGCTACAAATAGCTTGTCTCTCATTGATTCATATACAAGTTCAAGAAACACCAGTATCACATTTTTTGCTTTGTACTCTGTTGACTCCTAAATTTCTGATCAGACCGAAGATTAACGATTGATTTGGTTGGTTAACCACGTCTCATTTCTTGTTACAAGAGTTAGGAGAATGCCTATTATCTTCCAGGTTGCAAGAGTACTGAAAGAAGAGCGTCGTTTGAGATATATTTTTCATATATGTATGTCTGAAGAGTGATGATTAACCCTCTAGTCCGCAAGACCGCCTGTAGACGGGCTAAGTTCATTGGTCACTTATTCGCTTTCCAAATTTCGTTTTGCCTTTTTTGTATTTTGTTTAATTCGGACAAATTCAAAAACTGCTTTTATTTTATTTGCAACGTATACGGACGATTTGATTAGCTTTGACGGTTACTTGAAGTTGGAAACTTGTGAAATACGGACGTAATAATTATTTTGCAAATAGTGTGAATTTTAAAAATCAAAAAAAAAAAAGAAAAATTTAAAAGTGGTCACAGTTAAAAGAAAAAATTATTGGTGTGTTGCTGGTGGTGTAAAGAAAGCAAAAAGAGAGAAAAAAAGGAAAAAGAACTTTTCGCAAGCTTTTTACTGATCTTGCAAGGTAGCCGGTCTAGAGGCGGTCTTGGGAAAATTCGACAAAAAATATATATTAGATAAGTTTAAAAAGTTGAACATTTCAGGAGATATTAAAGCTAAAAAATTGTCGTTAATAGACATGGAACGTTGACAAATTCAAAAGCTGTCATCGCTTTCTGATGAAGAGATTGGGAAAATTTTGGGTTTGATGAATTTCGAGAGCGATACTGACGTAGAAGATATGGAAGACGATTTGGATGATGATGCTTGCGAGAAGGAGTGCCATATCAACAATGAATTCGATGAGGCGATAAATAAAACTGTGGATATGTCAGATTCAATACTGGAATCAGAGATATGCGTTACTTCAAGCGGAAGTCCTGCGTCATTGCCAAAATTATTATCTCCTTCTACTTCGATTGCTTCAAATACTCCTCGATCACAGAAACGCAAACGCAGTATGCCTGCTGAGCAGAATATCATTCAGCCTGAAGATAGTATTATATGTGAAACCGGGGAGTTTATCGGATCCGTTTTGGATATAGATCCCAAATCTCACACTTTCAAGAAAATCTTGTGGCGCCAAAAGAACTTAGTGCTGGATAACTGTGCGATTGCATTTTCTGAGCCTGAACTAGGAGAAGATCTCAAAAAGCTTGATACGCCTTTCAAATGCTTCGAATACTTTTTGGGTGACACTATTATTGAGCACATTGTTGAACAGTCGAATTTATATGCCACTCAAAAGATATCACAACTTCCTTCTCTACAACCAATTCGGAAATTCGTCAATATATTGGCATTTTATTTTTATGTCAGTTTTTCGATATCCGAGTGTCCGTGCGTATTGGGGCGAATATGCGTTCCAAACAATCCAAAATACTATGCCAAGAAATCAATTTGAGAAAATGCGGAGTAATTTGCATTTTAATGATAATAGTAAACTGCCCGCCAAGAATGCTGCAGACCATGATCCTTTGTATAAAATACGAACAATTGTGAATCATTTCAATGAAAAGTTTCAATCCGTCCCAATGGCTCAACGTTTATGTGTGGATGAACAAATGTACGCAACGAAGATGAAGACTTTTCTTCGACAATATTTGCCAGATAAACCACACAGATGGGGAGTAAAACTGTTTGTTTTATGTGATTCCTTCGGCTTTTGTTATAATTTCGAGATATATTGCGGCGCAGGAGACAACGTTGTGCAAACTGGCCCACCAGACCTTGGAGCGTCAGTAAATGCGGTTGTTAGATTGTCAGGCAATGTTCAAGATTATAAAAACCACATAATATATTTTGACAACTACTACACTTCACTGCCACTTCTTGTTTATCTCAAATCTTGCGGGATTTATTCCTTGGGGACTATTCGTTCAAATCGCATTCCGAATTGTAAGCTGCCAACCGACAACGATTTCAAGAAACAATCACCTGGATATTCTACGAGTTTTGTGGATCTGCTTCTGGAGTCGAAATTTCTTTATCGCTTTGGAAAGATTATAAGGCTGTGCGATTCGCATCGACCTATGCAGGTACGAAACCTTTTCAGAATTAAACAAACCCAAAAACCCAGGTATCACGTTTTGTTCGCCCTGAAAAAAAGTTTGTTGACGTCGATTGCCCCAATATAATCCATGAATACAATAGCCATATGGGTGGTGTCGATCTCATGGATGGTCTTATTGGTCGATATAAAATGCCAGTGAAGAGCAACAAGTATACAAATCGACTGATCATACATTTGCTTGACTTAGGTATGGTAAACGCCTATGTTCAATGCCAATGTTCAACAGAATCAATAAGCCTAATGCTAATGATAGGCGATACCAGCTGCCAAGCTTCCGAACAGAGATCGCATACGTACTTTGCATGCAGAGTTCTTCGTTTCCAAAAACTCCAGGACGCCCACGCCAAGATCTTAAAAAAGAGTACAGGTAAAAAATCTTTTGTACCTCCTGCAGACGTCCGTTACGATGGAGTCGGACATTTTCCGCAGTTTTTATCACGCGCTGGCAAAAAACTTGCAAGTTTGCTGGTTGCAATTCCGAAACGCAAATTGTATGTCGAAAGTGTAATTTAAACCTGTGTCTTTCTAAGCAAAAGGACTGCTTCTACGATTTTCATCACAAATAACTTGAACAAACTGTTTTTTCCTCATAAATATTTGTTTTTTCAAAACTTTTTGTATAACTTAAAAAGATCAAATCTGAACTTTTTGTTTATTTTCTACAAATTTCTGTTATAAACCGTTCTTTTGTTTTTAATAAAACATTTCTTTATCCGGAAAAAAAAATTTGGGTACTAGAGGGTTAAGAACTGCATTGTACGTTCTATTTCTCTTTTGCTGTTCCTAATCTCTATCTTTTATTGTAAAAACCAAAGCGATGCAACTATTTAAGTCTTTTTTCACGTGCATGTACAGAATGAGCAATTAAAAAATATTCATATGATATTTTATTTAAGCAGTGAGATAAAGATAGCAAATAGGAAAATGTTATGTGATTGTGAATGTGTTTAGGAAAGGATTCTCGGTCTCAAGACGTAACTACGCCACCCTACTCCATCAATTTCCTCTCTTCACAGTGTTTAACTTTTATCCAAACATATCCACCGCAACCACCATACGTGTGTACTGGTGAAACAAGGCAGCGTATCTCAGCCATTCGTAGATGCTTAAAGTAATTGAGGTAACTTGCAATAATTTTGATTTCTGTATGCAATTCGGTTATTCCAGACTTGAAATGTTGAAAAGTTAATATTTTGTCCTCATTGTTTTTTATTCACTCTCGCCAATTACAGTTCAAGCAAGTTAACCCAAACGACATAATCGAAAGCTGAATGCCAGGGCACGAAACTGAATGTATCGTAAAAACTGATACGCTGGTGGCTCTTCTGCTCCTGATAACACTGGTTAACAAAATACGACCTTTTTCGGTCACACCAATAATCGCGCCTGATTCGATTAGATTTTTCTACGCTGCATATACAAATATGTAAGTTGGTTTTGTTTACGTCACATCCGGGAAAACCCCGAGAATCTCAGATTATCCAATTTATGTCAATTGTTTGTAAAAAAAAACTGCATTGCCGAAAAAATATGTAATTAGACGAAAAAGATACAATACATAAATAACAACAGTAAATACATGTTAAGAGAACATAACTAAAAATGTTTCGTTACCGATTTCCTGCAAAACTTTGCCTCTTTGTAAAATTCAGCAGTAGTCAGCCAGTATAGCAGCACTCCATTTACCTTGATACCGCTTTTCCATTTTTTAATTTCTTTTTAATTTATTCGTACATAGTGCCCATGGCCAGCGCCAGACACAGGCATTTGTTTTAGAATCTGGAGTCCTGTGATGTTCATCTTTAAGGCTTGACTCCAGATGGCCGCTTCATTGGTTAGAATAGGCCTAACAGTTTTTTTATATAGGAATAATTCCCTCTTCTCGTAGTTCTGGGGCTTACCCGGCTCGAATACAGTTTCTGGATGGCTGCAGATATTTTCTGAATACTATTTTGGATGTGTTTGTGGAATTTTAGGCGTTTAGGTGCGCGAAGCCAATCTTTGTCCCGACGTAGTAACAAGCGGGACTAGGCAATAGGTAGCCAAGGCGAAAAGACGGTTACGATATCGCGAGAGTTTTGCTGAGTGAATTGTAGTTTGCGTTGTCGTTTTCTCGGAATATCGGAAAGATATTGTTTTACCCTGAAGTAGGGGGAATTAATCACCAGGCTCTCAGTTATATCTTTCAACTAAGTACAACTCCCGTTCAGGAGGAAGAAAACCGTTATCGAGCTCTAAATGAACCACTTCGAACCAAATTGAACGCATTTCCCGTTATACACCCAAAAGGAATTGGTAGAAGCGGACCCTATAGTCTCATTCATCGGACAATTCTTCAAGTCCACCTTTTCTAACAAACGAGCCAGACGAAACTTAAAAATTTGCGTGATGACATCATCCGGAGGACCGACATGACACTACAGCTAAGCTATTTATAATTCTATATTTTTTGGATCTTTTTTCGAATATTTAATATTTTGCATTAGTAGTTTCAACTGAATTATCATCGTTAATATTCATAGACCTGTAGAGTAATCATTCACTAAGTTGCCGTATTTTTATTAAATTCATCGATATACATATATAGAGATTAAAAGAATAAACCTGTATCGCATTTGCATAATTTCACAGCACAACTTTTTACCACCTACTTTGTATTTAATCTTGTGAAAATCTACGATAAAACGTTTTATACGGACTTACCGTTACTGCATTGTTCGCATTATTTAGCTCATTAATCTCAAATATTATGTAGTTTCTGAATTTTATTAACGAATTCCATCTAAAGGCCAAATATACAAGTTCTTGAATAGCCGTGTGTCGTTTTTAAAGTAGAACTTTGTTGTGTACATCAAAATTAAACGCATATAGAATCAACATTCATATACATGCACCATACCAGGTGATCTTGGTTACTCCTGACTTAAGATAGTATTACACTCAATAAAAGACACCGAATATATTTAACCATGAGAATATATCTGGTAACCTCATATTACCTTTGACCCAAACTTCATGGTTGGCCCCCTTATTATCTTTTCTCCTGACAAGACCTGAATTCAACGGCCGTTATTATATCTTGAAAAGGAACCTACACGACCTCCCACCGAGCTGAGCACGGTATTGGCCAGCCTTTTGCGACAACCGTATGTATTGCGTATTATTAGTTCTTGTCGTGTTGTGCCCTCTAGCCAATTGTACCCCGCCGCTGTTGCTTTCTCGGTGAGATAGTGGTGCTGAAGTTTTGGGGTAACAGCATATTTGTTAAAACAACGAAGTGGTTGTTTGTTCTATTAGGTTAACATCCTTGGTAGGGGTGTCCTTCTTAGTAAAAGATTTGGTTATATGAAACCTTTAGAGCAGGCATGGGCAACCTTTTTTCTAGAAGTTTCATGCTGCGAGTAATCTTGAAAAATATACATTTTTGTGGTATCCTTATGATTCATTATGAATTAAGTTTAGACGGGCCGTGCTAATATGCAACGAAAGAATTCAGTAGCGGGCCGGGCAAATCTTACTCGAGGCCGCATGTGGCCCGCGGGTCGGAGGTTGCCCATCTATACTTTAGAGCATTAAGATATAGCAATAGACAATTCATATATTATAGTTAGGAGTATCGGATATGAGGAGAATGCTAAGAAAAATATGGAATCGGGAAACATTGGACACGGTATAAGAAGGGGTGAAACAAAAACGACGACAAGTGAGTATTACATATGTATCGACAGGAAAACTGTGAATACATATACAATACATATTAAACGCCGGCCTTACTACCCACCATGGGGTCTATGGACGAGATCAGTCAAGTATGAATACCTTTATCATCTTCCACTTTTGTTAACACTTTATTATGGTATCTTTCTTTTATCTCATTTTAATTGTGTAGTAGATATTGAACAACTTCTACGCATGATCAATAATAGGTATCAACTGTTGTTTGCTTTTTAGAATTTATGTATCTAAAAAATGGGAAAATAATAGAAATATTTAAAAAACCAAAGTATAATGTGCGTTGATGTTGAAAGTATTATTAATTACTAAGGTTTGACAAACAAGTGCATAATAAGTTATCATTAAATGGTGTAAACGGGAGTGACAAGGTCAGTCCGGTTTACACAATTTATCATGCGATTTTCACGTTTTTCGAACCTTACTAGTTACATCCATTATCATAATAGACATTGTTCGAGTAATTCTTTATGTGGTAAAATTTTTACTACATTTGCACATATATAATGACATACATTACAAACACGCATACTAACATCTCATCCGGTTTGTGCATTTCCTGTATCGTCTGCACATCACACACACACACACACACAGCGAGTTTGAATTTTCGGTCGATTGTCTACTATACCATTGAGCGTTAGGAGGGTACGTTAACGTTAACTCAACATCATCCATTAATCTTCAGTTATGGACGCTGTTTATCCAAGCGGTGTTTGTATCGTTCGATTATTTTCATTAGCTTTTTAAAGGTTTTATGCAACGTTACGGACGATATTCCTGGGGAACGGCACCATTAAACGAATATAATACCGTTTCCCGAACACCAAAGAGACTCCATTTGAATATCCTGTCATAAATACCCTAACCTGTAGAACGAACCAAGTGCGTTGTTGTTATATACTATTGGAATTGTTATTTTTATTAGTTTGGATTGCCCAAAATTGTTCAGTCGAGTTGAGTGTTACGGAAAATTAGTTCGACATTCTTATTATTTTGTACCTATTATCGTAGTTTCAATTTTGGAGTGTTCCTTTAAATAGAACCAATTACAAAAGCTCTATAATTTTAATACCATTATTATTATCACAACATATCATTGTTGCTTATTGCTAGTAGATTAGGGCCATTCTCATTAAAAATTCATGTTTGATTCAGAATTTTATTGTATTACCTATGAATGAAAAATAAATTTAGAATGTCTGTTCGAGTAGTTGTTGTTAAGGCTATTCATTAAAAAGGGGAATGATTCAGAAGCGCATATAAATGTTAAAAAACAAGGTTTGTTGGTAAGAGGTTAGGTATCATTAGAATATTTTCGGCAGATATAGTAAAAAGTCATTAATCAGTTGAAAACGATTGGAGATAGGTATATCGAATCGTAATGTGATGTGATAGAGCATACATTTTTAATTTTAATAATATACATACAGTAGTATCCCTGCTTCCGCGGTTTTACTTATCTGCAGTTCGTTAGCACGCAAAACTATCATACGCCTGCTCACGTACTAGTTAAACCTGTCAGAACGTGCCTAAGCTGTTATCCGCGTTTTTGTACTTGAATAAATGCCTTTGTTAATATTGTAATATACCTGCATTACCTATTTACAATTTGATAACACATCGGTCAATAAGTCCCGAGGCAAATGGAGAAAAAAACATTTTTTTCCAAAAATTGTTTTTATTCATCAACATAGTTTGCTTGAAGAGTGATACAATCAGTCCAACACCCATTTTGAAAAAGATTTCGCATGGACAAATGTTCATGTAAAATTGTGAAAACACTGCCTTTCGACATCTTCATGATGTCAGCGATCTCCTGCAACTTCACTTTGCGATTTTCCAAGATGATTTTGTGGGCTTTCTTGATGTTTTCCGGTGTAACCACCTCCTTCAGCCTTCCAGAGCGTTCAGCATCATCGGTGCTCGTACGGCCGCACTTGAATTCGGCAAATCAACGTTACACGGTTGCTTTCGACGGGGCAGAGTCCGGATAACACTTATCAAGCCATTTTTTGGCTTGCACAGTATTTTTTTCATTAAAAGACAATGATAAATCAAGACACGAAACTGCTTTGCATCCATGGTGACGTCACTGCTAAGAGTACCGTCACTCAAAGCGATGTAACTTGTGAATTCATGGACGGATATCTATGACATTTTTTTCCCTGTCATCTAAGAAATGGCCCGCGAAGGTAACAAAATGAATTTTTTACAGACGCCATCTGACAAAAATCCTCGGGACTTATTGACCGATGTGTTATATGTACCAGGTCTAGTAGTATGAAACCGGAATTTCCCTATAGATGGTGCCAGCGTTCAGTTTAATCACCATAAGACCCCTGTTACATAGCCATCGTCTTCTTCTAACAGCTGACGAAGAGTGTCAACAAACATTAACCCACGTTCCGTACACTAGTATATTTTTATAACCTCAAACATGTCAAGTTTCGAGCCTAATAACTACGATTTGCGGACAGCATTAATTTGTTGTTACCATTTAAAGAAAACTGCTGCAGAGTCGCATAGAATGCTTGTCGAAGCATACGGTGAACATGCTCTCAGTAAAACACAGTGCTTCGAGTGGTTCAAAAGATTCGAAAGTGGTGATTTTGAGGTTAGTAACAAAGAACGCGGAAAACCACCAAAAAAGTTTGAAGGCAAAGGAGTTACAACCCTTATTGGATGAATACGATGCTCAAACTCAACAAAAACTCGCGGATCAATTAAATGTATCGCAGAAAGCTATCTGCAATCGTTTAAAAGCTATGGGAAAAATTCAAAAAGTGGGAAAATGGGTTCCGCATGAATTAAACGAAAGACAGCAAGAAAGCCGAAGAACCACCTGTGAAATGCCGCTTAACCGGTTCAATAGAAAATCATTTCTCCATCGAATCGTGACAGGTGATGAAAAATTGATTTATTTTGAAAATCCTAAGCGTCGTAGATCATGGCTGAATCCAACCAAACCATCGACATCAACTGTAAGACCGAATCGCTTTGGAAAGAAGACGATGCTCTGTATTTGGTGGGACCAAAAGGGTGTTATTTATTATGAGCTGCTGAAACCTAGTCAAACCGTCAACACTCAACGCTACCAACAGCAAATGATAATTTTAAGCCGAGCAATAACTGAAAAACGATCGGAATATGCAAAAAGGCAGCACAAAGTGATTTTGCTGCATGATAACGCCCCATCTTATACAGAAAAACCGGTCAGGGAAACAATTGAATCGTTCAGATGGGAATTACTACCGCATGCGGCTTATTCCCCAGACTTGGCTCCATCCGAATATCACTTATTCGCATCGATGGGTCACGCTCTCGCTAACCAACGCTTCAATTCGTATGAAAATGTACAAAAATGGCTTGATAATTTGTTCGCTTCGAAAGAAGAAAAGTTTTTTTGAAAGGCAGCCATAAATTGCCGGAGAGGTGGGAAAAATGTGTACAATCCACTGGAAGTTATTTTGAATAAAATATTTTTATCACTTTTGAGTAACAATCGTTTTATCTTCACAAAAAAAATCCGGTTTCATACTACTAGACCTGGTATGTATATATTATACTAATATATTATTTTGTCATTTATATTTTTTATTTAATAAGGTTCACTAAATAAATCTTGGTTATAATAATTATTATTCACTTTGTGTATTCCATTTCTCACTTATATTTCTGTCTTGTTGAATATCAGAATTATTTATCACTCTGTCAGAATGGTTAGCAACTTATGTAAACCATTGTACGTGCACAATTTCATCTATAAAAAGTAACAAATTTTAATGTACATCTGTTTCTTGTATTTGTTGTAATCTATGTATGTATATTGTTTTCTTGTTGTAACAATATCAATTATGGCCTTCAGATTTTATACCCCATTCGTCATTCCCCAAATGATTTTAAATACGAAGAGTTCTGTGGTGAATATACGTTACTGATATGGAAAAGATCGCCTAGTAGACTAAACACTTAATATCTTCGAGGTTGTAATGTAAATAATATAATATATATATGTACATAACTTAGTTTTAAGAAGCAGATAGCAACCAGAAGTTTCATTCATCTTGCCGGCATTACAACACTTGGAGGATCAGTACAATATTGCTTAGTTCTATTAGAATTACCGGAGAAGATAGTGCTTGCGTATCATCTTTAATAAACTCATTTAAATACAAGAAAGTAACAAATAAAAATAAGGAGACTGGTTAAAGTAACATATAAAAGAAATAAAATTATTCTTACTACACTTTCTAGAAATAATTCCTGATACGTATTTTGGCAAACCAGTTGTCATCCTCAGTGGAAAACGGCGAGAATTAAGTATTGCGATATTCGGCTAACGTCCAAGATAAACACCGCACATCTAGCACTGTATAACTTAAAGCATTGTGTTTTGATGCTTCGCGCGGGCGTTCAGTGTGTGATGTTGTTTAGTGCTTTAGAGTTGTACAGTGCTCGTTGCGTGGTGTCCGTGTTGGGCGTTAGCCGGATATTGCCGGTGATACTTAATTCCCCCAGTTTTCCACTGAGGATCGTAACCTAGTTGCCGAAATAATAATAATAATAATAATAAATAAAAATAAAGAAAAACCACCAGAGAGCAATACATATGTGACTGCAACCGTTACTAACATATTCACAAATTAGTACTAATCAGCTAATCATCCAACTGAGACTGCAGTAGAAACTTCCGCAATTTCCGCTTAAACCCAAGCAACGGCATATTTCTGAGACATGGAGGCAATGAATTAATTGTTCTTGTAATATTGAACGAGAAAGATCGCTCAAAAATTGCAGTCCTGTGAACAGAAGGAGTGCCGAATATTAATACTATGAACATCAGTCCTATACCTAATCGTCCTTGCTAAATAAGCGGGTGTTCGATAAATCAGTATCTTCTTATAAAATATCGCTGTATGCAAATGTCTTTTCCTCTTCATATCCAGCCACTCTGCCTCCCTCAGTTTATAAGATATATGGCAGTATTTACGAATACCATAAGCAAAACGCAGACAAGCATTCTGCACTCTCTGAATCCTTCCAGAGTCAACGCTGTCAAGGCATGGGCCATATAGAAAATCACAATAATTAAATTTGGATAATATCAAGAGATCACATAGAAGTAATTTTGTATCGGTGTTCAATATATGTCTACTTGGGAACAGTAATTTAAGAATATGAAATGAACTGCGAATAAGCATCGAAACATGCGTTTTGAAACGAAGTTTGCTGTCAAGTGTTACCCCAAGAATCTTGCACTCGGTACAATACGGAATCTTAACGCCGTTAATACCAATATTCACAGCAGCCAGAACCCTGTCCCGCATAAAACCGCCCCCAAAAAACACCACCGACGACTTGGAACCATTTACTACTAAGCCATGAGCCTCCGCGGCCCCAACAACATCCGCGATATCATCATTAATAACTTGCTCAACATTCCCAAAGTCATTTGGCTTGAAGGAATAATAAATTTGTGTGTCGTCGGCATACTGGTGATAACTGCAACGACGCAGAGACCTGCTTAAGAATGCTGTGTAAATGATATAAAAAAGTGGTCCACAGATACTCCCCTGCGGAACCCCGTGCTTGATTTTAAGTTGTGATGAGATATTTGTATTAACCTTAACTCGTTGGGTTCTATTATTTAAATAATTTTTTAAGAGCAACACCGCAGGCTTATCCAATCCAATGTAACCAAGTATTGAGATAAACAAATCATGATCAATCATATCAAACGCTTTGGAGAAATCAAGCGAAACTAGAGCGATCATTTTGCAGTCCTCCAAAGAACGAAACACATCATCAGCGATATTCACCAACGCCGTGCCACACGATTGCATAGATCTGAAACCGGACTGGAATTCCGGCAAGACGTTATACTTAATTAAATGATCCCGCAGTTGCGTATCAATTATCCTTTCCAATATTTTCGATAGGACAGGCAAGACTGATATCGGTCTCAACTGATTGAAATCATTAGGCCTAGTAACCTTGGGTACCGGTGTGACTCGAGCATTTTTCCAACATTGTGGAAATACACTTTCCGAAATACAGAAGTTAAAATATGCGCAATGAAAGGCAGTATAAAAGGACAACAATATCGAATCATGTTACGATCGACCATATCCAGTCCAGAAGATTTGAATTTAATGCTTAAAATAACATGACCAATTTCATCCTCTGAAGCCATATCAAACTTCAAGAGCGAAGAAAATTCACTAAGCTTATTCCTATTGTAAAAATCAATGGACGTTGAAATCATGTGATGCCCCACAGTCGGTGTTGTCGTAAAATGGTTGTTTATTTCGTCAACATTCTGTAAGTGTGCCGGGAGCAATCGTTTGGGTAAATTATATATATTACATCTCTTAACCGTATTAAATGCGTATCTAAAATTATTTTCGAAAGGTGCGATGAGAGAAAAAATACTCATATCAATATCTATTATAAAAACGCACTTTCGATACGTGAAGTGTTGAGAAAGAAAGAAACTATTCGAGCTAGGAAAAAGCCTAAAATTTGATAATGTAGGTGGTAGCTGCTTAGATTTAAAAACTTGGTTTAATATAAAAAGCATAAAAATTACAGGGAAACTGCGTCGGCTGATCATGTAGCTGTTGTCTCGTTTCCAGCAAAATTTAAACAAATTTATTTATTTATTTATTTGTCCAACAGAACATTACATTCCAATTACAGGACAACACGTTAGAATAACAACTAAATTTAATCATAGGTTATACACCAGAAAATATAAAATAAAATAAAATTACATCATGTATAAAAAATAATAAAAATAGAAGACAGAAATATGAGTAAGGTATGGTAATCAAGCAACATATATGTAAAAGATATTTATTTAGCATATCTATTGCAGTGTTCGTTTATGATATTCTTAAATGAAGGTAACGAGTTGAAATGAATATCTGCATAGGAAGATATTTGATTGTAGTTGCAGGACATCACATAGATAGGTGATTTTATCATTAAATTGGTTCTGGGAAAAGGAAGATAGAAAGTTGAAAAGGGACGAGTAAAGAATTGTGGCACCAGGAAGCTAAATAAAGATAGAATCTCCGAACAGTCGACTTCATTGTGAAGAAGTTTGTAAAGGAAATTGAGGCTGAAGAAGAAGCGTCTGAAGAAGGGGGATCGTACTAGGAAACGGGAAAGCAGCACGGAATGGTCACAGCCGCTCGAAAGGTACACACCATCTACTTTATACCACAGGAATTTGACAAATCTCCGCTGCACAAGCTCCAAAATATATTTTTGAGTTCGATAATGGGGATACCAGATCAATCCAGCATATTCCAACTTCGTCCTCACCAAATGATACTCCCAAATCCCTAACGGTCTGAACTCTAGAAACAGTCACATCACCAAGCATATATGTGTAGTTAGTGGGAGTGAGTCTTTTGATATAAGTGAGTACTTTGGTTCAGAGGTAGGCTGTTAATTGTACACCATTGTTGTATATTGTCCAATTCAATTTGCAACAAAACACAATCGCCAGAATTGGTGATCGTACGATACAACTTCATGTCATCTGCAAAAGAAGCTTATCGGATGCAATCTTGTCAACCTGATCATTAATGAAGATGATGAAAAGAAGTGGTCCCAGGTTTGAGTCCTGCGGAACTCCAGAAGTGGCTATATACGGCGAAGAAGTGTATCCATTACAAAATACACGTTGAGGCCTATTGCACAGATAAGAGGACAAAAGACTCCTTATAGGTTCGCTAAATCCAAAGTTTTTCACCTTAATTAGCAAGGTACCATGATCTATTCTGTCAAACGCCTTGGCAAAGTCTGTATATACAGCGTCAACCTGAAGCCCAGCATCCAAAGCATTAGTAACACTCTGTGTAAAAACAGTTAGGTTAGAAATAGTAAACCTCTTTTCCATAAAACCATGTTGATATGGAGAAACTGATGGTCTGATTAGCGGGGAGATTTTAATATATATAGCTGTTTCAAAAATTTTTGCAAAGTTGGATAGTATACCAATGATTACTTATGTCTGAAGAGTGGCGCGACTTCAAAACAGGAACAATTCTGGTAGCCTTCCAAGCAGTAGGAAGTGTGGACGTCGTAAGAGCTAAATTAAATATTCTTGCTAGTGGTACAGCTAGATTATTCCCACAGTCTCTCACCAAAAAGCAGGAATCTGATCATCTTCAGAAGTAAATCTATCTTTAAGCCTACGAATGCTACGCCGAATGTCGTCCTCGGACAAATACTGGAGATAAATGGGTAGGGAGTAAGCAGATGTATCTTCAACGTCACCAGATGCAGATGACGTAGTATAGACATTTTTGAAGTAGTCGGCAAAGACGTCAACAATAGCCTGGGGATCAGCAAAATCAGCACCCGACAACTGCATCCTACCAGGAATGCGTCCACTCCTCCTCTTCTCCCCAATGTAAGCCCAAAGTTGCCGAGGATCATCTAAAAGTTGCTTTTCCGTTCGCACTAGATACGCCTTGTAGGCAGAAGATGTTAACTTCTTAACGAACGCTCTAAATTGCTTGAACAATTTGAAAGATTCAATGCATTTGGTGCGTTTATAATGAATTCAATACTTACATATGTTTGACTTTCAGATTGGAAATAATTTCTGGGGTAAACCATTTGTGAAAGTTTTGGGATCGGTTAGTATATGTTGGGACGTGTTTATCAAATATGGAAAGCAGTGCATTGTAAAAAGCAGTACACATGGAGTCAACATCAGAAATATTGTCCAGAAAATTCCATTCCATATAATAAAGCGCATTATACAATTGAGGAAAATTAGTTCTACGAAAGGAGAGTTTGTTGTAATAAAGGTGCTGACAAATAGCGCAGGATGAAAACTGTCTTCAGGAACTAGTGGTGAATCATCACGGTGGACATTGCAGTCCATATCGGAAAATACAAGATCCAACAAGTTGTTGTCAAAATTAGTTACACTATTATATTGCCTGAGATTACACATGTCCGTATATGACGCAATTGCTCGTGATTTAGCATCACCTCCACAATTACTTAGAGAACTGGAGCAGTTAAAATCATCTAGAATAATTAGATTAGAGAAATTCGAAGTTACTTCTTCAAATAATTCGAAGAAGGATTCAAAGTCATTAACAGTAATATTAGGCGGTATATACAAAACAACAATATAAATTGACCCAAAATCAAGAGCGCATTTTGCACTCACAATATCCACAAGAGGAAACTCACTAAATGTTATTGATAAATTTAAGTTTACAAAATTAAAATAGTTTTTGTAGGCCAGAAGCACTCCGCCACCTCGCGTTAGCTACAGTTCTTCAAATCGACGGTCACAACGGATAACGGAAAAGGACTCGGCAAAGTATTCAGCATTATGAATGTCACTCGAAAACCGAGTTTCACTCAGACCGATGATATCGTACGGCGACGACATAACAGAGGGTATAAATTGAGTAGCTTTAGTCCTTAATCCACGCACATTCTGATAATAGCAGCAAAGAAGCTCTCTGTTGGGCGACACTAGTTTACCGAAACAATCCTAGGAACACCCTTAATATGTTTAATTCTCAATGCCTCGCCTGCCTCAGAACGTTGACATAACTCAGTTCGTAACGTATTATAATATTGTTGCTGACGCGGTGTTCGCTCAAAGGCAATCTGTACCTTCTTAAAAGTACTGTCCTCCAAAGATCTAGCTCTCAAAACAATATTTCGAACCAGGCTGTCGTCCCGAAAAGTAACTCTAATCGGTTTAGGATAGGAAGAATCCTATCCTATTTGGATCCAATTTTCTAAGACAAATTATTGCTGGAGAAGGTTATCATCCTAAACAAGTTTCTAATTGTGATGAAACTGGCCTTATGTGAAAAACAATGCCCAACGGACTTACATTGATAAGACTGTGAAGAAACCACTAGGCTTTAAAAATAATTAAGGACAGACGTTGATACTCTTTACAAATGCACCTGGTTGTATGATTAAACCTGGATTTTTTACCAAGCACAGAATATCCGTGCTCTTAAAAACAAAGATAAAAATTGTCTACCTGTTTTCTGGCAATCAAATCGGAAGGCGTGGGTCACGCCTGCTTTATTTACGCAATGGTTTCATCAATGTTTTATTTCAGAAGTGACAAGGTATTTGGAGAAGGAAGGATTATCATTCAAAGTGCTGTTGATAATAGACAACGCTCCTGGGTATTACTAGTGGCAGAGGTGGAGTTGAGACGACTGTACTACACGTTTTCAGTTTCAATGTATAGTATGAAGCCATCTATTCCAAATAGTTGTAGTACTATTGGCGCAACTCTAGGCAGAAGATAAAAATGTTCAAGTGACTTTCTTACCACCTAATACGATCTCATTGCTTCACCTACGTGAGCAAGGTATTATTAGATCCTTTAAAGTCATATATACCTATTTGACAGGTTTTCTTTCGATATTAGGCTTATGGAATGTCGTAAGTTATTCACAATTGCTGACGCAAATGTATTTATTAAGAGAACAATGGACGAGTTGAAACCACAAACGACAGTGGTCTGTTGGAAAAATCTGTGGAGTGATATCGTTCGTAATTCTGAAGATGCCCCAAATATTGATCCACAGCTCACAACAATAATTAATATACGCAGTAAAAAAAAGGTGTTGAAGGATTTAACTATATGACCGTAAAAGAACGGAATGATTACGTAGAGGAACAACATCGGATGTTCACCAACGAGGAAGTGGAAGGTCTTGTCAAATCTTCCTCAGACGAAAGTGAAGATGAGGATGAATGTTAATAAAACTGCTATCATGGACGCTTGAAAAATTTTCTACAATATTTGGAATAGCTCAAATATTAAAAGAACATATCACAAATTATAATCCAATATTGGAACGCAACATAAGAATTACTCGCACTATAATCGAAGCCTTAAAACCGTTGTAAGATTTGTTCACTAAAACGAAAAGACAGAAACGATTACTTCTAGTAACAATGTTCTTTCAAAAAGTAGACAAAGTTATCGATGATGTTCAGCCGTCTACATCGTTTTCTTCAACCAAGCAAAGAGTGGACTGCTAAAGACTCAGAAGATTATTAAATATGTAGCTTCAGAAGACTAAACGTTTTGTTCGTAGTTGATCCCGCCTAATAGGTATTAAAATATTAAGTTTCCGTTATTATTATCAATCGTATTGTCATTTTCAGTCCATTGTCTCGTTATGTATGCACTATTGTATAATTTCTATTTAAGTTAAAATTTATGTAACAGCATACGAATTATTATTTCATAATAATCTATATACAGTCTGTCCGCGGATGGCGATACCCATTAGGGAAAAAATGTTTATTCTTCATTTTACGACCAAAGGCTATTCTTTATAAAAAGTTCTGCTTGTTGAGAAAATGAATTGACGATAAGAAAATTTTAGATCACATGGACAGGATGTTAATAAATTAGGAAAGTATGAAAATGCTTCAAAGGATAAGTACCATTATTTATTATTTGTTACAAAAATGTTATAAAACAAAGCTGTTTATAAACTAACGTAAAGTCTAAATACAAATTTTGAAATGGAAATTCAAATTTTTAAAAATTATTCTACATAGCTACCTCCCAACTCGACACACTTTCCCGCTAACTTAATAAATCTACCGTACACTTTACGAATGGTTCGCGGCACATTCACATCATGAATTGCTTCTTCTATGCGTTGTTTTAGTATTTCCCTGTCATGTGGAAAATCATCTGAATAAGGCACCCCACAAAAAGAAATCTAATAATGAAAGGTCTGGCGACCTAGCTGGATAATGGTTTGGGCCAAACCTCCCTATCCACCTTGTGCCAAAATGATCATGTAACCATTGTCTGACCAAGGCTGTGCAGTGAGCAGGGCAGCTGTCTTGTTGCCAAAACAAATTATTATGTACAACTGACTTTAATGTATTAAGAAATGGTAAAACAAAACTTTCCAAGATGTTCAAATACATGTGCTGGTTTAAATCTCCCTCTATAAAATATGTGCCAATGATCCGATCATAAGAAATTCCACACCATACATTAACTTTTTGGTAACGTTGACTTCGTTTGTTTATTATGTAATTAGGATTCTCATAAGCCCAATGACGATTATTTTGTGAAGATACCATTGCCCATTTGTGCAAAATGTACATTTATCAGTAAAAAAAAATAAATCTATGAAATCTTCGGTTTTCAAGGAAATTTTCACCTATCCATAAACAAAACTCTAAACGTCTCTCTTCATCACCAGGTTCAAGTGAATGACGCATCTTTGGCTTAAACGGTTTAGTTCTGTTTTCCTTAAATCCAGTAATACACTTTTGCTTAAATTCAGTGTTTTTGCACGCTTCCTTAAAGATAATTTCGGGTTATCTAAAACGGACCCTACTGCTAACAATGTAGCTGCATCATTTTGATCGTATTTTTTCTTTGGTTTCTTTACATTCATCACCGACCCAGTTTCATTGAATTTTTTAATCTTTGCAATGCTTTTTTGACACCGCCGTATTAGGAAATTTTCCATTAAAAACATTAATGGCGTATTGATAAGACACATTTCCAATACCATAACATTGTATTAAATAAATACGCTCTTTGGTTAACATTTTCGAAAATGCCTTCACGGAAACAGAATACTGACATGTAATACTGACTGTAAATAATATTCTGACGTAACATGAACGTATAAAACATCGACTATATTGATTTTTTTGTGAAATGCAAATAAATAAAAACTACTCTTGTTTTATTTTTAAAAATTCGAATTTTTATTTCAAAATTTGTATTTAGACTTTACGTTAGTTTATAAACAACTTTGTTTTATAACATTCTTGTAACAAATAATAAATAATGGTACTTGTCCCTCGAAGCATTCTCATACTTTCCTAATTTATTAACACCTTGTATATGTGATCTAAAATTTTCTTATCGTTAATTCATTTTCTCAACAAGCAGAACTTTTTATAAAGAATCACTTTTGGTCGTAAAATGAATAATAAAGATTTTTTCCCTAATGGGTATCCCCACCCGCGGACACACGGTATATAAAAATCAATTGCTGTTCGTTTGTCTCGCTAAATCTTGAGAATGGCTGGACCGATTTGGCTAATTTAGATCTTGAAATATTTGTGGAAGTTCAGGGAAGGTTTAAACGGTGAGAAACATAAATAATAAGTAACGCAAACAAAATTAGAGATTAAATAAATTGACCACGTTTGGTGTGTTAGGTTATGACAGTTGTGATAGTGCGCGCAAAGACAATTAAGGTTATGACATTTGTGATTGTGCGCGCATGAATAATTGTTGTGTCATAATAGAAACACAGTCAGCAATATCCATCACAGTCTTATTTACAATGCCGCTAGCGAGAAGATCGAATCTTTTACAACGAGCTGTAATGCGGAATCGTCGAGCAGAGCACAGAGATCAACAATGTCGAACCGCAACAAAAAATGCTTCAAGTGTTAATTTGAAGCGAGGAGCGTTTCAATACGATTCCATAATTAACTACAGCTCGCACCCTTTCGTTATAATTGTTCCCATCGAGGTTGTGCGCGTCCATTGCGGTGCATTGAAGTTCGCTGGAGAAACGCCTGTATTGTGCTGTCTCAGTGGAAAGGTTAAATTGCCAGTGTTGCCTCCGCCACCTGAACCATTGCATTCATTGCTTTATGGCGTAGCTCAAGAATCACGACATTTTCTTCCGAGCGCTTAAAGCTACAACGCATATTTCCAAATGACTTCATTTGAAGCAAATGTTATTGAAGAACGCGGATTCAGTCCGACATTCAAAGTAATGCTTGTTAACCAGAGAGTAACCTTTATTTTTGATAATCATAAATCACTAATTATCACTTCCCTTTCGACTATACAGATACAAGGCCAAATTCACCATAGAATTGGATCATTGCAGCCGGTTGAAGACACACAGCATAAAATTTACTTCATGGCGAATATGGAGGACCAACTTGATCGGCGTCAAACGATCAATAACGCAATGAAAAGAGAAATTCTTCAAAATTTGCATCAAATACTTCATGAACATCGTGCATTGATTCGGTTGTTCAAAACTGCGTTGGATCGCATGCCAAGTGATGACTATAAAGTCGTGATTAGAGCAAATAAACGCCCCGCTGGAACACACGAACGACAATTCAACGCTCCGACAATAGATAAAATCGCAAAATATAGTATATCACAAGGTGCTTCAATGAAGATAATCGACACGAGCGCAACCCATTCAGCAAATAGTTTAACAGAAAGTTGTGCTACAACGATACGCGAATCATTTGGTTTACATTCAATAAAGCAAATGCCTTGCTCCCACGTGAATTTAAATCTAAGGCGGTACGAAGTTCGCAGGGTCATCTAGTTTTAAATAAATTCTATATAGCATGCTCTTTTCTCTTCTAATTTTGCTTAATATTTCATAAATACGCATACCCCTTCGCTACTAATATATTGTCTGTTTCTGTACGGATATTGCACCGACGCTTAGAATAAAATGACGACCATGTGTTGAAAAAGTTAGCTAATTTTCGAGTTATTAGTCTTCAAAGTTGACAAAAATACATGTTAATTTTTGATTGCGTTATAAGGATTAAAAATATCCAGTTGAAGTTTGACACACGAGTTTATCGAACTAAGGCAGTCTTTTCGTGAATATATCGTCGAAATTGCAAAGTCCTATCCACGGTATTCGAAAAGCACCAGTACCTATTGACAAGTTCAGAAAATTTGGGGACACAATTTTGATAATTCAATACCATATGGAAGTACCGTTCTAATAGAAAATAATTCTCTTCTTCTGTAAACTCCGTAAACGTGATTCGTTTCGAGTGAATCAAGTTTTTCTACAAGCCCAGTAGATTCTTATTATGTCCGCTACGGATAAAAGTGATTGATCATGGTTGTCATGAAAAAATGTGTAAATTCTTTTTACTTGTCATTTTAGCGATGAGTTTTCGATGGCTTAAACTTTAGTTGATTTATTAGATTACATTTTTTCAACTTACTCTTGTTATTTGTTTCATTTTGGGTTGATTATTGTTGTTTACTACCGTTTTCCTGTTTCGTATATTGTTGTCTACACCTATTTACGTACATACATTATGCAGTACCCGTTTAATGAACTTGTAGATAAGTATGCATTTAATATTAAGATCTTGGAAAGGTCCACTGCGAATACTGGTCACCAAACTAGTTAAACATCGAAATCAAGGAAGAAATTATTGGAGGGTTTTGAATTGGTCTATGTACACTACTCACACTGAATAGTGATTTCTATTAAAGTAGTAACTAAACTTTATGGGAAATATAATATCAGAGGTATTAGACTTCGTTCTTCTAGAAACTCAGCGTCAAATGATTTACACGCCTAAGGGTGCATCCACGCATCGAATCCAGTTAGACAATATTTTATTGAAAATTATCCTGGTAGATGGGCTGGTAAGGGCCGTGATGCTCCAGTGAAATGATCACCTCGATCTCTCTAGATCTTACACTCCTGAAGTTCTACTTTCGGGGAGTCATGAAACAAATAGCGTATCATTTGCCTGTTGACAATCAGATCAAATTATGAGACGAACAGTGCAGGCGTTTAATGAAATATAATGCAACGGTGGGCATTCTGAGCAGCTATTAAAATAGATGTCAATTGTTATTTACACTAATTATTTTCATTAAATTTGGTACGTGTTTCTTCTCGTACCGTGTGTTTCACAAGTTAAACATATCTGAACACGCAAAAATAGTTCTTGAGGCTTCTGAAGATGATACAAGACAGAAACAAGTGGTTCAGAAAGCAGGCGGATGTTGATGGTCACGCTAGAGATAGTAGGGGTAGCTGCCGCATAAGGTCGTGGGTGTAAAAGTTCACTTTCACGAAAACGTGCTTATTATGCTGCTGGCCTAAAATTTGTATAAAGGCGCCTCTGGTTCTTAAGGACGATTTAAGCAGTTCTACTCCGTTGCATACAAAAACCAGATTGTATCGAGACGTTCAACGAAGTTCAACTTTACATAGATCTTTACAATGTTAGGTAAGAGACGGGAAAATTTTCATGAACTTAAACTCCAAAGATAAAGAGGGGTTAAAATCAAGGTGATCGATCTTGCTTTTAAAATAAACAAATTAGTAAGCAGCAGATATATATCACTAGCGGGCATTACTGGCGTCTGCCCACTTACGTCAAAAGAAAATGTGCACGCGACACTGAAAGAACTCCAACGGCTGTTGTTTTAAGAACGTTGCGAAAAGAAGTGGGATTCAATAAATGAAAATTCCTACCTGGCAGAATAGAATCTTGTCGAAGGTTCTTTAAACGTTGGATAAGATGATCGTAGCGGTATCCGGTAAATTATGTGACCAAGACACAGCTCCGAAACCAGTAATCCTTCCAAGGAGAAGGAAACAAATGCTCTTGGGATCGGAACAGAAACTCAACAGGTCCGACAGATATCGTCAATTTCAAGAGCCCTTAGCAGTTACGGTGATTAATTTTGGGAAATGGATAATTAATAATAATAATAATAATAATCTTTATTTTCTAAGAAGGACATGAGTACAAGCCTTAAAAGAGAATCCCGAGGCGAAGTATAGCTTTTAATGCAACACCAATCGCCCATCCACCACTTAACCTGGAATAGAATTGAAAGTAAGATGCCTATCTCTAACCTAATCTAATATTCTGTGATAAACATGTAGAATTATAATGATTATAAGAATATAAAAGAAAATATACATCATCTGACCTCACACAAAACATACACCGAGAACCTGTTTGTTCGGTATGTGGCGACGTAACAATATCAGAAAACCAGCTAAAGACATTTCCTTTAGTTGTGAGGGTATGACATTATAGACTTTACATATACAATACGAAAAGGATCTTTCATAAAGTGCTGACCTATGTAGCTGTGGTGTGATAAGACCCTTATTTCTAATATTGATATTGTGCACATCTGTCCTAAAAACAATTTTCCGATGCAAGTACTCTGGAGTTTTATTCCTTACGATATAATGATACACACATGATGTCTTCAAAAGAAATCGGTTACGCATATTCAGCCATCCGCAATTGTGACAAGTATGAGAAATGTGATCAAATTTCCTGATGTGATATATAAACCACAAACAGGAGTTTTGAGCTCTTTCAATCCTTTTTGATCAGAAACATCAATACTAGTTCCATAAATATATGAACAATAGGTAAAATGTGACAAGACCCAAGAAATCACAGACAAGCATTCTAAGTTTTTTTGCGCAAGTATGATCTGTGGGGATACAGACTTCTTAAATTACAATACGCAGATTGAATATTTTTGATACCTGCTGTCTACACCTAAAAGTGTTCTCCAAAGTTAAATCCAGACTCTTGGCCTGGTTCACTAGAGGCAAAATATTACCACCCATGTGCAATCTAGACACATTCCCCACAGAATCGCATGCCCTATAACTACCAAAGAACGGTACTGATGACTTAGATGATTTTATAGTTAGTCCATGGTCTGAACCGACAGGAAGGACACAATTGAAGTTGTATTGTAATTCATTTAAAGGCATAACAAGTACTAACTGCAAAACGAGCGGTATATCTGCGTGTCATCAGCATACATTTGAACTTTAGATGCAGTTATGGATATTAGTAGGTTGCACGTGTATATAGAAAAAAGCATAGGCCCTAAAATTGAACCCTGAGGGACGCCATGAAGCTTTGCAAGAAATTTTATCTTGAATTTTTGACAGACTGTACTCTATCTGCGAGAAAACTGTTCATCAGATTAATAGCAGTTGACGATAAGCCAATATGATTAAGAATGGACGACATCAATTTCTGATCAACAGTGTCAAAGGCCTTGCTGAAGTCCAACAAGACCAGTGCTGTGACATGACCGCTATTACTCGCCCCCTTTATGTCATCAGTCACTCGTAGCAGTGCCGTCTTACAGCTATGACCCGCTCGAAAGCCTGACTGATATTTAGACAGAATTTTATTTTTATTTAAATGCTCCTGCAATTGCAGACTAATAACTTTTTCAAAAATTTTTGAAAAGACCGGAAGCAAACTAATAGGTCTTAGATCTGCATAAGAATGTGAAGTAGGTGTTTTGGGTATAGGGATCACAAGAGCATACTTCCATGAGTCATATTGAAGAATATAAGGGCAAGCAAGTTGGTATCCTTGTCGATAGTCAAACCATCACAGCCACAAGAAGAGGACGAGACACCAGACACATTTTGAAATGAGTTATTTATCAATAATACTGATGACTACTTCATGGCCACTTCAATCCTGAGAGAAAAAATCAGTCGAATGCGCGCAACAACTAAACATTTTTGTATTAAGCTTTGTTTCTGTTTGAACCACATTGGTAGTACTACTCATAATATTTACGCCATCTATATTGGAGCACTTACTTTAGCTGAAGAACTTGAAATTAATTTATTTAACTTATTTTCTGTGCATTGCGTTAATACGTCAGCGGTTTTATTGGTGGTTTTTAACCTTCCTATACTCACGTCATAATGAAAGACGTACACTATACTATATAAGTCGGTCTCACAGACCGTATGCGTGAGTATAAGAAGGTTAAAAAACTCCAAAATCTCTCATAAATATATCCACTATGTTATGTTTCATGACACTAAATTTCTAAAAATTCGCTTTCACTAATTTGCTCTTTTATTTCTTGTTCATTTCTCACCATTTGTCTTTTGCTTTCTGTGTTTTACATTTGCCTTAGAAGTGAAAATTAAAATAGTGTCAAAACAAAGGCAATAGGTATAAAACAAGAGACACTAATATTTATGTTCTTTTATTCTATCATGATACAGTTTAATTAGTTTAGTTACTAAATTGTGATTTTTAATCTTTCTTGGATATACTAGTAATTATTTAATTACGCAGTTGCACAACTACAATATTATCAACAGAGTTTTATAGATTGGAAAGAATTTTTCAAACTGACCAAAGAAGGTGGTTGTTGTGTTTGTGTACGTTTACATATTTACAAGGCATTTTGTTCACATGATAAAATTTGCTGGAAATTCTAATAAATTTGCTAGTCTGATGTAATCTCTGAATTGTTAACGAAATACAATGTATTGGACGAATTTCTGTTTAACAATATTTTTCAAAACAAAACTACGTTTTCCATATGCAGCAAAACATAATTTTCTTGTTTGTGCATATTAATTACTAGTCATATTTCAAATTTTAATTGAAACCCTACTACTATAAAAAATATTTCGCTTCGCAAAAGATTGATGCTTTATTCGTAAAATCAACTCGTTTTCGGTCTGGATTTTAATGATCAGTTTCTGTTCCAAACTTATTTCATCGCCAGCATAAAGCCAGGGTGATTTTTTTATCCCGAGATAAATATCGTTGACATAGAGTGTTCTCGGTTGGGTTATCGGAAATAGCGTCCTTTTTGTGTGTCCGATATGGATTTGCGGGAACAATAAGTTAACAGGCGAATGGTAGATATACTAATATTGATATAGGGATTTTCGTTTTATTGCATTTAGGGACCCGAACTGAAATCTGACTGATAGTTTTTAACGCTTGTTATATTAAAATATCTGGCGTATATTTTATTGATCCTTGCAATATATATGTGCACTTAACCCTCCTATACTCACGCATACGGTTTGTAAGACCGACTTATATAGTATAGTATACGTGTTCCATATTGACGTGAGTATAGGAAGGTTAAAACGAACTTGTATGAATGCTATATACAGTGAATGAAGGACTTTTTGTATATCTTGATTTATATTTTTATAAAATCCTATATAAACAACAGAACGAAGGAACATTTAGTATTTCTAATTTAAGACATATGTGTAACAATATCAAGCAAAATTCAAATGAATCGGGCATACTATAGGTATACGTACTACGTTCCAATGTATTTGACTCGTACTTAAGCTTACTCGCGAGGGTTGGCTCTCCATGCGTAATACATATTTTAACCCTAGCAGCTGCTTCCAATCTATAGTTTACCTATACACAGTTGGTCTTTTGACAATGCGATATAGGGACAATGGATTGCAACACCGTCGTGTGTAGTTCTCCTAACGAGACTGGCGACTGAGCGGGGCTTGGCAACGCTCCTAAAGTTATCTAAAGTCGGTCGACGATGACTGTCGAGCGCGGCGTTGTCATATCTCTGCTTATTCTTTGATCCCTATATTTCACAGTAAGAGCATGAGTGTGTATGTTGTGACTTCATACCGTTAATATAGTGATTTTTCAGTTTGGTATTTTTCGGGTAATTTGTGTGATAAAAGGACGTTATTATGATGATGATTATATTGACCTAATGTAATTATGTAGCAACGTAAGGCATATTACCATTGAAGTCGTGACGAGATATTTACCGTACCTGAAGTTATTGAAAGTAATGGAAATTGAGTGAATGTTATACGAGTTTCGGAGACACTAAGTAATGCAAGAGCAATTGACACTATACGGTAGATACCGTTGCGTTCACTATCTCTAAAATATTTAATACGGAGTCAAATGGGTGCGTACTGATAGTTAATGGAACGGAATATATATACGCATTCCTTTCATATCATATAAGATACTTTTACGGATGTTTAAGTCATTGACTGAAATGATGTTAAGCATTTGCAGAGATAGAAATACGTAGAGCTTATGAATTATAGTGCTGACCCGCTGTAATAAATGCATTTGGTCTGGTTAGTGTTTTATGAAATACACACAATATATCAGCATTGAATCGACTAGAGATTATACGGGTCAGTCTTGGAGACAACTAACAGTCTCTCGTGATAATCCAGGAGTTTAAAATGGCTGGTGTAGTATTTACTGGTTAGATGTTTCGGCTCTGCCCAGATATAGGAAGATGTCAAGCTTGGGGGCAGCTGCGTGACCAAAAACGGCTATGTCCAACATGTAGAAAAGTCAAAGCAAGTCGATCGCTGTATGGACAAGAATAGTACTGTTTAGAAAAGAAGCAGCTCAATGCTGACGGATCATTAATTAGATAAGTACTGTGTGCTGCTTGTTTTCTTCTTTGTAGCTAAGGAACTTTATTTACAACATTATTGACTGTATCACAATGTAAACCCCATGTTATTGATACCGTTCCTTAGTTTTTGCAACCGCATATCATACATGCTTTTAAATGAGCTTAAAATAAAAGTTGTTGTTAACCTAGAAAGGGCTCACACTAATTTTGACCGACACATATGTAAACTAAACACTAAACTGTTCAACTACAACAGGAAATAGGCTATTTAATATTCTGTTACGTTCTACTTTCCGTATTTAGCTTATTATCAATTTCAACATTTACCGTTCCCCTTACGTGTTTTTATTTTTAATAATTTTTGGCGGTTTCTATTTACTCTTCAAATGAGGAGGAAGCGATGTAGTTGTATGAGGCCTAGACAAAATCTTTGATTCATGCATGTACCTCGATTTATTTTCTCAGGGATATTTAATTAGTTAATTACCTATCTCAGTATGTTCCGATTTTTCTTTTCTCTTGTCGTAATCTTCAGATTTGTTGTTTACATTTTTACTTTCGTTAAACAGCTTATGTTGTTTAGCAGTTTAAGTTTGTTCGATTACCTGAACTTTGATTTTGTGCTTTGTTTTTGTGGCGAAATTTTATTTCGGGGATTGTCCACTTGGTCGTAGCGTTTACAGACTCGCTCACAATTTTATTCCTTCTAAAATCAGTCACCGTTCAATTAGGACGTATGGGTTCGCCATTGTAATTTGTTGGTGGTTGCACTATCCCGCTCAGATTGTAGTAATCTGTCGAGATATTTAGTTAACCTTCCGCAGGCAATCTACGGTATGCTATCGGATTTGTGGGTAGTCAAACTAATTAGAAGTTTCGCCCTTCTTTAGCAGGAATACTTTCCCTTATTCCATTTTTTGTAATATATGGAATTTTTCTCGAACCTAAGGGGTGCTTTTCGCTGTTTTCTTGTAGGACATTTACGTTTATTTCTTGATTAATTCAGAATCATTCTGAAATTACTCGTGGATTAACGGTTAACCAATTACCCAATATCGCTTTTTAAAATACCGATTAACGTGGGTAGTGATCAATGACTATCACTTTAACTTTTGGGTCCAGGAGGGTTAGTTAATTCAGCAGTAATTTAGGCCGGCAGGCAAAGAAGTTCAACTATTTGCATTAAAGAGGTTTATTATTTCGACTTTGATCGATTTGAGCTCAAATAAACGTTCAACACTTTTTATTTCGTTAGTAATTAGAATTTTGTCAATTTGTCATTTGTAGAACTAGACTTTTAAATTGATGTAAGTTGGCTTATAAATTCCTCCTATTTTTCATGTTAAGTATTTACGAGGGATGTTTCCAAGCTTTTAGGAATTTGGGTATAATCTTCTTATATCGTCAATTTTTAATTTTAAAAATTATTTATTTCAACGTGAAATTTTAAAACGTTCTCTCTTGGATTCTCTGCAATCCACACATTTATAGCAAATTGTGCGGGATTTAAGGTCTCAAATCGAGCACCCTGTCTTTCATATCTGGGAACACATGAACATTATTAGGAGTTAGATCTCGCGGACTATCATTCGTTCTTCGTGCGGTATGGGGCCTTAGGCGAGATAAAGAATTCCAAAAATATTATGCGATAATGGTAGTATCTTTGGATAAATAATCCGTAAAAATAATACCCTTGCAATCTCAGAATACATTAAGCATTATTTTTCCATCCGACGGAACTGCAGTTCCTAGCGGGAGCCTTCTTTTGTTTCGCTGACATTCTAAAAGTTTTTTAAGTTAGCGGTATGTGTCGGACCTGTTTAGTTTCTGTTCCTGGCCCAAACGTTTCTATCATTTACAGAAGTGATCAGCTACTGACGTTCTGCCAGCTTTAAAACGATCGATCCACTGATAGACTCTACTTTTAGATTCTGTAGACTCTCCAAATACACCTTGCAGATGTTGAACGATTTCTTAGATCACAAAGAACTATCATTTTGTTTTAACTTAAAGAAAGTGTGAAACCTCTCTTTAAATTAAAAAAAAAATGATAGTTTTTTTGTGATTTAGTCCCACCTATCATAATACGTCCGTATCAACAATGGGATGACTGCGTGAAATTGTGAAGACCTGTCTCCGGTCAATATCTTGATTGATTAAAACATTTGAGATGTACCTGGTACATTTAAAACACGTTTGTTCTCGTGCCATTTGATGCACACCACTTTAGCGTAAGCGGATTTGATTGGTTTCTAATCCAGTATATAGGAAGAATCATAATTTAAATGTTAAATATAGTTTTGTTTTCGATTTAATTTTATTTTGGAAAGGCTATGGTTATTATCCAAAGTTTATTTCGGATTTATTGAGTTCATTTATGATACTAGAACTAGTTCATTTAACGTATAATGCATTTACTACATATGGATTTGCACAAGGTAACTTTTGATTTAATTCATGCCAATCTTTAATTTAGAATAATATTAATTGAAATTGAAATTTAAACTGTATTATATTTATAAACCGCATCAGTCGTGACAAAGTAACCAAGAACTACATTTTCAACAATTTCTTTCTTTTATGTATTCAAATGATTTTTTGTAATTATGGAATTGATGAATACTGAATGAAGATTGTGAGTGTTTTCTCAAGTAAGAATAAAAATCAGCAGGTGCTCATCCTCAAACAACAACACAGGTGGGTGGCGGCCAAAATTTTTCGGATGAGGTGATGGCAATGGTGTCAAACTTAAAGGCTGATATGAGCCAAATAAACAAGGGTTAAGTTGATGTGGTCCACAAACCGTCATCAAGTTTTATTGAAATGTATATTTATTTTGATATAGTATACAGATTTGTCATAACTAATGCGTCAAATTTATTACCAAGATTGTATGAGGTAGAATCAAGTCAAAAAACAAGTAAGAAAACGCAGGACGTAACCGATTTGTTTTGGCACTTCACCTCGCCAGAGATTTGTCAATACACACTAAACGTTCGGCGTCGTATTGTAAACATACACCTCCTTATTTTACTTGATGATTGCGGCATCAAAAATCGGGCACTTAAGGTAATTTGGTTTACCTTGTTCAATGTTATTTCATTTTAAAATAATTATTTACATGACATTATGCCGCATTTACATATGTGCTGCTGAAAAAGTGCAAATAATTGCATTACTAGCAAAAGGATAGTTCATAAGAAGAAGTGACCAAAAGCATTATTCATAACATTAAAAATAAATGGTTACATCAAAATTGATATAAAAATGACAAACGACTGGTTTATACTGCTCAAAAACAGTAAAAGTAACCTATAAGACAATTTGGAATTTATGTTGCCGCAATAATAGGTAACATGACAAAACAATTTTTCTCCTGGCTTTCCTATGATAGTAGGAATATTCTCTTTGTTACAAATTTTGTTGTATTTAACTTCCCTCTATTTCAACTCGATGTTTTTCACAACTTATTCATCAAATCTATGTGAAAGGTTGTATGTGGCGAAGGACAATGGGTGTAAAAGGAATAAGTGATTTTACAATTTCCTCATCAGCAGAAATCGTTGGTATTTAAGTCAGACGAACGCGAGAGCCCTGCAATTAGGTTATACGAATTGTTGAAAGGTTCGCAGAAAATATAAACTTACAAGTGGCTAGATACTATGGAGAAAATAAATACTGACAAATTGACGTATTTACTGGAAAAAGGTTCACAAATCAGTTGAGATAAATACTTTCTTGTTTTAGTAAGTGAGGTGTAACAAAACTTAATTGAAAAATAAAATCCACTTGACCTTGCTGTACATATTTACTGCCTTTTGCAAGGGTTTACATTTCTCTGTCTAGACGGATTTGTCGAATAACATCCACTTGACCGAAATAAACATATGTCTATATAATGTTACTACTGCTTAATATTTCTACGTCCACACTATACACATAAGTAGAACCAGTGGTATTTCAACAATCTCATGCGATTTCCTTTCGAAACTTTAAAAATTCTATCATAATCTTATTTAACTTTATCCTGTTCTAATTTGATGCATAAGTTATGAAAAAAGCTGTATATAAACGTAGATGTAAAACCTTTATTGTAAAAAACGTGAAGTGAGATCACTTCTTTACGCTAATAATAATTTTCATCGGCATTTTCTGGATCCTCAAGAATGTTGTATATTTTCGTCGTTTTTGTAACCATAAATAGCTGCAGTTATTTTATTTGGTCCTTGATAGCACTGCTAGCTAATAAAACCGGAGTAATTTGCAAATTGTGTCCTTCATTTCATTCCTCCAACGTTTTTCTCACTCTCAAATAAGTAGAATTGGAGCGAAAACACATTTACGGCTAAAGCATCTTCATCTAAAGTGTATATTCCATTTAGTATAAACATATACATATGTATATATTTTGTGACCTGTATAGATATTTATCTTTCAAGTTGTGTCTACCACATTTTAGGTCAAATAAAAGACAAAATTTCAATTTAACAAATTATACTTCATAACAGTATTTCAAACCGTTTTCGTATAATCTTCTTCAGTGAAGATATGATACTATGGGAACAAAATATTTTTACTTTTGGCGAAAACGTTTAGAAATACCGTGATGAAATACAATCTGTCGAATTGAAATTTTGTCTTTTATTTGACCTGAAAGTGGTAGAGATAACCTGAGAGATAACTATTAAATTAGTGCAATTTTAACAACAATTTTTATGGTACTTATGTACATATTTGAGAATGCTTGCGGCTATAATAGTGCAATGGGCAGCGTATTTCAAATTTAATAAACGCATATTTACCATCATATCATACAAGTCTATGATACCAACATTTATATTAGCAACAACTGGGAAGTACATATTTGCGTAAGCATAGCAAAACTATAAATTAAATTGTAAATATAGTTTAGTACTTGGTGGTAGTCGGATACTTTATAATCGGCCGTATTAAACTTTGACACCAACCACCACCAGCAATATAATTCGAAAAGTATGTGATTGGTTACATAATTCAATGATATATCCCTCGCATGAGAACATATGTATGTATCTGTGCAAACCTGCATTGACCGGCCATTTCGATTTAAGAATGAAAATTTACGATTCAACACGGTTCTTTGTATTAATGGCGTTGAAAAACAGTCGTTCTAATGGCGTACATAAATCTGCCAGCTCTGCATAATATATAGGTCGATGTACTTTACGTAATTAATCGTTTTGCTGGTGCGCTTTTTTCATTCCTGACTTGGCAAAGAATTTTATATATGAGTTTTCATTTCTTCTTTAATTTGTTCCCTCAAATGTTTTCGTTACTGAAAACCAATAATTAGAATTCGTTGGTGCTAACGATTTGCACGTGTGTACGTTAGTCATCGAACACAGTTCGACATATCTTTTTGTACATATATGTACGTACTCGAATGTGATTGTCATCCAAGATATCCGATGTAGATAATAGAAACAGTAGATAACAGAGTTTTATTTGTTATCGTTATTTTCTTACATTTCGATGATCTAATTAAGTTTTTAGTGGCTGACGATGCGTTTATCGACTGCGGAGACAGCACGTATTAGTTTGTACGGAGACAGCCAGAAAGATACACATCAAAAATTCTTTTCGATATCAATGTTTGCTTCTACTTTTTGGAAAGAAGTTAGCCTTATAGGAACATCACTAGAATATTTACTATTTTCTATAAAATTTGTATTAAATTTTTCTCATTTGGTTTGCTGTTATTCTTTTCAATATTCTATGAGCTTTCTCATCGTATTGTCTTTTTCCAAACAGCAAAGTCAGTATTTGGATACGTATAAGTAGGTGTAGGAATTTCCAACAATTTTTTGTTTCTGCCATTGTTTCTTCCAAATTGCTAGAAATTATAAATTTTAACAAAGGCACTGCACCTTTCAATGTCCTGTACTGAAAATTTGAATACAAAACAGCTCTGTTCGCAGGCGTTGCTTTTCCAAAAAATTATAAGCTGCACATGTTAAGTCAAGGTTATATTCAGGAAATGAATGATTATAATTTCCAAAATTGTCTGAATTCAAGAGAGATGCGGTAATCAAGTGGTTTGTAAAAGCTAAGCGTTATTTTGCATTATTTATAATAACATCACAAACATCTATACATGCGATGCGGTGGTCTTCTTCCCTATTATTTAAACGTTTCCTTTTACATCGCAGGGGATTGTACTAAAATTCGAAGCTTACTGTATGATAGAATCTATTTTATTTGGAACGTTATTAATGCTTTTCTCAAAATTATTTACCACGTTTTGTGCATTTACTAGATTCATGTCCTTTTTTGCAGTTGCTTATATAAACTTCAACATGTGGCATAATATAATGAAAAACAGTCAGCTAAAAAGTAAAATTTGGATCTTTCAGAATACGTCGAATCTTGTTTCTTTGCACCTCACTGCATTTGATTCTTTTCAAGATGTTGCATACATATTATAGTAGATTCTCGGTGTTCGTAAATCACATTAACCGGACGACTATTGAAATTCCAACGGGTAGGTGCAGAATGGGTTTTTTCCATGAATTGCTTTAGAACCGCGAGTCCTTGCGAGTGACTAAAAAATCCAGGTATATCATGTAGATCTCCAAAAAAGACACGTATCTGAGAATTTATTGAACATATTTGTTACATCGCCAAATTGAATTGATGAGCATAGCAGTGTACGAAAAGTGCATTTTCGTATTTTTCTTTGTTTATTGCCTGAACTCTGTCATGTATTCCACTCATTACACCTGCCCCGTCATAGCTTTGGGCTATGAGCCTTTTTTATCATTTTTTAAAATAGGGTCAATAATATTTCTACCGGGTATCCCTCCTTGATAACGTAACGAAGAACAATCACCACTTGAAATTCAGAGGAAACGTCTGTAGTTTCATGAGCCATCACTTCTAAAGAACGGGACATTTCGCAAAGAATTTTCCTCACGGTACACTTTCATTATGCAATCTAAAATCTCATTTTGTATCATTTTTGAGGTGCCTTTGAAAACCGTTGCATTTTTAAGTGTTTTATCAAGTTCTGACATAACATTCAGGAAACCCCAAAAAACACCGGGATTTCCGCTTGATTCACTTTCATCACGTTCTCTTAAGTCTAGCTCGAAAGCCTCACAACATTTTATGCAGTCAATATTTGCTTGCTGATATGTGCAAGGCTTGTTTCATGTTTTCCACTCTTTCACTTAAATGTATTAAATCACGTACGCATTTTTCCTGCCAAATTTTTCGTAACCAGTTCCGGACAATGTACACGGAACATAAAAAAGCGTCTTCTTTTCGCCATAGCCACAAATCCAATTGTTACGAAAATATATGTCTTTACTAAATTGTCTTCTATAAGTTTTTCCACGACTTTTACCGGTTACTTCAATATTGAGTACAGAAAGAGGGCGTCCACACTGTTTTACTGTCAATTGCTGTTGAAAGTTAAGGTTTCGAAACTTAGCTTTGCCGATTTTAAAAACAATATCCGTTTTTACATCACATTGACAGGTAATGATAATTTCAAACGCCCGCGGTGCGTAATTAACACCGACCGACTCCCACTGATCAGTGCTGGCCGAAGATGCTGCTCGTCTCGATGTTCTTCTTCGCGTGTGCCAAAGACCATCGGCTATTCTCAATGTACTACATGTATGAATTTATCTGTATTGTAAAGAGCTGCGCTGCAGAGACGACTTTCTCGAAAATTATGAGTGCGTTGCGCATGCGATTGTATGATTGTACAGCTGTGGCATTTTTCGTAGGAGGAAATAATTATTAAAATGTCGCCTGATGAAATTATGGAAATTTAATATTTTTAATGATATAGTCAGTAAATGCTAAATGTTAATATTTAATGCTTAATGTATAGATTGAGGATTTATTGTGGTGGTTTCGCAGCTCATTAGCACTAATGGAGGAGCCCCCTGATGAATTGAAAGAATGAATATAAAATAATAGATTGCGTTATGGAAAAATGGCCTATTTTTTTGATTCAGAGATATTTATTTTGGAATCGTACTCACGAAATCATCCCTGATGGCGAATGGAATACTTCTATTAATCTCTGTGTCGAAGAATTCATCATTCGCCTCTCAGATGAACACTTAATTATGATTATTTGGTTCGTTACATATACTGAATTGTGAACCGCTTTAGAGAATCTGGAAGTATGTCGAAAGGAAAGTCGCCATTGCGACCAACAGTTATGACTCACAAAGCCCTTAATAATATACCTACATATGTACATATCTGGAACAAAATCCTATAAAACTTGTTCGACAGTTGCTTCAGAAAGTTGGTTAGTAAATTATAATTTTAGTTAATTTAAAATGTGTTATTCAAATGTATGTATATTGTAGGGGTGTCCTATGGTTCAATTCGTAGACATATAAAGAAAAGACATGAAACATAGCACCATCCAATAAAAGTTGGAGTCTGCATAGCAGTGTTGAAATAGGGAGTATCCAATTTTCCTCGAAGAAACTATTATTGCCGAGCGATATATACAAATGTTAAGATTAGTTGTAAACAAGAGGACAAATTGAAAAAGGGCATTTCAAACATGACAATGTTAGTGACCATACGGCTATACAGACTTGCAAATATTTAACAAACATTTGTGGCAATGGGGTCATCGGTTTTCAACGCTGCTGTCCACCATCACCCGACCATTTAGATTATTTTTTCCGTCATTAAAAAATAAAATTTATATAAATAGAATGCACGCACACAGGGGTTTTGAAACGCAATTTTGTTAGCAATATAATCAATTACACCCGATATTTAGTCCATGTGTTTGAAAATACGAAAGGACGAGTAGATGCGTGTTTAAAATAACGGTGGTCCACATTTTGAGCGTCTTCTTTACACTCAGAGAACATCTTCAAGTAAAGCGTATGAAAGCATTTCTTAAAAATGCTTTTATTTAACACTTTATTTTATCTTATTCGTTGCTTTAATAAAAACAATAGAATGCTGCAGAGGCGGCTTCTCCGGTAGTGCTGCAGAGCTGCAGAACGTCGAGATGGGCTGCATTTTCGGCCAGCAGTGGCTAGTGGGAGTTGGCGGTTCATCTCGACATTCTGCAGCATTACCAGAGGAGCCGCCTCTGCAAGGCTGATTGTTTACGGAAGAATTTTCAATTTAATAAGTAAATTTGTATTAAAAAATTCATCATAAGTATGGATTGATAGTTGATTCCAAAAAGGATAAAATTAATATAATATCCAAATAAATGAATTAAATTTTCCGTGTTATTTTACCGTTTGATATATTCGTATATAACAGACATCTACTATTTATCATTTGACATCCGGATTCGCAGTAGAGAGTGGCAATGTCAAACATTCTGGCTCTTATTGTATATCAGCGGCATCTACCTAAATGCAATTGCCATCGATATACATACCAACCGAGTCAAGATGATTGTCGCCAGTATGAATTTCGCGCTCAACATTTTAACTTCGCCATATTGGACAAAATTAGGAAAATACTTCACCCAGCGGCGCAGAATAAGTAGGTGCAACTCATATTTAAAATGTAAGTAATAAAAGTAAACTATTACAATCTTAATTATTTCCATGTCAGTAGATCTAAAATAAGTTATGGGAAAAATTGATAGTACGTTGTCGTACCAATATTTAAGTTATTCAATAGTAGGAATGAAATATTTATTGGGAAAATATAAGATTATAATTGTCATACTCACGAAACGCGTAACAATATTATTTAAGATTGTTTATTGAACATTAAATACATCACAATATATATTACATTTTACAAAGACGTTTGCTGGAAAATTAAATGAAATGCTCATAGTATGCTTCACTTGCAATACACACTAGTATTCTACGTTTAATATTTTCAAATACTCTCTGTACTATATCCACCGTAATGCATCTAATCTCTCGTTCAATTACTTTTTATAACTGGTCTAAATTGTGAGGGCGATTTTGAAAAACTTGGTCTTTAAATATGAAAACAGATAGAAATCAAGTGGTAGAAGATCTGGAGAGAATGCTGGCCAAATACCTCTGCTAATTACTCTAGCGTTGGAAAATTCTTGTAGATATGCATATCAATAGCAGTATGTGCAGTTGTTCCATGATGTTGAAAGAACCCTTCAGCCAACTCATCATCATGCAATTCATTTATAATTGGATCCAAAATTGGGATTCTGTATCTGTTAGCATTAATCATCGATTTTAATCATTAATGATATCATGAAAAATCTAGGCCCGTCTGTATATTCCAACCCAGATATCAATTGTTATTGGATCCAAACTAGTCTCTATAAAATTGTGGTGATTATCTGTAGCCCAAGTTCTATACATTTAACTATTGAGGTAAAAGGATAAATAAAGCCAAGCTTCATCTGACGTAAATGTTAAAAGCATTGTTGTTGAATTAAGGGCAATAGTGGATTCTCTTTTTATAACCTACTGTGTGTAATTTTCTTTTGAGTAGTCTTGGACATATACTTGATGTACCGTTAAATAAGTACTCTTTATTAAGCATTGTCGATGATGTGGCACACCTGTTTGAGCACTTACTTTTCTAATTGGTTTATGTAAACTTCGCTCCATGCTATTTTGTATATCGTGCACGATATTTTCAGTCATCATAATGGAACGTCTATATGACTCCCTTTGTAGATACATTACCTATTTTCTAAGCGATTTACTAATCTTTCCAGGTGAAAGTTTTGAAGAAACTATCCTCAGTTTGGAAATTCCTCATGAATTTTGACGATAAAGGATGGCAATGAATGCTTCTGCAAAAATAAGCTTTTATAATAAAAGCTTCTTGCTTTTGTGATTCTGTACTGAAAGAGATCATTTCGCAGCTCAAGTTAAATGAAAAGACTTAAATAACTCACCCAAAAAGAGAACTACGAGATAGTTCTAAAAACAGCTATTTAAAAGTAGCGTTGGTTAGTGACAAAACGATAACGCTTGCTGATACTGCTTTAGATTTTCGAAATTTACAAGTCGGTGACTCTAAACTCCTGGAAAATAATGAATGGTTCCACGACCTTAATCATCTCAGTATTCTTTTAAGCAAAGTTTGCTTTATTTAAAAGTAATTAAAAGTGTTGCGAACTTCGATAGTAAAACTGTGTTGTCATGCTAATTTTGCCAATATAATGCGATATGCAGTGGTATTCTGGGGAAACTCAAATGAAGAATTTTAGTAATTAAAAAAAAGTGCTTTATATAATGGTTGGAAACAGTCAGGCGATATTTGGGTGTTTAAAACGTAATGGCCTTATTAGGTATTTATTATATGGTATATGTATATATAAATGTTCATTTCTCCTTCATAGGAATAAATTTCTTTTTACTGATCAATTTTTAAAACGCGACCCAGACAAAACTATAGTTATCCCGAACATGTATTAACTTTAACTGAACAGAATGCTTATTATGCATGCGTTGCACATAGATTGCGCCTTAATTTGTCCTTAGGAATTTAAATGTATATGCTTCAAGACATAGTGTTTTCCTAATGAAAGTTAACTAGAAATGGCAGAAAAAATATTCCTGTTATCTAGTTTGTTTTCGGAATGGTACTATTCGTATTAAAAAGCAAAGCCTTTAGCACACTATGAGCGGAGGACTACTATTTCGTTATCAGAGAGACCTACTAGTGACCGTTCAGACGGCTCTTGAATTCGAAACTATGAATCCGTCTGACATCAAAGAACACGCTCTTGCGAAACTTGGAGTATTATAACTTTAGCAATAGATGGCTGGGATCATCTATAAGAAATTTATTTACACCTAAACGCTTGACCCGTAGGGTGGGTTATTCGCCATTTCTCTTAGGTGATTGTTTTCACTTTTTAGTGTTTAAAATTTTTCAGTGTGTAGTTTTATCGCATCTTCGTGTGTATTAAGTAATTGGTATGGCTCGTCATTATACTAATGCGGAATGCGCAGATATCGAATCCGTACTAAAATTCTGCGCGCGCCCCAAATATAAAAAAAAGTTTATCAAAAACCATTGGCAATAAGCGTTGTTTTGAGACCCCTGTCGTATTATTTTGTTATATTCACTTGACAGAAGACAGCAGCAATCAACATACGCCGCTATGTGCATGTAAAAATAATGTGCTTTTTTACAAAGTCTTTTCAGTTCACAGGGTTTTATGAACGGAGTTATAGTAATTTTGTAGGGATTAACTAACAGCCTCTTAATTGATTACCGTCCTTCAGTTGCCCTTCAGGCTCTGGTTGGTAGTTAATAGACAACGTAGCAATAGTATAAATACTATTGAACCTGGTTTCTTCCATCTGGGTTTCTTCGACATGGATGTCGCTTCCATTCTAGCGTTAGAGTTCATGGAGAGCACGCAAGTCTTTCCACTACGTCAAAGTGTTAAGTATAGTAGCGATTCTCAACATGTGGGGCACGCGCCCCTATAGAGGTGTAATAACACTAAATGGATCCCGCGAGCACATCGAAGAATAAGAAAAAGTAATATTGAAAGAAAAGCAGTAAAGTACATTCTGACATAATAAAAAATAAAATACACATTTACACTGATATACACTTATAAATAGGATTCCATCAGTAATATTAATAATTAATTTAATTAAATACTAAATACTAAATTAAAAGCAAGTTTAATAATCATTAGTGATTCCATTGGGCCAGTCTTGCACAGCAAATTTTGTCCAAAGATGGTTTAATATTATAAATTGACACTCTGAGTGCTTTTTCTATATTTAGTTGAGATCTATTTTTTGTCTTTAGAGCAGCCATCCGCAGAAAATCCGGTTTTGCAAATGTTGGATGTTGACAATGATAATAGTATACGAAATGCTCTTGTTTTACTGCAACAAACTAATCATCCACCCCTGCCCAATATTCAGAGACTAATTTAAAATTGCCTTTTCACATCTTGTTCTTCAGCTTTGTAAGTTTTAACACATTCATCTGATCCACAATTCGAATCTTCTACAAAAGCCATTAACTTTGTCAGTGGTATTCCACATATGGAGTTTAATCTCTCGACTATGTTGACCAAGTAGCTCAATTGCATTACAAATAAATCATTTTCTTTTAATTCATAAACACATTGCAAACATGTCCCACGTGATAGCCATCTTGCCTTGCAATAAAATAATAACGATGAATGTACTGCACCCATGTTTTTACAAAGTGCAGAAAAGATTCTTGGTTATAGCAGTCCCATGTTAATATAATTTACTACGGCTACTATTGTCGTTAGCACAATGCTCAGATCAGGACTCATTTCTTTGAAAGCCAGAGCTTCTCAGTGAATCATGCAATGTGTCCAGACACACTGTGGAGATTTTTGTTTCACAAGCGCTTGTATACTTTCGAATCTTCCAGACATTGTGCGAGCACCATTGGTGCAAATTTCGACGCAATTTTTCCACTCTAGTTTTGGCTTGTTTATTTGTTTGCAGAAAAGTAGTTCTTCTACTGCTGATATACCGTCATAAAATCGCGATTTAAGCCAATTAAATCTTTGGGATCGACGATCATCTGAACACAGTGGTTTTTGCTGGCGCGGCCTCTTTCCCAAGCGAATTTTAGGAGTTTCGTCAGGAATTCGCGTAGAGTCGGAATGTTCAGTCCCAATTGATCTGAACGTTTCGTACGAAGAAGAGGGCATTAACGATGAAACGGAGGGTTCGATTCTGGAGGGCTTCCAGCCTTTTGACGTTCGTCGCATCAGCTGTTGACCAGACCATAGCGCCGCAGGTAAATAGCGGCCGAAGCGTCGTCTGGTAGATGAGCAACTTGTCACGCACTTGGATTCATTTACCTTCAGACCCCAACGAGAGATCCAACTCAGGAAACCGTCAGTTGTGGCTGTAATTGAACGAGGTGCAGTATTTATACACACTTGCGTCGCTGGTGTGCAGACGTTCCAGAATGTTCGAGACACATTGAAATGTCCGATATGGTAGACGTAAGACAGAGAGCAAAAGAGACATATCGATTCTGGTTTTATTGATGCAGCGGCTCGGTTTTATTAAATATAAATATATATACCTACTCGTGGTACTTGGGGTTTGTAATTAAGGTCGCAGAGTAATTTTAGCGCCAAAGTATAATTAAATAGAAACTAATATTACAATACAGTATGGATTTTTGTAAAAAATATTATATGAAAGAGGGAGCGAGAATTGTGATGGAAAATTGGGTCGCAAATACTAAAAGGTTGAGAAACGCTGACCTATAGGGAACGGCTAACTCTAGGCTATAATATCAAATGAAATATAGCACATCATAAACATGGTTGAAATCTGATACATTTATTAATATATTTATTTTAAAGAGTTAATATAACCAAATAAAATGTAATGCGTGCATAAGACAAAATACCTAATTGAAAAATATGATGATAACAAATAAAAACAAGAATGAAATATTACCATGTATGTATATTATATCAGAATGCTGTTACAAACTACAACATGCCTACATATACATATACAGAACTATTCACATACAGCTACATAAGGCGATGGGGAGTCAACGGTGCTGTCGTAACTTATTTCGTAATTGGGTACTGTTACCGCTGCGCGCCCAGGTTAATTATCAGAAAATGTGTCGGTACACATCTTTTGGGAACTAATATTTCGATAACCGCATTTTTAACGGTTTGAAGAACGGTGTTGATTTTCAATGTCGATTGTGCCATAATCGTTGAAGTTCTAGACATCCCATTTTGGAGTGCATACACATTTGCGAGCAGTTAGTAGTTTTAATACGTACGCATATCCACGCTTGTTCTACGTGCAAAGCTAATTTAATGATTATATAAGAGGTGTTAATCTGTTTTATTGTTTTGTTTGTGGGGCATGCCCGCATTACGCGTTCCAATGTCCAAATAGTTCTAATTCACGATAATTAATCGTATCGTTACGCGCTTACAGTTTTACAAATACATCAAGGTGTTATAGGTTTTATGTGTAAGGAAGGGTCGGTGAATAGTGTGCAGTTACGGGGCTTTGTTACAACCTAAAACTTCAAATCGTGATTTACCACTATATATTGTTTACAAATTAGATATGTCAGAAAATTTCCATAACGAACGTAAATTACATTGAAAAATAAAAGAAATTTGCACCGCGCATGTTTTCACGACTACTGAGGGTAATAATGCGCAGGTGTCGGATACTCGGATAAGAAAGAAATGAAAATAGAATTCGTTTTTAGGACAAAAGGTAACTTTGATTGCTATGTAACATGGCTCTATTTAAGTATATTAACGTAACGAAAAATAATTATTTGTTCCATAAGTCACACACCTAATTCTCAAGCGTATCCGAGCCACTATAGAGACCGTCCACAAGTGCCCTGATACCAGTCTTCTTCCTTCATCACTGCCAACTAAGCAAACCCGTCTTCTATTCGGATATCATTAAGATCATCGTGATCGTACAATTCATTGAAACATCTTCTAAACCATTTTTGAAATATTTCCTTTTATCTTCCCTTTTCGCAATACTAATGCATAAATTCTTTGTTTTACGTTTGTTTTGTCGCTGTTTCTTTTGAAACTTTGGTTTTGACTTATTGTTTAGTCTAATTACCTAATGTATTTTGTCTATTAGCTTTCTTCATTGCGGGTTCGATTAATTTTTCTGACTGACTATATGTCAGTATTTCAAATTTATTCTTTTGTCGATGATGAGATATTACTTTTACGGATGGAATGGGTGACAAAACTGTTAAAACACTTTAATTGTGGAAGGCCCCAGACGTACTAGGGCTTCCTCTAGCCTGTATCGCTGGCACTGTGGTGATTTTTATTTCCAAATATTTGTCTATATTATCGTCAGTTATTGTGGGTAAACAGCGAGCAGTCGGAAGAAAATCACTTCTTGAAAATTTATCTGGTTGCAAGGAGCAAATTCCTACAGATGGAAAACCTGATTCTATTTCTTCCATTGTAGTAACTTGAACGTAGCTTTGTGAAATAATTCCGCCAAATCCAAAGGAGTAATTTTCCCCATCTGTAATAATAGCAAGTCACATTGTTTGTTAAATGCGCCGTTTTCAGTGGCTTAAAGAATGTCAAATCAAGTGGTTGCAGTTTAAGTCATATATGGAGTAGTATTGCTAAAAGCACAATGGGACATTCGTTACAAAAGTCACATACTGTCATTAATATACGGCTAGAGCGGTTATCTAATATTATTAGCACCGGAAGACTACTGCTTTTACTGTTTACTGACCGTTCGTTACAAAAGCCATTCTTATGCGGGGAAATACAGACATGGGTAGCATATAGCAATTACCAGCTGCAACGATTTCATTATGATGTTCCCCTTTCTCCTAACGTTTTTGCCAAAAACTGCTTTTGGACTGTAACTATTCCAGACTCATCAATGTTAAAAATACTGTTTTCTCTAAATTTATATTTTTCGAAAACTCTCTGCAGGTTTTGAAAACATGGTTTTAACTTCATTCTTGTTAAACGCACATCTGGTTTTCTCAACTGGTGGTTTTTATAAGATTATAGTACCAATCCTTTCCCGCCTTTTTTAAATTTTATTGATTAAATATACGATGATGTTGTTACTTTCGGCAAAGGAGTAAGGTAATTTACGTAGCTGCAACAAAATAATCCGGTCAACCGTAAGTACATGTTCTCTTTTCTTTGGACTTAGGCATTGACCTAAACGGGGGATTTGTAAATGCATGTCCATCCTTATTGGCTTTAAGGTTTTTCTGCATGGTTGACTCATGTACATATAATACAATTTTCTAGCAGCGTCTCTTATTGAGTGACCATTATTAATATATGTATTTCATTGCTTCCGCCATCGTCTTTACTGTCCAAGTAGCCCTGGCCGCTTTTTTCGTATACCTTCCGATCTAAAACAGAGCTGTCAATATTGTTAGACTGGGCAAATATGCGGTATGATGAATCATCCGTCCTTTTGACAATGTAATATTACAGAGGACAAAGGGCAGATGACTCATCATACCGCATGTTTGCCCAGTCTAAATATTATGTACATTAAATACAGCAACCCCTAGTGGCTCAGTGGTAAAAATCACGTTTCACAATGAATAGGTCTGGGTTCGAAACTCAATCGCGGCGGAAGCGTAGTAGTTTAAAATCCTAAAATGGATCTGTAACCTTCAATACGCTGCAGGAAGGAAATGCCACTAGGCGGGCCAGGAGCGCTACGGTATACGTGCGTATACGGCTCGGTGGCTTCGAACCCTTACACCGAAAGGTAGAAAGGGTAAAAGATTATATATATATAAATACAGCGGTAATGGTGTGCATTTCTGGCAATCGCAAATACTGCGTAGCACTAGTCGGCTCGTTTACATGGTGTTATAAATTTCTTAAAGTTATAAAAGTGATAAATGGGCAGCAACTAACGCAAGATGCTTATGGTAAAAAATATTGACATATTATTACATATGTAAAAATATGAAGAAAATTTGAATACTTACGGCTTATTTTTTATTTATTTTATAGCAACGAAATAATAACAAACTATTCAGAAACACGAAACCTGCTGTATCAAATTTATCATTGCTAGAAACTGTTCGTTAGCCGTGAAATTTACTATTGTTGCTAATAGACGCTGCCAAAGTTGGGCATATATCTACTATTAATTTTTTAAATTAATTTTTTTATTTATATTTATTTTTCTGTTTATATTAGGTCATTACAATTTCTTTTTCCAATCTTATTGGACATTTATATCTCTCTGTTTATGAAAATTTTAGAAAAGCTTTTGTGGAACTATGTATGCGGACATACGAACTTTAAATTCGAGATGTTAACTTTTGGGTTGATATTCAATAAGTCGGAAAATGTGAGATATTACCCACTGCTAACTGTTTCCCACAGCATCATCTTACACTTGAAAGCTTTCACATGACCATGTATATCTGTTCTAACTTTACGTGGTCCTTGCAATTTCGTATTTAAATCCGATATGTGTTTTTTGATATCTACCATAAATGAAAGATCCTGTAAAAGAGGTACGTCGGGTAATAAGCTGGCATCTTGTCTTTTCACTTCCATGAAAAAGCGTATTTCTTCTTTAAATTTCCAAATCATATAAAAACGTAAAAAACTGTCGCTGATTCAAGCCTTGTCCCTGTTGAAGTTTATAATTTTTTTCACTGATTTTAAAACGCTTTCCAACTTGATTGCTTTTGAGCATAAAACTTCTTGGTGGATTATACAATGCACATCATGAGAATCTGGTTTGATCTTTGTCTGTCATATTTTAATGAAGCCATTATTTACTCCAGTCATGGAAGGAGCTCCGTCTGTTGCAACGGAACACAGTTTTCGCAAATCTAAATTGTACTTTTGCAGAAGTCCGCAAACAGCATTGAAAATATCCTCTCCAGTTGTTGCACCATGCAATGGTACTAATTCCATTAATTCTTCATGAACATTGATATTTTTATCAACAGCACGGAGAAAAACAGCGAGTTTCGCCACACCACACACATCTACTTTCGTCAAAGGACAAAAATGCAATGAAAGAGTGTGATTTTGTTTTTATTTGATCAGTTATATTGGAAACCAACTCAGTAACTCTTTCAGCGACAGTATTCCGGAACAGGAATATATTCTTAAGAACCTTCACGCTCCCAGGACTTCCCAGGGTTTCTGCGGCCTTTACAAGGCACTCTTTTATAAATTTACCTTCAACAAATGGTTTTGAGTACTTTGCGATCAACTCCGATAGTACTTAACTCGCTTGAACAGCAGATTCATTCTCTTACTTTGGTCGTGTAAACATAAGCTGTTGATTTTTAACCGTGATTTTAATTCATTTAACTTTTCGTTTCTAATCATGCCTGTATACTGGTCAAGCTTAGTTTTATGACAATCAAAGTGACGTTTTATATTATATAATTTTGGGACACCGACTGTACTGTTACACATAAAGCAAATAATTGCAAATTAACAAAAAAGTCTAATTCCCACTTTTCTTGAAAGATACGATGCTGATCTACGAGTTTCCTCTTACTTCCATTTGGTTTTGAAAGAGACGTGTTCAAAACTTATTATTTATAACAATAAGTACTGTTACGTGTTGTAACAATAAGTGTGCAACTGAACTCCCAATTCTATAACAACTTACTGAACTCAACCGAGCGGTCTTGGCTTATATACGGAAGTGTGATTTCTCGACAGTTCTTTTCTAGAATGTTCAGATTGCGTCAGCTGTGTGCGTTATAGAACTTTCTGGAACAAGCCAGAAGAAACTTGCGTACGTACGTGAGGCGCAAGGACAATAAAGGGATTGGGCAGCGGCACACGGCACGGCAGGCGTAGGGGACGAGTGCGGCCGATCACAGCCAAGATAGACCGAATCGATCGTCGTGATACGTGTGTGAGTGCGTGTCGCTTGTTGCAGCGCGCGCGTTTTCAACTACAGTTTTTAACACACTCGCGGGCCGCATTATCTGGCTGCTTTCAAAATTGATTCGGGCCGCAGAAAACTCCTCAGTAGGCTGCGTGTTTGACATGCTTGGGATAGAGGATACTCTAAACAGCATTGCTTATTAAATTGGTAGGTATTTTATCTTTCAGAGTTGTAAAAAGGTTTTTTATTTTGATTGGATTGTATTTTACTCTGACACTTTGTAGAAATGGTTTAAAAATTTAACAATAGGTTGCCTGTAAGGCTGCTTATGTAAGGTAGACTTTATATTTAAACACACTGGGATTTTCTTCTGTTGATCCATCGTAAAATTGTTGGAATTGTAAATAAGTTTGTGTAATATACGGGGTAAACACTGTTGGCAAATGTACAGAAGCATCTTTAATTTTTTATTCTCAAACTGGTCGTTCGGAATATGTGAAATTCTATTTCTTATACCGTTAACCGCATTGTATGTTTGCTTGTAAGCTAAGATTATTGTGAAAAGAATTGAACTTGTCAAGAATTATAAAGGATGAACTATCCAGAATTTGAATTAAGAAATTTCCTTTTCAATTCCATCCTTAACAACCATTAGGGACAGCAAATATCAAACTATCACTAGAAGTAAGTACAGAATGATGGAACATTTAAAACTAAATACTAAATAAGGCAATTTTCCATTGAACGTAAAAAGTTAAGCGTTGATGATGCCTATGTACTCAATTGTAGGGATAAGTTATAAGTTTCGGAAAGAAATGAAGGTTCAATGTAACACGAAGTTGAGCGTATGTAGCACTCTGAGGGAAGAAGGCATTTCACACACCATATTTTGGTCATCTTCGGAGGAAACAGTGCCAAGCTGAAAAGGAATGAATAAGGACAAATATAAACAGTGATCGAACAATTTTGTTCTTTGTTGTATGAGAAGCACACATTAGTGTATATATAACACGACAACGGATAATAATGAAAATAATAAAATAGAATTGATAATAACAAAAACTATATATTCTATCCATACTTCTACCATACCATACCCATATACTTCTGGAGCTATATCTTTAATAATCTTCTGAGCCTTTGGTAGTCGATTCTTTGTATAGTTGTGAAGAAAACCATGTGGACGAATGAACATCATCGACAGTTTTGTCTAATTTTTAAAAGAACATCATTATTGCAAGCTTTTGTCTTTTCGTGTCAGTAAATAAAGGCGACAACGGTCTCAAGACTTTCGTTATAGTGCGAGTAATTCTTATGCTGCGTTCTATTATTGGATTATAATCTATTATCTGTTCTATATTACCAGATCATGAAAATTATTTACCTGTAGTAGAAACTTTGCTTTCAGTGAATAACGCGTTTAGTCACCTAAACGACTAGTTGAAATCTGAAGATAGGAAAATAAATTGTCGGGTTGAATATCTTCACAAATAAGTTTCACCGTTATTGACCATGAGTGTACTTAGTTATTCTAAATGTTCTAGCTCGTTCATGTTTAATTACACTGTTCTATTACTACTGCAATATTCCTATACAGATCAAATAAAAGATCTTGGAATATTATTTGATTCCCATTTACCATTCTCCAGTCACATTTTTTTCATGAAAGAATATAGTTCGGTGGTGTGGAATTCTCATTACACATATCAACATATCTCAGTTAAGCGTACGCTTCTTAGAGTACCTGTCTTATAAATTAAATGGCATTTGTTCTTGAGGTGGTACCGATTATCACATTTTGCTTGCTAGACGCAATTTTGTCTCACCCACTAGCCGGACACACACGAGAGGGATTTTCGATTGATCTCTCCTGCCACGGATCAATTCCGAGGGTTTATCCGCACGTTAGTGGCCGACGACAGATCGATACTGCGTAGCGACCAAATCGAAAGATCCCTCACACACACGGCTAAAGCAACGAGCATAAATAAAAACTTTATAAATGAGATAATGGTTTGACTCACAATATTGAAATAAATCATAAACATAAGAAAAGGTCAAAAACGGGTTTATTTTCGATTATTAATTACATTATTATAATATTATGGAACACCCAATTTAAATTTCAGTTGTGGGTGATTTCATCAGTCTCACAATCATTATCATCAACATCATCGCTGCTCATTGATGTACTTTTCATGAAGTCCGGTATATCAAGCATTGATATAACTTGTGGCGAAAAAGGTGTACTTTTGTGCTTTTTATTTTTCTTACTGCAGATATTACTGTATCTGAAGTTACAAGTAGCATGTGTATTATACATATCTGTATTTGTGTTTATCCTGGACGTTTTTCTAGAATGGAAATGTCTTATATTTTTATAGGCTTTATGACCTGCTTCAATAACATCCTCTGAAAATTGCCCTGCAGGTAATGGCAATGATTCAGCTATGTGTGCTCCATGAATGAATACTTTATGTACTGTAACGCTCATTCTGTACCATCCATAAATTTCTATTAACAAGTTTGCGGTTTCAAGGCAGTAGTTTTTAAATTGGTCAATTTTAATATAATGACAACTTGTTAAAGTGCTCAGAATTGTCGAAAACCGTATCAAAATTCTTTCGTCATGTCCTGTAATTTCTGAAACAGTGTCGGTATTGGCGAAAAATTTTTGGGCTGTATTGCCGTCGTTACAGCTTCCTCCTCCTTGCTTATGCTGATCCCACACAAGACCCGTTTGATCGTAAAATTTCCTTGTTATATCGACTTTTTGCTTTCTGGAGTCTTTACATCTTCCTTGCCATTGTTTTATGTCCAGTTTGTAGGAAATATTAAGAAGATACTCGAAACATCTCAAACAGGCGTGCAAAATTGAAATACCATATTTATATGAATGCTCACAGGGTTTCCTGTTCAGAACACTAGGTTCGGTTATTCATGTTTTTTGGCGTAGATTTACAAATATTAATAATTTAATTTAATAACTTTGAGTGGATGCTGTTTCGGTTAATATATTAACAGTCTTTCCGTCGACCATTGTACATACTAATTTATGCTTAAAATATATAAGCTTTCCTGGTGTTAGACTTAAGTTAACAATTTGTTCAACGATTTTGCTGACTTCTTCTTTAACAGTATCTGGTGTTTCTTTTACTAATTTGAAACAAACCGGTCTGCAATATTTCAAATTGGAAGTGCTCGAATTTTTCCAATATATGTTTCTATTGCCTTTCTCACCAGTAGACATTTCTAATGAGATAAGAGTACATAGAACAATCTGAGAGTCTCCATAAAGTGAATAATCAGAAAAGTTTTGTTTGTATATGCTGTGAGCTCTGCTTCCATCTATGCCCCATTTGTAAATGACATTAACTGTATCAAATTCGTCTGATAAATGCTGCAATGCTGCAACGGTATTTCTGCACCTTTTTCAGTAACAGAAATGTTTTTAGGATAACAGTAACAGGATAAAGTTCCTTGTCTTGATGATGCAGATGTACAAAATCACCAGCAATTCTTTTACCTTGATTCCTCAGTTCTTGCTCAGCAGCAAAAATTAATTTATTGAAACTAACATTTCTTATGAGAGAATCAACTTTACCCTTTTTAGTACGATTGCTACTATATGAAAAATCTTTCCCTGGTCTGCCTCGTCCTTTAGGTAAATTGGGTGTTTGAAGAATCGGTGATTGACGATCTGCTGGTGCAGTAATCGGAAGACGTAATTCCGCATTAAGCCATTTTAAATTATTTTTTTACAAATTTATTGTAAATTTGTTTAGTTGATTTCCATTTTGCAATTAATTTTGATACGAACAATTTGAACCGTTCTTCATCATCTTTTGGACAATCACCAAATTTTTAAAAATATGGTTTTTTAATCTGTGCTTACACTTCTTGTTGCAAAATTTAAAAAACTTGTCTTCTTTTAGAATTAAAAATAGTTTAAACTTGATCACCATCGCAATTTTGCAACTATTGCTTTAAACTGATTTTTTTATATCATTAGACAAAAACTATAATAACTACTGTGACTAAAAGTGATAGCTAACTTTGGGTATGGATTGTCTAAAGTACTTGAACAACGTAATTATAAAAAGTAAATGAGGGTACTCTGAGGTACTTTTTTGTTGTAGTCAATGGAATCAATGTTTTCAATAAAACAAATAAAAGTGTGTAATGTTATTGCTTAACTATTCCTGTCACTTAGTCAGCCAATCTCTTGCGCAAGTTGACACATAAGTATTGAAGAACATTGGTATTATCAATTTTTGTCCACCTAAAGCGCTACTTTTGCCGTGCATGCCTCGTCTGGATTTCATACGAGCATAAAATATCTGCCCGGCAGTCCACTCCCCTCGAAATTCTAAAGAACTCGCTACTAGCTAAGCGATCTGTCGCTCTGCAGATCAAGTCCGACAGATCAGATATTGAGTTTAGTGTGGAGCGACGCATCTGTCCCGTCGCAGACCAGATCTGTGAGGCGGAATAATAAATCGGGATGGCGGGACAGATCGTTTGAAAATCGTTCTGTGCCCGTATGTACCCGGTTACTAAACGAAGGAAAGAGGCAAGCCGTGCTTCATAATTACCGTGATGATCATTCTCAACTATCTCAAGTGCCGTTTGCGGTACCGCGGTAAGCTCATAGAGCTGCAGACACTTTCTCAAGGCTATATGCTAGATACAATGTTATGCTCAAATCTGCCTTGTTACACATGGCCCGTAACGTCAACTGTCAAACAAACAAAAAGATTTTCGCACGATCTATTTCTCCACGGATCAATTCTGATATTTTCAAATGTGTGTAGTATCATAATTATTATTTCAATTGCAACTATTGTTGTTTCTTGTTTAGAAATATTTTGTTTGTATGTATATAATTTCATCTGTATTAGCACTTGACTTATTGTTAGTATCTATGTTATTTGGATTCTACGTTTTTTTGTCATTTTGTTTTTGGATTTTCTGTTGGGCGGTAAAGTAAAGTGCATTATAATACATTAGGTACATTGCATGTAAAATTACATGATTATGTTTGTTTTTTATATCATATGGTTGTTGGTTCTATTAGCCTTCTTTTTTCCATGTGCGTCCTACTCCAGTTCTAACCTTCGACGGATAATAGAGTTTCTACTCTATACACTATGCGTAATTTTAAAATTGGGTATACGATTTTATAAGAACCTAGAAAAACGGCGCAAATACGGAAGCATAGAGAAATAAAAGTAAATGAATAACCTCCAGCCGTTATCGCGAAACCTCACCCCCTTTCCTTCACAGGTGATGGGTTTATCCTCAACTTTCTCATTTTTTAACGCACAGCAAGCTATCTCAATCATCCTTACACCGTTCTTGTTCCACTTAAAAAGTCGTATCCCTAGAAATGCTTTTACGCTACCTGTATAGTACCTACATATACCGTGCGTCCCAGATCGAGTGGGATTGCATGGGTAACTTTCTTATTATTGAAGATGGACTTTTGGATAAATGGGACATGTTTTGGAGCTTTATGTGCTGATTTAAAATCTGTTTGAAAAAGTTCACAATGTCAGAAGTTATTCTTGTATATCAAATATTTTCATAAGTATAAGAGGTACGAAACAAAGTATCATATGAAGGTTACTGTTTTCGATAAAACCAATTTAAAATTCATGTCGAACAAAAATCCAAAGTGGCTGCTTTTGAAGTACTCGTATCAACTTCCTTAACTTAAATGGACGCCATTTTGGATTTTTAGGTTACTGGATAGAATTTTTGATTCCCTTTTCAACGATATAAGATAACGTATGATTGAATAAAAAGTTCCAGTAAAATTCATTTTTTTTTACATTTTAATCAAGTAGGCTTACATAATTTCAAACAGAAACAACCAACATTTATTTAAAATAACAAGTTAATCCTAATAATCACATAAAATGTTCAAAATGCTGGCCATTGTTACGTACTCACCGTTGTAATTACGATTCTACTAATAAATTGTTTCCCTAGTTTTCTCTAGACTTTTTCAAACTTCCATACCGCTGCATGTTCTTGTCTTTTATACCGTTTGTTATTTGGTTGTTTCTTTTCCGGAAAATTAGTTAAATAAGTTTGGGCAGCAAGATGGAAATTTTTATAACATTTCATAAATATGCAAAATATGTATATCGTAGCTTTCAGTAGTTCGAAGGTTCGCCTTAATTTTTTAAGTTTGTAATACAAAACACTAGATAATACTTCAGCTTAGGTACCTGCTTTTTGACAGATTGTGATAACCTTTGTTATTGTTGTTTCATTATAGCTACTTACCTACTGGATTATACATTAGAAAAGTAATGCCACAATGTCTTTTGTGGTTCAAGTACTTCGTATTGAATTAACATGTAAGTATTATAGGAATTACATACAAAGGTTTTCTAAAATAAATTTCACTTATTTTGTTTGTATTTATATAAGCCTACTTGATTAAAATGTAGAATAAATTAATTTTACTGGTAGCGGGTTTTATTCATTCATACGTTATCTTATATCGTTGAAAAGAGAATAAAAAGTTCTATCCTGTAACCTAGAAATCCAAGATGACGCCCATTTAATTTAAGGAAGTTGATACGAGTACTTCAGAAGCAGTCACCTTGAATTTTTGTTCGACATGAAGACAGTAACTTTCATATGAAACTTGTTTTCGTATCTCTTATACTTACGAAGATATTTGGTGCACAAGAAAATTACAGTTTTCTGTTTTTTCTTTTCTAATAACTTCTGATTGATCTGACATTTTGAACTTTTTCAAACAAATTTTAAATCAGCATATACATCTACAAAACATATTCCATTTAACCAAAAGTCTATCTTCAATAATAAGAAAGTTACCCATGGAATCCCACTCGATCTGGGACACACGGTATATAATTTGAGTCAAAGGGTGCTACACCACTGTTCGATACCCAATCCCCATCATTTAATTGTTGTTCGCTCACGAAGGTATTAACTTTCTATGTACGTGCTTTATGGCTTTCTTCTTTTTCTATGTTCTTGTGGATTGCATTGAATATGCAATTGGGGATTCCTTGAATATGGCCTACAAAACTAGTTGTTTTTTCTCTACACTTTCTATCACTGTTTCACTTACTAACATCTGTTCTTTTATTGGTTTGTTTCGTCGTCTGTCCAATCTCGAATTTCTTGTGGTTGCCTTCGTGCATCCATTTCTGTTGATTATATATTTCCCTTTGTTTGTTCTTATATGTTATTCGACACGTTTCAAATCCGATCAATAAAGTGCTCTAGTCATGGTATTGTATATTGTTAACTTCCTGTGTTTTGTTATTTCTACGTTTCATAGAATACCATTCGAGGATTTGGTTGTCGTGGTTTAATTATTCTTGATTGTATTTCTGCGTCTGTGCCGTTTCTGTTAAAGTTCATTCCTAGGTATTTATAATTTTCGTACGTCATTATTGTCCAATGGTGGTTTCTTCGCCAATAAGCAGATACTGCGTGTTTACTATATTTATTCTTTGACCCGATTTCTCATATTCGTCTTCTAATTTCCGTGCCATGTACTCGATGTCGTCTTTGTTTCTGGCACATGACCTAATAGGTAAGTCTACGTTATTTATGGGGTTACGTCGTAGGTGGGCGTCCCTTATGAATAGAAACGCCCGTAAGTGAGGGTAGGATATTTACTTTGCATAATTAAGAAATTTAGGTTCCATTCGGTAATTGACAGTTTTGAAGATGTTTGCGTCGTTGCTAGCGAAACACGTGTCACCGAATTTAATGAAGTAATTCTGTGGTGAGGAGTTTATCGATGTGATATAGAGTCGATTTAAAATATCTGTAGTCCTCAATTGAATTTTGCTTTAAAACAATTTGCTGATCCCGATTTAGAGCATCAGTTTTTTTAATTGTGTGATTACATAGGTAGAATTACGTGCGTTATACCTTGCACCTATTATACTAGCTTCACTGGAATTTTTCTCGATGTATAACAGCAGTCGGGAAATACTGTTTAAATGCGAAAAAATTGTACCGCAGCGCAAAGGGAAATTATCAAATGGAATAACAAGGAAAATTAATAGTAATAATATTGTAATGTTGTAGAAACCTTGTGTAAAGTGCAATTAACTTTGTTAATATAACGTATAGCTTTTGAAAGTGAGAAACGAAAGGTTTAGCTTCGGACGATGAATATTTACTGATAACATCATCCAACAATTAGGACGTACAATCGCTTTTTAACTGCAACAAATTGTAACTGTTATGTTAGTGTTACGTGCCCTTAAAATGTATTTGGTTTATGCGATTGTAATACCAAACACATTGTGTATTTCTAATAAATGTAAAATGAACAGATGATAATTTTTTAGTACATGCGTTTTTGTGGACACTAGATCGCATCGGTACAATTTCACGTGATACAATTGTTTATTATTTCTGGTACACGTGTTTTGGTAGCAATGGACATAGTGTCTTAAAATCATATTTTACCGAATTACGTAATGCTAGCGAAACACGTGTTCTAGAAATAATAAGTAACTCTAATTACTTCAGTTTGAAAGACAAAAAGCTCAGCCAACATAGATAGAATTGAATTAATATAGATAATGTGGCTGAAAGTTTCACAAGCGTTGGTGAAGGTGGTAGCGTTAATACAAAGTCAGCAACAATTAAAAACAATTAAAAATGAGTGGTTTGATGATGAGTACAATATGGAATTAGAGAAAAGAAAACGATTAAGAATAAAAATGCTAAAAAGGGAATCACTGGAGAATATGGAGAATTTTCAGAAGGAGACAAGAAAATGTAAGAAGTCGTGTAGAGAGAAAAGGAGAAAATGAAATATGAAAAATATAGAAGAAATGGAGAAACCTTACATAAGTAAAGAAGTCCGAAACTTCTATTAAGGAACAAAAAGACTGCAGAAGGGATACCAAACAAGAACGACTGGATTTAAAAGCAGAGAAGGCAAATGGATAGCGTACGAGCAGAAGATACGCGCAATGAGGGAGCAACATTTCAAAGAATTACTAAATAGGAACGACAGCAGAGGATATAGAAGTAGTTGGATGAAATTTATGAAATAAAGATGAGGACAGTGATCGTATTGTAACCGAAGCAGTAAAATATAGAGGACAATTCTTGGTGGAGAAAAACTTGCATCAGCTGATAAGTATGGTATAGGTGGAAGAGAAGATGCAGAAGGAGTGGTCGGAAGCTCTTATATGACCATTACATAAAGAGGGTATAGGATCAAATCTTAAAAACTATAGGAGTGTGATAGTATTTGGTTCACATAACTATTGACACTGGAACTGGAATTAGCAGGAAAACTAATAAAGTTATTGGAGTAAGGCTAAAAGACACAATGAACATGGTCAGACCCAATGAGTAATCGACATGAAAAGTTTAGCGCGGTGTTAGACTGTTACTGCAGAAAGAGGGGCGGGGATAAACAGGACCGGGGCTAGTATTTCACAAGAAGGATCAGTGTTACGTACGTGGATAATATGGCCTTGATTACTACAAGAAAAGCAAGGCCAAAGGTAGTAATACGCTTGGTGAAAACAGCGAAGGAGTGGAAGTTTATCAATACAAATTGAAATATGTATGTTATATAGAGTAAGCATAAGGCAGATAATGAAAGACTGAGTGTAAAGATTGATAAAGAAACAACCCTACGATGTGAAAGAATCACCTATCTTTGCGTATATATGGTTGTCAACTTTCTTTCATTTTTCATTACACCGACCTCGTAACAATAAATATATATACATATATATCCCTATATGTATATTACCCCTTCCATCCACATACTCAACCAAAGATTTCCATATTAAAAGAGAATTATACTGAAAATATCCCGGTTGTAGGGGGTTAACGTAACAGTTAAAAGTTGGTTTAAAAGCACCTCAAACTCAAATGGACTTAAACTACATCGATTTTGAAAAATTTCAAGTACATATTTTGTTGTTTTCATTCGTTTATGCGTTTTCTTCAGTAAGGATTGCGGTTTAGTTGCTGAAAGATGTGTTTGGAGTTTTAACATCGGTGTGGTAACTCTAAAAGCTAATTTCCTAGCATTTATTTGAGTTTGAGTTCGTTTTAAATCTTCTTTATTCTTCTTGCTCTACTGCGTTCATTCTAGTATGCACACAACTTCAGTTTCAAGTGAAATAATATTTACCTTACCATACTAATTTAGATACCTTAATACCAGATATTTTCATTTAAAGTTTAATAAGTAAAGCTAGAAGGGAATAGAAAAGAATTCAAATATATTTAGATTAACAGGGTCAAAGTGCATACTTGAATCTCATATTAAACTTATACGAAAATATTAGAGGCAATTTTCACAACAAATCCATATTTTCAGAACTACTTATGAAAAACTTTTAAAGAAGTTTGGTAAGAATTTTCCAGGAAACTGCAGGTTCTAAGTAAGTAGGTGCTAATGCACAATGCAAGGTAAAGTTTTAATTTATTCATATCTTCCATAGGCTATACTTACACTTCTTCATGCCCTTATGTTCATTCGAGTCGCTGACTTCTACACATTTTGGATCAGTATTTTACCTTTTACGCTCCTGATATCTTTTTTTTTGTATGGTCTGGTTTTCTAAACATTAGTGCCTTAAGGGGTAAAACCACTCTAGGGGCAGAAAAAGACCTAAATTTAACAATTTATTCTGGGAGTCTGACAAACGGAATAGAATTTCTTTTCGGAGGGTTTATTTAACGCATATTGAAGTACGAAAAACAATTTTTTTATTATCACTTTCATACAAAATGGCGGCGGCAGAGCCCGTCGTCGAGAATAGCGTTTTTGTGAAACACCGCCACGGGAGGACGGATTCCTCGGCCTGTACGAGTCCCAGAACAAAAAAAAAAATACAATCTATATACCATTGGCTGGCTTTGGAAGTACATAGAAGTTTCTTTCTAAGTCAATCTTTGTGGAAGTGATGCACTTTGTAAGAAATGAATTGATTGTTTGCCCTAAAAATGAGCATTAAATTGTTCAGAAAAAAAAAGTTTACATTCAATCAAAAAACGGCTATGTACTTCCAAAGAGAATATTGCTGTGAAGCTACTGTAAAAATTTCAAATCGATCCATGCAGTAGTCTCCGAGGGATCCGTCCTCTCAGTTTGAAAAAGTGGTTCCGAGAAAAACGCATTTAAAGTTTTATGAACACTTTAATCCCTGAAATTTTTGTTTACCTCTAATCTGCGATGCTTGCACCATACATCTGGCCATCCAGGTCGATGTTCGCCTCATCCTCTTCCTTTCTAGATGCTTTCAAGGATGTTCGGGCCTTTTTTGCGGCATCGCTAAGCGATCTCTCGGAAAAGTCGACGCGGCGCGCGTCGGTTTCCACGCAGAAGTTATAACAGTTCGGCCCAATTTTCATACCCAAATTCTGCATGAGCCTCATGACAGTTGACAGGTCGTCATTATATATACCTGCACTAATATAAACTGCCGTGTCAAGTACGTGTTTGCCGCTGGAAGTCGATTTTGGAGCCATTGACCAGACTGTGGCGTTGAAGCTCTCGTTGCTATTTTGGGTAAAGCCGCCGATGCAACGAGAAAGCAGTTCGTCACGACTTAATTCGTCATAAATCGGAGAAATCGCTTCGTAAACTTCTTGAGATAGAGGTGGCTTATGCGTATGGTCTGAACCAGTAGCCTGTGCCTTCTGCCATGAGCACCATGAAGTTTCTCCGCGCGGGCATTTGTCATGTTTCGGTTCATTGTCAGTAGACAATTTGTGGTCTAGCGTCGCGTAGATTTCATTACGCATTTTTTCAACAGAATGATGATTTCGATGTATTGCTAGACCATAATAAATTGACAACTCGTCAATCAGTTCGCGCGTCAGTTTGCCTTTTCCTCCAAGTCCTTTTGTTTTTTTTTTTAAATTGCGAGGGCGGGTACCCATTCGCTTTTGCACGTGATCGATGCATTCTTTCTAATTGTAACATTTCTATAGGGCTGTGAATCTAAGATGGCTTGAAACGTTTTTGAATCTCCGTCTCCCACGTAATTTTCATATTTCAATACGTGCAAAGATTCTGAGCGCTGGAACATTTCGATGACGGCGTCAACTTCCATCTTTCCCGCGGATCCCTCGTGGTTCGCTTGGCATTCATCTACGTGAGTTTCGGCCCATTCCTTGTACTCGTCAGTATCCGATCTTTTCTTCCAATATTCACAACTCTTACAATATTTGGATTTTATTAACACATCGACCACTTTGCCAGTAAACCATCCAATAAGCGATACGAATCCGAAAAGTGAAGAAAAGCCGCGTTTCCTCCACGAACCATCACCAGATACAGTGATTCCACTTGTGTTCATCACTTTTTCCTTCTTTTCTCGAGCTGCATTTTTTATACTACGCTGACAAACCGCCTCTGCTCCAACAGCTATCTTTTGAACAACCTTGTCATAGAATGATTGGAAAATTGGCCGCGGGAGATCCATGAACACGCAAAATTTCATTATTCCATTCCGGCCTACGCCCAGCAGCCGCATAGCAAGAATAATTCTTCGATTAATTTCGTATCCTTTTTCAATGAATGGAGAATTAGCAATATAAATCTTGTCGCATTTTTGACATGAAATGACGATTTTGAATCCCAACCCGCGCTGTCTAGATTCGGTGAATGTCACATCAGATTGGCATATTTTGCACACCACAGATTGCGATATGGTGGAGAACACTGCTAAAAAGTTCAAAATTCGGTAACCAAAACCTCCGTCTACTTCAAAATCATCAGGATCGATGGCTGATAATATTTTAGCTGATGTGCCAGCATGCTCGACGCTAGACTTTCTTCTGTACCGGTTCAACGGTCGTCGATTTGAAATATTTGGTCTATTCAAATTGCTGCGTCTTGCCTTTCCGGCCTTTTTGTCCTTGTACACTGGCGTCTTATCACTCATATTGTTTTTATTATTCACTATTATTCAACACAACGAAATATATAATATACATGTATATAAAACAGATAAATAAACGGGAAAAGCAAAACAAAGCACGGCGTGGCTTATCACTAGTACTGACTCACACATACACTTTTGTATTTTGTATTTTAGTATTAGCGTACACTGCTGATCTCTCGAGGAACTCTAAGAACTGTTTGCTTCGTAGGTAACAAGATCACTTATTATTGCGTAAAGTGAAAGTAGTACAAAAGCGATGAATCACAGTGCGCCGCATGAGTGCTCAGCGCGCGCTCCTGGGCGCTGCGGCAAAATAGATAATTAAACCTGTTAACATTATTTTTTCACTATAAATCAAATGGCATATTGTTTTTATGACCCTAAAGTATCGTTTAAGCAAAAAAATTCGTATTTTTGCAAATCCTACAGTGGTTTTACCCCTTAAGCATCACCCGGAACTGGAATAGGTGCGCATAGGGCGGGAACAGGAGGAAGTCCTAACAAAAACCAGGCAACCTATGAGGCTATATTCCAGACCGACCATAACTACATGCGCGCAAATCATGATGCACATATACGAGTACAACAGGAAAGTCTATTATGATGAACGGCGAATTAGCCTTTAAAGCAATTCAAAACGTGCAAATAACATCATGGACTGTTCAGCAATGTACTGCTGTCCTTGGTAGATCACAATAGAGTGAATCTATGGTGACTACTGGGACACCGGGGATGCAAAGAGAAGAATACGCTAACATCTTTTCCAACGGATGGGATAAAGAGAAGGCTTGTAAGATCTAAACCAACATGTGGAATTTTTCATCAAATCGTAAGGACCGAGACGAGTAACTTGTTGAAGCCGCGTGATAAACAGTGGAGACTAAGACAGTCCGGTATGTTTATTGCTGAACTTTCAAAGGACAGCTGCTCTGAAGGAGTAGGAACGACATTGGGTAGGAAGTGGATTTGTTGACAGGACGTTACTGACTTAATAAATACTTCCTCAAGAAGATCCTCTTTGCAGAGTCTGTTTTGAGGAAGAGAAACCTTCGCAACACATAATTTTGAATACCAGGGGCTGAGTAGACAAACTCTTTGGATCTCGGATTCTGCAGTCAGAAGAGGTAAAAAGGATTTCCATTAGCAAAGTGGCAGGTTCATCGAAGGCGCTGGCTGTATTGAGTATATATCCAGCGGGCATAATAAGCCAACGAGGTTTAGTTGCGGTGGGTGATGAATCACACCTCGAAAAAGGAAAAAAGACATCTTCTTTTCTATTCAGTTTTCTCAACAATCCATTTTCCTCTTCAAATATGACTTTCATATTTTCTTGTCTTATAGTTAACCTTCGACAAACGCGCGTCTTGTTCGCTGAAAGAACAGTCTATATACAGCGAACAAGGCACGCGTTTGTCGAAAGAAGGCGATAGATCGAACAAGACGGGCGTATGTCGACCTTACTCATAGTTATGGAGTCCGCTCTTGATCTTTGATTGGTATTTAAATCTTGAGGCAATAGTTGATACACCTATGGTTGCGCTAGAAGAGGCGGATTCATGAACTTGCACTGAATCCATCCCAACCCATCCTAGTTTCACATGCGTACGAAGTAGGTGCCATACATTCTTGGCCTGACATAGAAATAATAAACTTGGTATAATATAATCTCCCCGAACTTCAGTATATTTCCTACAACGATCAATTAATAATTCTATATCCTTGGAAAAAACATCTAAAGTTTTTAGCTCAAATTTTGATTTAGGGTCCTCTCCACACATGTCTAAAAACGAAAGTGTGCATTCGATCTGACATTGACGTTGGAGAGCGGAAAGGAGACGCGGCGCCCATTTTGTAGTAATCTTATTCATACTGAAATGATCATGGAAAATTCGGTGAATACTTGTTTTGGAAATGTTACACATCACTGTTAAATCCTTCAGTTTCAAACGGTGATCCAATACCATTTCTTCAACCATTGCATTGGGATTCTTGCCCCAAACGGAAACATTTTGCCCACTTTTTTACAGTGGAATATGAAGGAGGTAAATCACCATGAACGCCTTCTAAACGTCACTAAATGTGATTAGGCGTAAGCCCTCCTTTTTTAAAATTTAGTGAACGCGCAGTACTTTAGCTGCGATGTTTTCATGCACTAGCTACGTTGTCTTGCTGACTACTAAAACTATTACTCTGCGACCGTAATATACATATATAGTATCATGCATGTGCCACTATAACGCAATGGAGTTTTAAACACGCTTGAACCTGTATAACCCTGTCAGACCGATAATGTATAGTGCCTACCTTGTATGTTACTGTAGATATTATCACTGTCTTGTATATCCGAATTTTTGATTTTAGTTTTTTTCCACACTGACTTGTTAGTTAGTGCTCTTAGACCCCATATCTCAGAATTGACGGAGTTGTTGAACTTTTATCTATAGTATCGTAAATAACAACAATTCAAAATATAATATATGCAAGTGTCAGGCAATAGAAGAATACTAAACAAATGAATGTGGTTAAGACATACTTAAGTTGTGTATATATAAAACAGTGTGGTAGGAAATTCATGGAATCATTACTTATCAAATAAGCATTAACATATGATGTAAGATGTGGATAGACGCTATTTATAAATTCTGCTGCTACTTTAAAGAGTGTGAGCTGTTTTGTTATTTAGTTTTATTGCTTCAAAGCACTCCCTATAGTTACTTACTTTCAGATTTATTTGGAACTCATTTATTTGTAAGGATTTCGTAATCACAAAGCGCTGTAGAACAAATTTTTCATCTTTAGTAAAAAGGCAATAGACTTTTATTGTGACATTTGAATATAAGTCAAATGATATTGGGGCCCGTGAGATAAATGTTTAAACAATATAAATTTTTAAGATTTGAATCACATTGGTAAGTTAATTATCAGTCTAGAACGTGGTGACATGGTGTTAGTCTAGGAGAATCCAACTGTAATTTCACTAAAACTGTGGTAACCGTTGCGCGGTTCTGTAATGCATTTGCGTTATAATGAAGTCCGTGAGAACTTGAATATAATATGGGATTGCAATTTGTGGCACTGTCATTTATGTAAATTTGGTCTTATATATTTCGATTGATATAATTAGTAGTATTTACCCTATTAATCGAGATACGGTGGCTTCTGGCGAATGTTATTACAATTTATAAATTTATTACGGTTGAAATATAATTTATTTGGTTTCATAGAATAAAATATTAATTTTCTCTTGTTGCGAAAGACGTACTTCTTGTATAATCAGAGAAAAGGGAATATTTTCATAGTGTAATGCAGAAAAACCACAAGATTGACCAAGAATGCATTAAATTTTTCTTCGTAGAAAAACTATATACTTATAAATGGAATTTAATTATGAACTTGTGTTTCATAATTTATTTAGTATTAATGGATGTCTTATCTTGTTGACCAAATTGCACTGCTGTTCTTCGAATATTGAAAAAATATCAACAAAAGACATTTCTAATTTCAAAGAAATTATATACATATGCACTTACATGCAGTTTATGTCAATCGCACATTATCAGGTTTATGCCTTTAATAAAAGTTTCACTTTTATAATTTAATCAATTTGCTTTATAGTGACGCCTATCACCTCTTTTATTAAGTTTAATAAAGTGCAAGACAATATGATCAAATATTTGCGAATATGGAAGCTGTACGTGTTCGATTTATAAACAATTCAATAAAAACTTCTAAATCTCACACGGAAGTGACAACATAAAAATAACTAAATATACGAAATCGGAAGAAAAAGCTGCCCAAAACTTTCTGTCATTGCCTATTCGTGGGTTGTTTTCTATTTTCTCCACACAGACCAATAAATTTTTGAGAGGTTTTAAGCTGGCAATGTAAGAAAAAGGAAAACTTGTATAGATAACAAGAAGTGCGGATTTAGCCGTTAGACGGAGTTTTGCGGAAAACTTGGGTAATAGCGGTCATCCGTATTGCGATATCGGAGAATACGTTACTTTACAAGTTTAAATTGAAACTATGCGGTTCAAGCAGCTGAAAGGGATATTTCAACTGTATTACAAAATTTTAATTTCCTTTGTAATTTCAAAGATTCCTTTTATTTTATTTTACTGTATTAAATTGTTAAGTGCGGAGTTTAAACTTATTGTATTTCAAGGAAGTATTTGTACACAAGTGCTTGGTGTATTATTGATATTAATCCTTAAAGATTATTTCTAGTTTTATTTGGTCGTTACATATATAACTTTGTTCACTTTTTTATTTGACGATAGAACGCACTTTGGGTAACAACTTTAGTCTAAAGCTTAAGCAATTCATAATCCAGAATGTTTAGTCCTCCAAAATAAATTTTGGCATCTAGCGGAAGGAATTACTAATCCCGCGGTGTTTCGGTTATATGGCCGTAGACTAAGGCGTGCCATAAAAGCTATGTATGGTTGTGTATTCTCTTGGTAAAGAATTGATAACCACTATCTATTAATCATGGCAGACTTTTTTGAGCAAATGCTTTTTAAATGGTCAAGTTGTTTGCAGAATTAAAAAAATCCCGACGTATGAGAACATCTGTGTTGCCGAAAATAGAAATCCTTGAAATGCTAATTATGTCGGCATGATCTTGGATCAAAGGTCTATTCGTCAGGCTCACGTCATTTCGTGTTGGCGATATCAATACGGCTCCATATGCTATGCCTTCCTAGGCGATCGAAGTTAGTTTTAACAATCAGAAATATATCTATACTTAATTACATTAGACCGCTCATGATCTATAGAGCACGTTCCTGGGCTAGTGCTGCCCAGTGCTTGGCAGAAACTCCCATCCTCCGAGATTACACTAGTTTCACGCTCGCGGAACCATCGGATAATCTGTTGGTAGGATATTTCATGAGGCGACTGGATTTTTACTGACGACAGAGGATCCGAAAGACCTGGTAGGGAGAAGATTGACATTTGGTCCTAGTCCAATGGATTGCACATCCCGTTCTTGCGACTCGTTCCGATTTTAGTTTAGAAAGACATAGCTCGGAGTACTTAACAGAAGTAATCGTTTGATTATGTGACAACAGTTTACAGTAGATCATTTATTTCAAATCCCACAGAACGCTCAACATTATCTTTTCCGAGTTGAAGGCAACTTTTAGCTTTTTTATTATGTACTACCTTGTTTAAACGATGCCAGATATAACTATGGATTTGGGGTAGATCCTTTGGGGGTCGCCATAACCCTGTTTTTTATTTTGTTGAAGTAGACAGTTTTAAACAGGCGATCCATACAAGAAACTATAGTGCGACCAAGTAGATTTGAGCGCCGGCAAATATGTGAACTAATTCGCCCCCCGCGCCCCACCCCCGCGCCCCACCCATCCGTGCCCCCTTACTTTTTCGTTTGGCAGCCCCGTGCAATTGTTTATTATTTGCTGGTATTTGCTTTTCTTGTTTTCGTTTCTGCGTTTTCCACAATTTTTCCGCATTTTCAATTAATTAACAGCTATTACTTTCAACTAATAATAGCACGCATACAGAAAATTTCTAACCACATATTTTCTGCGTTTATTTTATTCTTATATTTTCGGCGCTTAAATCGTGGGCAGGGCCAATTCTTCCAAGGATGAAGTTTTAATTCTGCTTCAGAATCTCCATAAATATTGTGAAGAGACGAGGGCAACTAGATCATATATGTTTCCCATTGAACAAGTAATGGACCGTGTTGTTGCCATGACTGTTTAATCAAGAAGTACAATAATACGCAAAAATATGTTTAATAATGAAGAACCTAAAGCAACAACACAGAGTACAATCGTTCAAAAATTAACGGTTTAACTATCGAGAAGTCTCGTAACATAATTTTGGATAATGCAGACAGGCAATTACAGTAAATTGGTATAAAGTACATTCTACATACATGTAATTTGTAGGTGTGTGCTTCGAAATAAAATAAATTCTTTGTATACAGTTTACTAAGACTGTACCAACATTAAATATTCCACATATCTACATGATTCAGGAAACAGCATTTAGCGGCTGTAAAGAGACATTGCGCAAAATTATTTTATCAATGGAGTATAAGTATAAAAAGAGTCAATCAAACAGACATTGTTTAATGGAGCGACAGGATGTTGTGGCATCAAGAGCACGATATTTACATAATGGAGAATGATAATCTTGGAGTGAACCAAAGACCTGTTATATACCTTGATTAAAGTTATGTTCATAAAAATTACACGGTAGGAAAATGTTGGCAAAAATGAAATCGAGGGTATGTAAAAAGAAAGGTGCTGGCCGAAGATGGATCATGGCACATGCTGGAACAAATTTGGGTTTTATTGAGGGATGTTTACTACTATTTAAATTAAAAACAATATGCATTTTGAAAATTTTTCAAAATTGTTTAGGATAGTTGTAATTTCAAAAATACCACAGAATTGTATTATAGTAATGGACAACGCAGCATATCACAGTGTTCAGATTAATAAAGCACCAACAGCTTCATCAAAGAAGAGTTAAACTGTATCCTGACTACAGTCAAAAAATCCATATTATCCCTCCATGGTTAAATGTGAATTGTTGCAAATAGTTAAAGAAACAAGCCCCCTCTTGAATATGACATTGATAATTTTGCAATGGCTCATGCACATACTATTTTGAGATTATCACCGTACCATTATGCATTGAAACCGATTGAATTGATTTGGAGTATGGTAAAGAGAAAAGTAGCTGCACGGAATATAGATTCATAGAAGCTTTAATACGACAAGCATTCAAAGAAGTAACTCCAGATTTATGGTGAGCGGAATGTAAACATGTGAAAAGAATTGAAGAACGATATATAGAAACTGATGTACTTCATGAGGAGCAAAATTAATTTATTATTCAATTGACTGAATTAGACAACTAAATTGACTGGACAGATTTGGAAGATAAAAATTAGTGGAGGCGTTAGTTAACAGTGTGGAGAGTTAATATTCATTTTAGGAAATGATGTTCAATACAAAAGATTTTTATGAAATTTCTATCTACATTTTAGAACGCTTCAATTTGTTTTTCTTCAATTCTTTTTGAGTTATGCCTGACCGCCTATTTTTTTAAAGGGAAGTTGTTAATTTTACTCTACGGTTCGATAGAGAATTTTTTATTGTAAAAATTTTGTAACTGCTAGCAACCTTTCTAGAAAGTAGATAAGGTTAGTAACAATTTAAATTGCGCGCGTTAAAATTTTGTTCGGAATGTATCATTTGAATCCACTGTGCTGCTTCAGGTGTCAGTTCTATTTGGTTTCACTATAGTTAATAACATATTCTAATAATACTCATTTAAGTATTGAATAGAACTGGGTTTTACTTGGTGAAGATCTATATTGATAAGGAATAAAAAATAGTCTGACGAAACCATTGTGTCGGCGAAACGAACTTTACAATCTTTTTGTGTTAAATATAGTGAAGTGTTTTTACTCTACCATTTTTATTCCTTAATCAGTGAGGTGTTTAACACACAGAAGGAACTAGTAACTTTTTTATGGACGGTAATTCGAGTCAAATACATTTTTTATTGTAGATGAATTAAAGTTTGTAGAGCATGGTGCTGTCTCACAACGTCCTACATATGTGTAATACAACTGAGCTTGGGAATTTCAGTTTCCTCAAAGTTTATTCTTACCCTTAACATTAACAACTAATACATGCAATAGTTCCTAACTACTGTGTGTGTTACTGTGTGGTGTATATTACCGGTTCAGAATAAGCTCGATATGGCATAGGACTATATCACATCGATGAACCCATTACATAAACATACATAAACATAAACATAAACATGTGGCAGATTACCGTTATGGTAGAATGGACTCTTCGAGTGTCGCGAAACATATGCACGACACGGCGCACCGCATAAAAATTAGAAATTTGAAATTGATAAAATGCGATAAATGACTGCATATGAAGTGATGCACATACGTAAACATACACATCTTCTAAATAAAGATAGCGAGTCCATCGAAAACTTTCCGTTGTTCCACCAATTATAATAGTCACAATACTTCCAAAATTAATTACATAACGGTACATGTATAGAAACATTTCCTTTTTAAATTTAAAGCGTATTTAAGCCAGAGTACAACCTTTAACCTAGGCTCTTTCTTTCTTTCACATATTTGTAGAAATTACGTTTCGAAATTAGAGACGCACCTAAAGTGCTGTTTATAAGAGTCATTTTCGAGTAACGGACCATTCCCACACGGTGACTGTTTCCAAAATTATTTCTCATCCCTCGCATGACTACAAGTGAGGGTGGGAGATGTTTAATGCATATGAAGTGATGCACATACGTAAACATACACATCTTCTAAATAAAGATAGTGAGTCCATCGAAAACTTTCCGTTGTTCCACCAATTATAATAGTCACAATACTTCCAAAATTAATTACATAACGGTACATGTATAGAAACATTTCCTTTTAAATTTAAAACGTATTTAAGCCAGAGTGCAACCTTTAACATAGCCTCTTTCTTTCTTTCACATATTTGTAGAAATTACGTTTCGAAATTAGAGACGCACCTAAAGTGCTGTTTATAAGAGTCATTTTCGACTAACGGACCATTCCCACACGGTGACTGTTTCCAAAATTATTTCTCAACCCTCGCATTACTACAAGTGAGGGTGGGAGATGTTTAATTTACATGTTACAATTTTAAGAAAACAATGTTCGTTTTCGGTAATAAACGGTTTTGATAATGTTTGTCTCGTGTTAGCGAAACACGTGTCGCCGAATTTAATTAAATAATTGTGTGATGAGGAGTCTATCGATGTGATGTAGTCAGTTAATACACCACAGTCCTTGCAATGACTATTATTGATATGGTATATTTGAAGAGATGCTCTACCTTTCTATTCCTTGAGTTTCCTGCATCTCTTTGGTTTGTGGTGACTGATGTCAAGGAAATAGCAGCTGTACACGATGAGACCTACAGAACTGGATACGATAATATACTATTCGTACAGCAATTGACATCTTTCGAATATGTGATGTGATGTGTGTGTAACAGTGATCGGCAGTGCATCGTTTTTCGCTATTCCTACTGACTCATACTGAAATTTTAAATATAAGTGAGTAGGCATCATTTAAACTCAACTACTCTGATTTACTCATACTCACGATAACGTTGATTCATAAGTACAGGTTGCAATAAATATGAATGCGACGGCGACATCATACACATACTATACTTGTCACTCATAAATCACCTCAGTTTGATTTCTGTCAGGAAAATACTTACAATACTTACATTGATTCAGCTCACTCAACTCATCCATGTATATTTAAAAGTTTAGTCATTAAACAGTTTGCAACCAGTATAAAGTGTATAAAAATATACAAAAGCATAAAATTGTAAGTTTATATAGAAACATTTCGGGAAAATTATTTTTTTTATTATTTATCATTTTTATGAGCAGGTAGTGAAAAATGGATAGCAATAGTGAGATTGAGGAAAAAATAAATAACGGAGTTTTTCAATTAGTGCAAAAACGTAAGGGTAAAAGCGCAATATAATATGAAATAAGCAACACAAATCTACACATATTTCTTTGTTTAACTTTAGTAAAAAAACAACAGTAAAAAAGGCAACAGAGCAAACACACAACCTCATAATGAGTATATTAATATTCGTATGCGAAGTTCGCATTGCGAACCATACTTATTTTGCATCGTCTATACACATTGAGTTAAGGAGAGTCGAAATCAACAACATCATAAATGTTGTTAAATATGAAGTTCGGTGAGTACTTCAAACTTTCGAGTGGATATGAAGTTGGACAACATTGCAATAAGTATGAGTGCGTATAAGTACAAGAAATCATAAGTCATGATTCAACTCTACTCACTTTTTCACTACTCATTGCTGATCACTGGTGTGTAATGTGAGGTTCAAGGATATTTACATCTTATTTTAGTTGTGCAAATTCAGTGCACATTGATTAAAAGTTAATTATTGTATTAAAGTTATCAGAATTCACTCAAGGTTTTGGAGTTTCTACGGGCATCTAAGCTTCAGAAGGAGCATAATACGACGCGACGCGAAGTGCAAGTTTCATTCCATTGCATACTAATACTAATACCAGTTTTATGAAGAAATTATTTCTTTCAGGTAAGCATAAAGGGCAATACATGCATCTGTTTAAGTGAAAATATATACACAAAACTGAATTGTTTAAAATATATCCCGGTAATTAAATCACTCATATATTATTATATATATAATTACTTGTTATTACTTATTATTCATTAAATGTAAGATGTAATTTATAGATGCCCGAAAATCTGAAAAACTTATGCCTTAGAACAGAAAACCAAATTAAGGAAATAGGCGTTTTCACTCGTTTCTTTTTAATTAAAAGAAGTCGTAACATAATTGATGGTGCAATTACTCAAGGATATTGTACAAATTTCTGCGTAATAATTTAGAAGTGTCAACTTGGTTTGTTTCAGTTCCCGTGTTTTATTGAAATATTAATCATATTAATTTAGCGTTTTGTAATTCATTCAATGGAGGCTCAATGTATTCAAGCGTTAATGATCGGGGATGTTAAAATATTATATTTATGATCATTATGCCTACTCATTGTGTTAATATTTGTTGGTAATTGGTAAATTATGTAACCCTTTGTCTATCTTTAGTTTTTGCCTGTCATTATTTTGTCGTAGGAGTAAAGAGGAGGTATTAATTTAACTATCTTTCTCAAGTGCTGCGGCGAAAAAGGAAGCACGATTTGCGCTTGTTTCACAGACAAAGATCTATGGACAATAGGCAAAATATATACATATGTACAGTAGTATACTCCCCAACAAACGAGGATGACTTTTATGACCAGCGGCAAAGTACGTACTAGAAAATTTAGAGTAAATATATAAAGATAATTGTAGGCAACCTAAATGGAAAGGACAACATATGTAAGTCACGAACAAAATAGACTACTCATTGAATCAGCCTGTTTAAACACCACCAGGAGGGAAATATGAAGGAAATACATAGATCATGTAATTGTAGAACAGAAATGGTGAACTGGCTACAAGATGTTCGAAACCTAAGGGAAAACCTAAGGGGAGCTGATTCCCTATTCCATGTATAAAACTGAATTGTCATGAAGACAAGGGATCAAGAAACAGGTAGTAGGAAGAGACTGAAAAGAAAGATGAACGACAGACATTTACAAATAAACTCAAAGAAAATCTAAGAGACAGAGCAGGAGGGGGGTTAGAGGAAATCTGAGACAACTTTAATGAGATGATCACAAGTAATACTAGAGAGGATGAAACCGGAAATAGAGAAGATGCTGGGGCATATGCACACTAATGATTTTACTAGAAAAAAACATGAACATCAACAACATTTCACTGTAAGTTTCATTGACTACAAGAAAATCTTTGACAAAGTAGATAGGAACAACACGTGGACAGTAGTGAGGATCTACGGAGTACTAGCCAAAAGCATCAGAATGATGAAATTATTGTATGAAGACTACAAAGTAATATATATTAGAACACAAGGGAAACTTACGGAAAGTATACAGATAAATAGTGCTGTGAAACTAGAATGAGTTCTGTCTCCCATACTGTTTCTTATAACTAGAGGCCGGATTATATGCAAAAGAACTGGAAATATGCGCATAAATATGCAGATGTTTTGGCCTAAATATGCACTTTCTTATGAAAAATATGCAGATAAAAAAATAGGAGTAATGCTAGAAAATATAATACTATAGAAAAAAATATTCTATTATGTTTACTACAAGTTTATTTATAACATTTTAGAACATAATTAACTATGAAAACAATTTACAATTACATATTTCTCAAAGTTTTCAATAGAAAAATTGTGGCGCTTATCCGATAACATGTATTTATATATTGAAAAGCTTTGTTCTACGTCCACGCTTGTTATAGTAGCATATTTCAAATTAGAAATATCCTCTATTGTCAACTCAATATTTTCTACTGACTCACCACACAAGATTTTAGCAATATCCTTTAGCTTTTTAAAAACCTCATTTTTTTCTATTACACTTAAAAATTTTTCCTACACGGATTTTCCCACCCTTCCTTTAACATCAGCATCAACATAACTTTTCAAATTTGTTTATTATTTCAACGCTTTCAATTAGCGACATAAATTGTTTTTCCAATTGCAATATAGAAGTGGAAATAAAACTGTAGTTGGCTTTAATAAACGCCAACTGTTGAGGTATTTCTTTACTCGAATACACCTTTTGGGGTCTAGCACAGATTGTGCATCGCTATCAAGATCCATAATAATTGTCTTTATTTCTTCATAATGATTTGCATAAAAAATAGCAGCTTCCAACCACGTTCTCCATCGTGTGATTACTGGTTGAGGAGGAAGCCGAATACCGGGTAGATGTTGTTTGTAAAACTGAACTCTTAATGGAGCCTTTAAAAACACTTTCTTAACACTACTAATTAAAGTATTTACCAAGGGAAGATGGTTTCTTACTTCCTCTGCAATACGATTTAGTCCGTGCGCCAAGCAAGTTGTGTGAATTAAACTTGGGTAAAAGATTTTCAAGTTGCAAGCTGCCTTCACCATGTATGGTGCGGCATCCCTTAAAAACAATAGAATCTTTTCTGTTGGAATCGATTCCGGTAAGAAAAAGGTTGCCAGTTCTTCCTGTATAAACTTTGTTATTGTCAAATTATTTGCCTTTTCCAACCGTTTGGATGAAATTAAGTAAGATTTTGCTGGAACCGACACGTTAAGGACACCTATCATTAAATGAACTATGTATCGGCCCGCACTATCAGTAGTTTCATCTGCGCATATGTAAAGGTAATTGTTTGACACAGCCTTCTTAATGCTACTCAATGTTTCTGCATAGATTCGGTGAATATAATTTTTTCCTGAGGTGCTCTCGTCGTTGAATATTATATTTGCTGCTGTACTTTTGCAAAAATAACTTGATATTTAAATTGTTTATTTTATGTAGTGGAATATCTGCCGACACAAACATTAGGCACAAATCTTCATTGAATTGTTCTTGTTCCGATTTTTGGAGGTTGATGGTAGACATTAAAATTTTAAAATAAAATTATTTGCCGAAGCGTTGTATTGGTGATTTTGTTAAAAACTATAGATTAATAAGAGGAAATAAACTTAAATTTTACTTACAATCTTGCTGCATGCTACGCAAAATACTTTTTCTCCATCCATACGCAATTCTGAATAAGGTGCAATCCACCCAGGCACAGTCGCTATTTTTGGCATTTTTGCTATTATAATTAATAACAACCCACAAGTTTATACTTCGAAAAATCAACATAAAATGACGTTTAAAATAAATAAGATTGCTTTCGAATATGAGAATAAATTTCTCCGAATAACAAAGAAACACCTGTGCTCCTAATTATCCGGTAAAATGTATTTTTGTATTTATTTAGAAGTTTCAGAGAATTAGCTTTTCCTTGAATTCTGTCCCGGTCTAGATGTATGGGACCAGAAATAAATTTTTGGAAGCGCTTATCGGAAAAGTATTGAGAAGAGGCTTCATAGAATGCTATTCTTAATTTAAAGAGGGCTGTTTAACTCTTTGTTTGTTACAACCACGACATATTTTTAGTAATGCCTATCCTATAATAAATTACATCCAATAAATAAATAAAACTCGGATACTTCAAATATGCTGAATTACTACAAAATATGCAAATAATATACAATATGCAAATAATATACAAAATGCATATATTATGCAAATATGCAAATTTGTGCAAACTGCATATTATCCGGCCTTTACTTATAACAATTGACGGGATAATAACAATCGCAGACCAGAATACAGGTTAAATGCGGTGACGGTATAAGAATATCTGGTATTCGCAGATGACGTCTGTTTTTAACGGTAAACTAAATGGAGGATAAACTAATAAAAGTAGCAGATACATCAATGAAAATCAGCCTTCACATGAACACAAACAGAACAAAATTACTTAAAACTAAATTTCATCCAGTAGTATACAAATAGAAGGCAAATAGGTGGAAATTGTGCAGAAGCTACCATAGCTGGTAGTCATATTAGAAGAAAGCGGATGAAGTAAAAAATGGAAAAATAAATAGAGCAAACGAAAGGACTAAATATGTCCGATTTAACTTAAAAAAATACATACTAACAATATAAGAAGTAGATTGTATATATGCACAGTTACGCTCAAAACAATTATCAGCATTATAAACATATCATACGCACATATACAAATTTCAGATCTTGATCTGATGAAATTGAAGAACTGTATCTGTTTTGGTTGTTAAACGCAATGTGCATATATGCATGTATGTATTTAGTATATGTTTAAAAATACAATCTTATGGTTCGGAGAAAGCACCAACCGATTTCCTTGGGCATATAGAAATAAAACAGACTTTCCTGTTTTGATGCCGGTTTAAGATCAAATGAAACTTATCACATTCACAATATAAAATACGTTGTGCTTAATAATTGTATTTGCTCATTTACTTTTAATAAAGCATATATCGTGCTTTACAGTCGGGTGATGAACAATGAGGAGATATCGTTTTACACCGGAGTAGCTGATTAAATATTTATTTCGCTAGGAGAAGTTATATCTATGTTTATATTTAAACGCTTATATAGCGCGTATATAGCACTCTGTCCAGTGGTCAATAAGATATCTCAATGTTCGCAACTTACGCAGCATGTATCTTCAAAGAGAGTTTTCTGAACGCCGGTGTGAGGTGGATATTAGTTTAATTGGGTTTTGAATAGTCTGATCCTAGATCGTGTGTCTCTTTACAGTACTCGTTTTAATGTTGCCTTGCTTCACGCAGTGGTGCACAGGCGGTGGAATATTACTCATGGTAGCCGTTCGGTAAAAGTCCGAAAACAGTCTGCGCAATGGTGCGCTGGTATCCTGTTCCTTGGCATGTAGATTGATTGCGTGGTCTTTCGAGACTTTTGCCGTCCGAAGTTTCTTCTGGATGTTTGTTGTCCGCGTTTAAAAACACAATAAAAGCGATTACAAAACCTTGAAGCAATTGTAAATAAAAAGTAAAGGTATATTATTGAAGTATTGAAGGACCGTTGTATGGTTGGCATGAAACTTTTTACTTACTTAAGTTCGGTTTAGATGTTGAACTTTAAAGTTGAATAATTCATCAACATTTATTCAAATTTATTAAAATAGGAGCGCTGTTAGAATCAGTACATTTTTGCCAACGCGATACAAGTCGGTTAACCCATTAACGACCAAGATTGTTTTCAAACGTAATTTCCATTTTTATAATAAAGAAATGAATGATAAGAGTAATGTTTCCGATTGTTTTGGACGTGCACTTTCGGAATTCGGCCTCAAAATCGAGATTTTGCTCCTAGAAATGACGTATGGAGGATTTTAAATAAAGAAATGAGAAAAACTAACTCTTGTAACTATTTTTTTACCTTGAAATGATAGACAATGTTAGAATATAAGGTTCAATACAAAAATAGGCTGTGAAGCACATAACATGAAATTTTACGTCATAAAAGTTGAATATGAAATTTTCCCATTTAAAATCTGCGATATTTAATTTGAAAGAGAAATGAGTTAAAAAATCAACGGTCTTCGGCGTTAAATGAGGCAATTTCATCAGCGTAAAAATTGTATGTTGGGGTTTCAAGGAAATCGGTGAATGCCTGTTTTGCCTGGTTCTGGTGGATGAATGCTTGAAAGTATGATAAATCCTAAGGGTAAGACAAAACGTCAACAAGCAATTCGTTCAATTTTTAGACAGTGACCAACAGGAGATCGGGCATTGTCGTGAACATAAAGTTATATTGCCTACCATACTTTAACCACAGAAAAAATAGGATTCACTAAAAGTCAATGATACCAGATCGTAGAGCGGAAAATTTGCTACAAAACAGTTTATAACGATATAGTATTTGTTAAAGATTTTATATCTTTTATTTTAATAAAATACACAAAATTACATACATATACCAAATGCTCAAAAATACCATACCAATCTAATATTGGTAATAAAAATTTTCATTGTAATAATATTTAAAAAAGGGGTAGGTAAGTCTTGAACATTCAGGTTACATTTTTTAGATTTTTTTGTGTGAAAGTTTCGTAAAGAAAATTCATATTTAATAAACGGTTGCAAAAGTAACTGTACAAATAACACTTTCACATACGTATTTCTCCCATGTTTCCTTATCGTATCTTGATTAATTAATTAGGTATCCCTTAAATTGATTGACATCAACAAGATCTAAAGTAAATGATGTGCGTTGTTTATTTATTTACTGTTTAGCTTATTCGGCAATTGCTGAAATTCATATTTATTATGAAATTCTCATAGCTCAGAACGATTTTTTGGCCAAATGAGATATGTGACAAAATGCGTAATTGACGGCATGTGTCATTCACTTCCTTAATCTGTTGACACTTTCTTAATATCCAACTGGGAATAGTATTTATTGTATTTATACCAACTTGTTACAGTTGGATCAATAGTGTGCCCACTAATATTGTAATTAATAGCGAATTTGAAGGTTTTAGTTGAATTTTGAGGTGTATGTATTTTACTTAATCCTAGGGCTTCCTGCCGCAAAGTATAAGACCATTTTAGTTAAATAAAAGACGCCACAATTTCCTATCCTGGGCACTTCGGTTTAAATTTCTCTAGGTTACCTCCCCCATTTCCTTATCTTCTGTTGCCCGTATCTGTCCTCGTGACAAGTTTCACGTGTTTTTCTTTATTTCTTCTGTCCATTTTTGTTATGTAAATTTGTTAGTATGTGTGTATATCCTTTGTTTTTCTTGTATGACAGATATCATTTCCTTAATTTTTTAATTTTCTCTAATTGTTCTATATCTCATTGTATCGCTTTTCAACTTCTCTATTTGTTAAGGAACCTTTTTTTTTATAGTGCGAGATTAACCGCTCTGTACAAAATAAACTCTTATGAAAGTATATGAATAAACTTTATGACAATTTGACCTACAAAAATATGTTATTAAAACACTGATAATGAGTATTCCAGCTTGGGACTTATCTTCAAGAAATAATTTCACAAGTATAGTCATGTGTTTGGTCGTTATTGTCATGTTGAATGATCAATTCAACTCCAATTAGAACTGCATGCTCGTTAAAACTTGTAAGTACACATTTTTTGTCATGTTTTAGTTATTTAGATAAGCTTTCTGATATAGCTACCCGCAAAACATCCTCAAATCATAATATTGCTGCCACAATGTTTAACTGTATTGGTTACATATTATATTTTTCCTTCAACATGTGGCTGAACATGTTCAATGGTTTCCCAATAAATTTTACATTTGGATTTATTCGCTCACTAGCAAGCACACGGTTTTTGTGAATTGCTTAATCTTTGTTTCTCAGGTTGAACAATAAACATCTTTCTGCGGGTACGCGGTAAAGCTAGCCTCTGTTAATCGCCGTCCTTCCTTTGGCACTAATTGGATTTTAGTAACCTACATGTAAGATAAAGACTTAATTTTTATGTGTGATATCTTGTCGCTAAGTACTTATTCGTGCTATCCATGCACGATATTGCAATTGTCTAATTTCTTTCACTCTTTCAATCGTCAAGCGTCGACGCTTTCAATTACTGTACGATTTCTGTTTGAAACCTTTCTTTCGTATAAAGCGATAATTTTTAGGCTTTGTTAGAAAATTGAACTAAAAATTACAGATTGAGTTGTTAATAATTTGGCAATCACTTGAACTTGTGTGGTGTGTATTTTGTCGTCAATATGATTGAGGTTGCTGGAAATCTATCATCACAGCGATAATTAAAGATGATTTACCGAAAATAATTAGTTAATTACATTAACTTGATATACAATGCGGTAGAAAAAATCTGGGAATGCTTAATTTTTTTCGAAAATGGGTTTTTACCAATGTGCAAAACATAGTATGTGTGGCTATAAGAACATGCGGATTTCTCTGTTGTTTTTTGCACTGTTCCCAAATTAACCGTTTCTCTGCTAATATTGACAATTAATGTCAAAATCACAGCTATCCAAATCTTAAAACACGTTATTTTCATTTATCTATAATACGTGTCTAACTAATTGAAATATCAAGTGCTACATATCGTTCAACTGAGATTAAAAGGTAGATAGGTAGGTTCATTAGGTATTTTCCTGGACTTGCCAAAGGCATACGATTCTTTAGATCATAATCTATTAATAAAAAAACTAGATAATTACGGTATACGAGGGATGGCTAATAGACGGATAAAATCCTACTTGGAAAATAGACCACAGGTGGTAGAGATTAAACGAAACAATTACACTTACCGATCGAAGTCAGCATATAGCAGCTGGCGAATACCTCAAGGTAGTGTGCTGGGTCCGATTCTGTTTGTCATCTACATAAATGATATTAACACACTTATAGATGCTACAGTGGTTTCGTATGCCGACGACATAAGTTTTCTGACTACAGGACCTAATTTCGAAAGCATAAAAATGCAAGCAAATGAAAACTATCACACGATTGATGAATGGCTGTCATCTAACAATTTAGTTCTGAACAATGCAAAAACCTAGGCAATGGTCTTTAGAACTAGACAAAGCAACCGTGATATGCCTGAAGAAATTCTTGTAAACGACATTCCAATTGCTTTTTCTGAGAACGTTAGGGTGCTCGGCATGTTTCTGGATGAATACTGTAACTGGCTGCCTAACACAGAATATCTCTGTTCGAGGTTAAATAGAGTATGCTACAATTTTCGAACAATTATAAAATACATGAATATCGAATCTTTAAAAATGCTCTATCATGCTAATTTCATGTCGTTATTAAGATACGGTGTAATTTTTTGGGAAGTAGCAGTGGAATACAAAATATATTTGTTATTCAAAAAGAACAGTAAAGATTATGAACAGAATGTCATACCACCAAACCTGTCGAGGGGTATTCAAATCATTACACATTATGACAGTATATGCTCTGTACATTTATGAATGCCTGATATTTTGTTTCCTGCAAAAAAACGAATTCGAAATGCAGGGTCAACATAGCTATAACACAAGGGCGCCTCATCTCAATTATCCCAAACATAGATTAACGTTAACTGAGAAAAGCCCCTATTATAATTGTATCAGATTTTATAATCAATTACCAGATACTATTAAAATTTCTAAAAACATAATTTTAAATTAGCTCTTAAGAAATTTCTTTAAGACTTAGAGCCTTACAGTATCAATGATTACCTAACATCTAGACATTAGATACTTTAAACTTTCAGACATTATTTCATTTCTGTACTTTTGCCGATATGAAATAAATATTATTATTATTATTATTATTATTAGAAACAAAAAATAAAATAGTATGCAGGTTGTTGAGTTTACCAAACTAACATGATCAGTATTATCAAAATAAATAAATAATAATAATAATAATAATAGAAATAGACTGTCATACAAAAATGTGTATTATCAAATAAAATCGAGCTATTCAGGGATTTCTTCTAACAAAATTTTATTTCGCGTTTATTGAGTTTATCCCATATTATAGGCGGCTGCTGTATAAAACTAAAAACTAGGGTTTAATGCATCTGGGAAATAGTGGACGGTTAATTCTGCCGGTGAGTGTATATATATTTAAAACGATAAAATTGCCTTCACGTTTTGTTAGTAAGATATGTATAGTGTTATGTTATGTTATGTGAATATCTTGTTAGGAGCAGCAGTAGTGTTCGTTGTGCTAGTATTACTCGTTTCATGTATACGCTTGCAGACGCATCAACAGTGAGTATCGATTTTGATTCTAAATTACATTAGATTAAGATTGCTGTTAGGTAGCCGCTACTTCCAGATTCTGTAATCCGCAGGAATGTTTCAAGTTGCTAATGTAGTTAAAATGAAGAACATGAATATAATATACAGTCAGAGACTAAAGTTTAAATACACTAAAGTGAAGATACACAAACATCACTTAAAATGAAAGTAAAGCATTTTAACCCAAATGTACGTACGCAGTTTATTTATAGTTGAATAATAAACAGTAACGAAAACTAAAAAAAAATATTTTATCGCATAGATAACAGCAAATTTGCCAGAAATAAAAAGTACGCTGGACAAAAGTTTAAATACAATACAAAAGATATATCCCTTTTGGCTAATTTTAATTAAATTGGAAAATGTAAACTTAAATTAATATTTAGTTGGTCGCCTCGAGCTTTAATGCCTGCCCCTAGACGACCAGGCATACATAGAACTAAATTTTCTGTTTTGGATATCGTGATTTCCGACCAGACATTCGTTAGAGCTTTTTCAGGGTTTCCTTGCTTTTTGCAGTTGTATGATTTAATTTTTCGAGCCAATAATTCCCAAACGAGTTCTATTGGGTTTAAGTCCGGAGATCAGTGAGGACTATAGAGTTGATGTGGAGCATAATATAGTAAACAATCCTTTACCAAACGCGCGGTATGCTTGGGGCCGTTGTCCTGTTGGCATATCCAATCTCTTCCCATACCCAAATTATGCACAGAACACTGCAAATGTTTCTTCAATATACTTTTATAGAGGTGTGTATATATCGGCTAACTTTGGTGAACTTATTTTCGGATTTTTCTCCACTTCCTTTAAGGGAAGGCTAACATCTCGGCGTGAAAGTTTCGTGGGCCGCCCAATTCTGGGCCTGTTTTAAACTGTTTTGTAAATTTTATATTTTCTTATAATATTTTGCACACTTGCATATGACAAATTCAACACTTTGCCCATCTTTCGATAGGATTTGCCTTCTTCAAAATGTTTAATTATTAATTTTTTTAGACTACACTGTATTTGCTTTCCTTAACCCATTATGTTGTTTTTAAGACGACCCATACTGATCAAATCAGGGCTAATACTGACTAAAATTGCGTAAGTGAGTGAGTCAGTAAATAGAGCAGTATTTTGTTCGGAAAAAACACACAAACAGGCGCAACATAAATATCTTTTGTATTGTATTTAAACTTTTGTCCAGCGTATTTTTATTTCTGTCGAATTTGCTGTTATCTATGCGTTACTCTTTATTATTCAACTACAAATAAACTGCGTACTTACATATATGTTAAAATGCTTCGGCTTCATTTTAAGTGATGTTTGTGTATTTACACTTTAGTGTATTAAATGTATATATATATATATATATCGTGACCATTTTATACTTATCTTATATGATAGAGATCTACCACTAATAGGTCAATAAAACAAGGCTGGTTTGAGCGATAGTTATATTTTCAGAACGTTTACAAACGTTTTTCCGGAACACCTTCGTCAGTGAAAATATAACTAGATAAATATATAAACAAACTTTTGTTTTTTTATTTGGGACTATCAACAAAATAACTAGTGACTAGGATTTCTTGATATAGAGGATGTATAACCAACTTTTATATATATATAAATTATAAAAACTAAATTAATGTGTAAACATACATGCAAATTAAGTAAAACCTTATATCAAAAAATCTTTGTCGAAACCTTAACAATTCTGTTCAAGGACTAGGGAAAACCAAATTCAAAAACCTAGCCAAAGGTTTCCTTCTTAAGAAATGCAAATGTCATTTTAACAAATTGCTATATACATTACTTAAATTTTGAATATCGGTCCTGAAATTAATAGTTTTAGTGTCTTTCTGTATATTTATCATTTCATATATTAGTCTTTTTATAATTATTCTCTGTTTTTAATATAATTGTGTTTTCAAAATCAAGTAATGCCCAAGATCTTTGTAATGTTTTGTTACAGCGGTCATTGCACCAAAATCATTATTTAAAGAATACTTATGGCTATACAACCTTTTCTTTAAATATTGTTTCGTCTGACCGATGTAACAACCATCACAGTCTTTACAGTTTATTTTATAAACTACATTACTCTGATTTTGTTTAATTATTTTGGATTTAGTATTAGTAAAAGAGATCTGTTACTATAATTTGGAATGAAAGTAATGTTTATGTTGTTTTTATTAAATTCTTTTTTTATTTTTCGCTTAAACCTTTTTTATAAGGAATAGCGCTATAACATTTATTGTTATTAATTTTAATTCCTCTATTATATAATTTGTTAATTCTATTTTTATTATTTTTTCATAAAAACTATTTGGACAATTATTTTTATCTAAGATTTCTTTAACTTTGTTTAAATTCTTTTCCCTAAATTCAGGATTAGCTAATCTAACCGCTTGATCAACTAAACCGGTAACTACATTAATTTTATGTAATTTTGATGTTTCTGAAAAATAATTTAAATGTCTTCCTGTATTGGTAGACTTTATATGCCAATTTGTTTTCACAATGCCGTTATTATGCATGACTGTCACGTTCAGGAAATTCAATGAGTTATTAGATTCTCTCTCATATGTAAATTTTAATCTATTATGATAACTATTAAATGAATCTAATATCTCATCAATATTATCCTTTCTTACGGAACAAAAACAGTCATTAATTAATTGCATTAATTCCCCCACTTACAATCTTTCCAAATTTTTATCTAAAATTTTAAGCAATATTGTAGGTAAAACTACATATAATGTGAAAATTCATGGGAATTTGTAGATTTGGTTAGAAATCAAACAATTCCTAATAATTACGAATTAATCAGTTTAGATGTTGTTTCTTTATTTACTAATATTCCTGTGGATTTAGCACTAAAAATTTTAGATAAAAAATGGAATTCCATAAAAGATTTTACAGATCTTCCAAAGGAGGAATTCATTGCAGCTTCGAAACTTTGTTTAAATTCTACTTATTTTACATATCAAAATAAAATTTATAAACAAATTTTCGGTACTGCAATGGGTTCTCCATTATCAGCAGTTATCGCAAACCTGGTAATGGAGGACCTAGAGCAAACTTGTTTGGCAAAACTAAATTCTAGTGTAAGTTTTTACAGACGTTATGTGGATGACTGTTTTTGTTCCGTAAGAAAGGATAATATTGATGAGATATTAGATTCATTTAATAGTTATCATAATAGATTAAAATTTACATATGAGAGAGAATCTAATAACTCATTGAATTTCCTGAACGTGACAGTCATGCATAATAACGGCATTGTGAAAACAAATTGGCATATAAAGTCTACCAATACAGGAAGACATTTAAATTATTTTTCAGAAACATCAAAAATTACATAAAATTAATGTAGTTACCGGTTTAGTTGATCAAGCGGTTAGATTAGCTAATCCTGAATTTAGGGAAAAGAATTTAAACAAAGTTAAAGAAATCTTAGATAAAAATAATTATCCAAATAGTTTTTATGAAAAAATAATAAAAAATAGAATTAACAAATTATATAATAGAGGAATTAAAATTAATAACAATAAATGTTATAGCGCTATTCCTTATAAAAAAGGTTTAAGCGAAAAATAAAAAAGAATTTAATAAAAACAACATAAACATTACTTTCATTCCAAATTATAGTAACAGATCTCTTTTTACTAATACTAAATCCAAAATAATTAAACAAAATCAGAGTAATGTAGTTTATAAAATAAACTGTAAAGACTGTGATGGTTGTTACATCGGTCAGACGAAACAATATTTAAAGAAAGGTTGTATAGCCATAAGTATTCTTTAAATAATGATTTTGGTGCAATGACCGCTGTAACAAAACATTACAAAGATCTTGGGCATTACTTTGATTTTGAAAACACAATTATATTAAAAACAGAGAATAATTATAAAAAAGACTAATATATGAAATGATAAATATACAGAAAGACACTAAAACTATTAATTTCAGGACCGATATTCAAAATTTAAGTAATGTATATAGCAATTTGTTAAAATGACATTTGCATTTCTTAAGAAGGAAACCTTTGGCTAGGTTTTTGAATTTGGTTTTCCCTAGTCCCTTGAACAGAATTGTTAAGGTTTCGACAAAGATTTTTGATATAAGGTTTTACTTAATTTGCATGTATGTTTACACATTAATTTAGTTTTTATAATTTATATATATATAAAAGTTGGTTATACATCCTCTATATCAAGAAATCCTAGTCACTAGTTATTTTGTTGATAGTCCCAAATAAAAAACAAAAGTTTGTTTATATATTTATCTAGTTATATTTTCACTGACGAAGGTGTTCCGAAAACGTTTGTAAACGTTCTGAAAATATAACTATCGCTCAAACCAGCCTTGTTTTATTGACCTATTAGTGGTAGATCTCTATCATATAAGACTTTAGTGTATTTAAACTTTAGTCTTTGTCTTTAGTCTGTATGTATTCATGACTAATTCAGCTAATATAGTTCGTGCAATCCTCCCTGCAATTTGTATAAAAAATTATGAACATCAATTAAGCCAACGAAGTGCCTGAAAATCATATAGACAATATTTTGCTTTTTCTTTTAATTTTGTCAACGGTAATTAATTTGTCAGAAGAAGAAGTTGTTTAAATTGATATTCTTTGAAATCGGCTTGTCCGGCTCAAAATCTGATACACACTGTTAACTTAAGTTGAAGGAATTACACTTGGGAGCAAAAATCGTCTCAGACAGCACATTCGCAGTAAAATGTCTCTGACACAAAAACTAAAACTTAAATTCCATTTTTACTTTTAAAACCTTTAAGTTCAAAATATTTGCTTTAAAATTAGTGCACATTTTTTAACTTACCCTTCTTATTCATGAAAAAAAAAGGTTCAGTTCTAGGGTGCTAAAACTCAAAAATTACGAGGAAAAATTAAAAGAATAGGTAAGGTTTTATAAATAACATTTTTAATTAAATTAAACAAAACATTATCAATATTTAGTGTTACCCCTCTTGCTCTAATTACCGCTTGTAAACGGTTTCTCATGGACCGAATAAGTTTCCTCACGCTGTCTTGCGGTATGGCGTCCCATTCTTCGGTAAGTGCTGCTCGAAGTTCATGTCTCGTAACTGGTGCAGGATTTCTAGTCCTAACTTTCCTTTTGCGTTCATCCCACAGCTGCACTGTGTGGACGGGCATTATCTTGCATCAGGATGAAGGTTTCCCCAATAAAATCGACGTAAAGAATGACATGGTTCTCTAGATTTTCTTCGATGTATCGGTTCGCACTCAAACTCCCTTCTCGACCGCCAGTTTCAATAAAAACCAGCTCGGTTTTGCGTCCGTAGATATACCAGCCCACACCATACAGAAACCTCCACCAAACGCCACTTTTTCTGCAATGCAGCATTGTATGAATCTTTCTCCCGGCCTTCTGTACACTCGTCCTCTTCTATCGCTGCCGTGCAGACACACTCTACTTTCATCCGAGAACAGTACAGAGCGCCATTGCTTCGTTTGTCCAATCAATATATTCTCTTGCAGAACAGAGGCGGGCTGCTCGATGCGCTGGGGTCAATTTTGGACCCGTAGCTGGCGTTTTTGGAGTAAGATTAGCTGCTTTGAGTCGTCTTCTAACTGTCCAGCCACTGACAGCCACTCCCCGCGCTTCTCTGAGCTCCCGTTGAATTTGAACGCTGGTGAGAGCCCGATTTCTCAGAGAGGTGTGGACAATGAATCGGTCATCTCTCTCTGATGTGCACCGCTTTCTACCGGAACCTCTTCTCCGACAATAGTTACTAGTCTCCTGGTATCTTCGGTAAAGTCTTGACACGGCAAACTGATTCATTTGCAAAGCACGAGCGACTTCACGTTGGCTATGGCCTTGTCGCAATAACACAACTGCTGGGGCCGCTTCTTCGGTTGTTGTGTCCATTCCCAGGTAATATTCTTGAATATTGATGACGGAGATGTGTATCAATTGACGTTTGACGGCCAACTGATAAGTGTTGAGAAGGTAGAGACCCACAATTATCACCGATGTCAAGGAATGCAAAATCTTGTGTTTAGCGATCACAACATATTGTAGGGTAGCTTAAGTGTAAAAGAAATGTAAGATAAAAGAATGTGCACATATTTTAAAGCTAGGATCTTGAACTTGAAGGTTTTAAAAGCAAAAATGGAATTTAAGTTTTAGTTTTTGTGTCAGAGACATTTTACTGCGAATGTGCTGCCTGAGTCGATTTTCTTGTTCCTAGGTGTATTTAACAGAAATTAGTAAATAGTATTACTTTTCAACCAACAACATAAAACAACAAAAAGCACAAAGTATTTCGAATACCAAGAAAAATTAATGTCGAGATGGAATATGTAGTTTCTCTGCATCGCACTATAAAAACATCTATGTTCTATTACTAATTATTTGCATATCAACTTACATTTGCAGTATATCTTTAATGATAAGTGTAGTTAATGGCCCAGAGTACCAAAAGTTCAATTATCACGTTCCGTACTTTGTCAGATTTTAAATTTTCTGTTGACACATTTTCTATGTGCTCCATCAAAGAAGATATACTTAGATTGCTAAAAGAAAATAAGTTACTACAGTGTTATGGTTGTTTTTAGGTTTGTTACAGTAAACGTAATAATTATCAAATTTGATATTTATTCTTGTCTTTTTACCCTTTAAAGAAGCGTGAAGTAAATTGAAATTAATTATTTTATAATGCATGAACATATTTGGTCATACAATGGCTATATGGTCTAAGATAAGTTTGCCGAAAACATAGTAAGGAACCAAACACATTTTTGTACAGAGGGTTTCAAAAGCTGATCCCTAATTCAACCGAATTTGAAAGATAACAAAACATTTAGCAAGATATCGCTTGTAGAAAGTATTGAAATAACCGAGATATAAATACTTGTAATTTACAATTCGTACATTACACTATGTTTATTATCCACGATTTAGTATATATCATTTATACAATAATTTTGCCTGCGCATCTTATTAAAACCAAAATAAGCATAAACTACACAAGACTGCAATTGTCCATAACGTAATGTGTACATTGTAAACTTAAAATATCGGTTATTTTATTTTACTTTTACGAACGCGATAGTATTTAAGGATATTATATGTACCACTGTATATATTATATTCTAATTAATTAAGAAAAGAAAACAAACAAAGCGTATGCACTATGTCGTATTAGAAACTGCAAGAAAGAAAAAACAACGGGAGCTTATCCTTAGAGCTTATGCTGGATTAAATATATAAAAATGTGGTCGAAACAGTAATAAACCAAAAATAGTGTTAAACAATTCACGCTTAGGCCTGGTGAAAGCTGAAGTAAAATAAATTAAAAGAAGGAAAAGAAATGGCGACGATAAAGGTGTAGTAGGAAATCAGAAAAACAGCAACCAGCTGAAATACATGGTGATACAAGCAAACCTGGAGTCCGGGGCAAGGTACACGAGCAATGGGGTTGGGAACGGACTGAGCCGAGAACTGAATTATAAGTAGTACACTGTCTCTCACAGGGGTCACTTCACGAGGTACGTTAGGGTGTTTGCAATAAATTCACTTTCTAGCACTGGGCTGATCGAGTGAAAAAGGGATCGGCAGAACGATTCACACGAACGAAGTCGAATATCGCGTGTTGACTGTGAATATGTCTCGAAAACGATTTAATCTGTGTGAATTTCGAAAGAATGTCGATACTGATCTTCTATTTGTTTAGGTAAAAGTTTTTAACCAACCACCAAAATCAACTGCAGCCAATTAGCAAGCGGGCGAATGCAAAACTTCCAAGTATGAGCACACAGGAGAAAGAATTAGAAAAAGGCGCGGGGTGATTTTCAGAAAGGTTTAGTTTTATTATATCTTCACGATAAGGAATAATATAGGCTGTAGAAAAGAGAAAAGAGACGCATATCTATTGACCTGACCTGCAATTGGTATTATCAGCAGGGTCCGCTGCAAACAAAAAAAATTGTCAACCGTTGAAGGAAAATATCATGTACCGGGTTCGAGGCCGACAACGCATTGCAAAATGCGATTTTTAAATTTGCGAAGGAATTTCATATAGACTTACATACAAGGTTTAGAAGAACGTAAATTTTGTCGTTCCTTATATAGAGAAAATAAGTATTGATAAATAAACGAATGGGCAGGAAAAGAAAAATAAATCTTTTAAATATACACTTCTACGCAACCAACTTTAATGTTTGCTTATTAATATATCATTTGCCAAACATGTAAATTAATGATCAATGTTTGCTTTATTTACAGTGCTTTTCACAACTTGTACATCAAATTGAAGTAGAAGAAATTTCAAACACAATTACACCAAATTAGTACGAAACAATACTCTCCTATTATCACAGGAAAGCCATAATTACTTTTTTAATACTAAAGTTTTCTATGAAATGTTCACAACCACTGAATATTTGTTATTTAGATGTCTAAACATAAATGCTGGCAGTGGCTCGGAGGATATCTGTAACTACCTCAAATGGGATAAACATCGAACGCAGAGTTTATTAAAATTCTTACTTATTACCAAGTCATTTGTTAAATGTTAAATAACTCCTAATGTTTACTGGTTAGACAAAGAAATGTAATTATAAAATGAACCGGAACATCGACAGCAAGCAGTTCGCCGGGTATAGTGCTAACGTATAAGTACAACAGGTCATGTAAATTTTTATTGTCTTTTACATTTCACATTGACTTACTTTTACCTCTTATAAATGAATTTCAAGCACATTTTGTGAAGAACCCTGGCCGTTTTCACAACTTACGCATCAGAATAAAACAGGCAAAATTTCATAACAAATAAAATAAAATTTGTAAGTCGTTCGTGTTTGTTTTATTAGGCAAAGGATAATATGTGCAGATGAATTTCGAACATGTGATTGGAAAGTAAAGGCGAATGTTTACAACTTAGAGAAATATAAACGCTTGTAAAGCCTCAGCCTAATGTCAAGCACATTGAAAACTTGAAGAAGTGTTTTGTTTACATAGTCCTGGCCGGTTCTTACGCGAGTTCGACGACCCCGCGTCTTCTCGACAGTACATATTGCAGGGATTCTAAAACAGCACTTTTTGTACACCACTTTTTTAGATCAATCTTTTTCTCTTTTTTACCTCATGTAATCTTGCAAATAAATTGGACGCATTAGTTATGACAAGTCCTATATCATTCCTCTTCAAAAATCGTCTCACCTCATTAGTATGAACATATACAGTAATTTCAACAGTCATTGTTGTCTGTTGTTTATATTATCCGAACTCTTTCATTACAAATTAAGACACTGTTACTTTTGCAATACAATTCGTATTAACATTTAATTATTACCGGAATGTATTTGAAAATTTACAAATAGAAAAAATTTAACAAGTTTTAAGTACATTTGCAGGTATCGTCAAGGTGTGAAAGTTGCAAGGTATATATTTGTAAAAAGAATGTCAAACTTGTCATATGCCTCTCTGATTATAACCTCATTTTGCGACAAAGTATAATATTATATGCAGTTAGGGTGTCACTTAAAGCGAACATTAAATATGTAAGATAAATAAATACTGCACGAGTGAATTTCTGTACTATCTACTAACGTATCCTACAATTGAAAATACATAAATGCAAAACTTTAAATTACAGACATTCTAGTTGTTGTCAATATATGTTCAGTACATGCTAAATATTGTAAGGGATGTTCGTTTATATAGAAATTATCTGTATTTATTGATATAATAAACATATTCTTGTTCTGTCAGGCGTTTCATAAGCCGAAAATCAACACAATATGGTACATACATATCACGCAACATACATATAAATATCAAAGATATTATTGTTTCAATGAGGACAGACTATATTTCCTTTGTTGACAGAACAAGGTTATAAATTTTGCTCTATATACCTATACCAAAATACATCTCAAACATAAAATATAGAAATACATGCATGACCGGAATGTTTCATGATGAGTTTTCCATACGACAGCACACACTTTCCTAATGAATTGTTGTTTGTTTAGGGTTTGTTTCGGTTTCCCGCAGAAAAAGAATCGAAGCCAAGGCTCCTGTGTATTGGTCGTCGAAGTGTGAGATAGATATAACATTGATCCTTACTGAATTTCTCTTTGATCTTGACGACGTTACATACAGCCTTTGTGTAACGATGATATTAAGTTAGACGATGATAATATTGAGAGAGTTATCTATAAGCTTATATGCCCTAATTAATTATTCTTCGTTGATAAAATTGTGATGTAAATTATATTAACATATTTTATTAAACAAAGGATTCACATGTTTAATATTTACTTCAAGCCTTTGGGTATTTGGCTTCAAACGTAAACGTAAATTTAATATGATCTGATTAACTGGTTTTTATTTAACCCTGGATTACCCGCGTTGGTGTACTTTATACAACAATTCTACATTTGCTCAGATAATTACACTAAAAATCCAGAGCAATGCTCCTCCCAGTAGGTTATCTATTAGTAAGATGTCTGGAACACCATTACTCGATGCACTTCTATATAGGATGATTGGTGGTGTTTTTTAGTTTTTGGTGCTTTCTCTCAACTTTGCAAATATATATGTAAGTAAAACTTCTTTCGTACTACGAACATTTAAATGTGTTCTTGAGAAGAAGAAATAGAGGATCTAGAGGCCAGCGAAGATGAAAACACTACTTTACGGAAAGCGATTATACCAATAATTCTGATATACATGAATATTAACGCAAATGAAGGTGTCTCAGATAATCTACAAGTGAACATGAAAACATTTAGGACATATTCTTTTATAAGAAATAATAAGTAAAGTTGACAGTGCGAGCGTTTTGCCAGTTACACGTGCTTCCAAGTATTGCAAGGGGTTTGTACATAAAAATTATAAGCAAATACAACCGGTGTTTTCAGTATACAGATGCACAAGGTGCAGAAGGTAGGTTAAATATTTACAGCATCAGGTACCTTTCAACAGACTCTTTATGTAATCGTGTTAACCGTAAATAAATGTCCTTATATGCAGAGAACGACCATTCGACATCTACTGACATAATATTTGCATAATTAAAATAATCCTTTTTAATATTTAACTTAATATTTATCCTTTTTGATATGTAGCTCCAGAAAGAAAATATTTTAATCAGGTAAAATCTGATTTTTTCGTTAACGTCCAGTATCTGTATTGACTCCTGTGGTGATAACGAAGGATTTTGTAAGGGCCCAAATGCCTAAACTCGTCCATTGTACTTATTATCAATAATTTGTAAATCTGCTGCAATTAAGCATTTTCTGGTTTGTTTCGACTTTCCTTGATGACAATTGCTTTGTTGGGATCACATTGTGAAACTGCGGCCTTAAGGTGGAAATGGCGAAAGAAATTAAACGCTGCATTTAGCCATGTTCCCCGGCGTGTGAAAATAATAAATTTTGCAATCAAAATGGCGGCATGAATGGCCTACATCTGGATGCCTACTCTACTACTGGTAAGCAGCATAAGGGATGTAAATGTTGTCCTAGAACAGAAAAACAAAGACTGCCTTAAAATATATTAAAATAGCTATAGAAATACGTACATGTATACAAAATACATGTAATACAAAAATGGTAAGCTTTTGAAAAAAAAATAAGGCTTTGGTCAATAATTGAGTTGTTGTTTAATTTTTTTTTATAACTTATCAAGAAACGGCTACGTATTTCTGTGGGGAATTCAATTTGCTTCATTTTGGCAAAATATTAAGCAATTTGAATGAAATTTGTTCCAGTTGTTATGCGATTCAATTTGCAAAATGCTGTTTCGAGAAACACGCATTTAAAGGTTTACGTGAGGTCTTCTTTACATAAATCTATTTTTTTTGCTGTTCAACGTACCTTTAGTTTGCAGTCCCTGCACCATAAAGCTGTCCTTCCACGTTGACATTGTCGTATTCTTCTTCCTTTCTTGCCTACTTTAAAGACTGTGGTGCATCTCTGGCTGATTCTGGGCTCTACCAGCTTCACGCGGTTTTCATCAGCTCCAATGCAAAAGTAGGAGCATTCAGGGGCTACAGTATTCCTAGGACATGCATGAATCTCATAACATTAGTCATTCTGTCGTTAAAAATACATACTGCAAGATCGGCTGCAATATCTAGGATTTCTTGCCGCTGGATGTAGACTTCGGAGCAATCGTCCAAACTGTTGCGTTGAAGGATTCATTGCTGTTCTGTATAAATGCACCTAAGCAGCGATTGAGTAAATGATCACTGTTTCATTCTTCATAAATTGGTGGAATCGTCAAAAACATTTTCTGAAGGAGGCGGCTTGTGCTCGTACAAAGGTAAAGTATTTGAAGCTTTAGCATGCCGCCACGTGCACCCAGAATCTGGTCCTGCTGGGCAACTGTGATATTGTACCCCCTCGTTTATTAAAATCTTGTGATACTTGTTGCCCAAATATCATTTTACATCTTTTGAATGGAGTCAGGATTCCTTCTGATTGCTAGTCCATAATATATACTTAGTTTATCAATAAGTTTACCTGTCAGCTTCCCTTTCTTTTTGTTTTAAGCTCAAATTAGAATTACAGTAGATCCGCTTATGATACGGTAGATACATTCCGTGTGTATGAATCCGTGTTGTACGAGTCACTTAGCTACACAAATACATGAGCCGTTTACAGCCCCAAGCTAGTAACTTACTTGTAATATTTAAAATAATCCTTTCTTACTAATTAGGTTTAAGACACAACATGATACCAATTTATATGGCTGTTGAATAATCATTTCTTTTCATAAGAAATGTATAAAAATTTATCAATAGGTATTTTCAGATACCTTTTCTTTTATGGATTTAATCGATTTGGCAAATGAGCGGCTAGCAAACATTTTACTTATGTATATACATATATATGTACTTAACAAAGATGTAAAATAAATATTTTATATGTAAGAGTTAAAATATCTTTATTTCTTTTCAAAACAAACAAATATTGCAATTAAAAATGTTTTGTTATACATTTTGCGTTAAATAAAAGAAACAGTTACACCTTTTCCTCTAAAAATGGGGTTTGGTGCTACCAGCCAACAGTTATATTCGTTATTGGAGCTAAAACGTAATAAAATCGCAACACCTGTCTCATTCTTTTACCGTGTTGAACGAGCCTCTTTTAGCGTGTTATACGAACACGATCACAATTTTTCCGCCGTGTTATAAGAATCCATCTTATATGGACCCGTGTTATAGGGCGGTCTACTGTATAGTTGTTTCACGTCAAATTCAAATCAGAATGACTTTGAAAATAATTTTCTAATTGCTTTAGGACCAATTGTAGATGAATCTTAATATCATAGAGCACACTTTAGGCAACAAAAATTCTAGGCTGTCATGATCCTTTAAGTACTAAATGTGTATATATATATATATATATATATATATATATGTGATATATAGGATCTGTAAAATAAAATATCAAAAATTCTTCATCGAAACCTTGACAGTTCTGTTCAAGGACCAGGGAAAATCCGAATCAAAAACCTAGCCAAGGGTTTTCTTCCAATTAAATGCAAATGTTATTTTAATAAATTACTACTATATACATTACTTAAATTCTGAACATGGGTTCTGAAATTAATAGTTTTAGTATCTTTTCTGTCTATTTATCATTTTGTATATCCTTCCTATACTCACGCATACGGTCTGTGAGACCGACTTATATAGTATAGTATACGTCTTTCATTTTGACGTGAGTATAGGAAGGATATTAGTCTTTTTTTTATAATTATTTTCTGTTTTTATTATAATTCACTCAAAATGCGAAATCAAAAAATATGATGTAACAATATACTGGTCCAATAAGAAATGCAGCCTTTAGAACACAAGACTAATATTAAATTTTATGTATTTGTTTTAGAAAATCGTAATAGCTTTTGCTAATTAAGTAACTTCTAAATATAACTTTTATTCCAAATTATAATATCAAATTTCGTTTTGGTAGTACTAAATGTAAATAGAGCAACAACCTCAAAGCAATGTAATTAATGAAATAAATTGTAAAGACGGATCGAGCAACAAATAAAGGTGCTATAGCGATTTGAAATTTCTCTTAAAATAAGAATCTGTATTGATTGATAGAAAGTCGATCTGGATGTCATTCTAAATCTGAAAACCGAACTCCTCCTAATGGTCTAGCGCGAAAACTATTAGATATACGGCCTTCGTTCTTATTTTATTCGATTGCTACCAATAATCTGCGTTTAGGAAACTTATTTGATAGACTTGGTGTTATATCTCTTAGACCAAACAATATTGAAAGAAAAAGTATAATCATAAATATTCCTTAAATATTGTTGTGCAATGGCCGTTGTAACAAAACATTACAGACAATTAGACCATTGATTTTATCTTGAAATAATTATTATAACTATTGCAAATAAGCACAGGGAGACTGTGGTTAAAGTAATATGACCCTATCTCAGTAGTGATTTGGTGTGGTTGTCGTGGGCGTTTAGTGTGTGGAGTTAATTGTCTAGTGCTTTAGATTTATACATTGTCTGTTGCGTGGTGTTTGCTTAGGTATTTACCCGGATATCGTTAATGGTGATACTAAACTCCCCAGGATGGCAACTTAGTTGCTGAAATACGTATGTGGAATAATTTCTTAAAGGTGTAGAAAATAAATAAAATTATTATTTTGTATATTACAACTATTGTAAAGAAGAGAATAATTATAAAACAAAGGTCATATGCGAACTGGCACATGTATAAAAAGTAGGTAAAGACAGTTAACTTGAGAGCCGATACTCAAAATTTGAGTAGGATACATAACTATGTATATATATATTTAGTGACCTACTTAAATATTCAGAAATTTTTGCGAAAACGGTTTAATTATTGCTAAGAAATATCTGCAAATTTGAAATTTGTCTTTTATTTGACCTAGAAAATGGTGTAGATAACCCGAAGGAGAAGTAATGTATATATTAATTTGTTAAAATGTATACAGCTTGTAAGAAGGATAGCTTTGGCTTGGTTTTTCGATAAGTTCTTCCTAGTCCTTGAAAATAAATGTTAAGATTTCAACAAAAATTTTTGGTATAGATATAAATTATTAGTTTTATGCCTTCCATATGCATGCATGTGCACAGAAAAATAATAGATGTACGAATTAACTTTAGATTCTATGTATCAAGAAATCTCTGTTATTAGTTACTCTGTTGCTATGTACTAAAGTAAAAAATAAATATATAATTTGTACTAAATTTTATCGAAAAAGTGGCAGAGGCAAACCGAAAAATATGTATCTAAATATGTTACGAAATATACAATACTTGGTAATTGAATTACCGTTACTACGCAATTTATGAATAAGTGTCTCGTAAAATGGTTTTTTCAAAGTGAACTTTGGGAATTTTGTTTTATTCTATTTTTATTTGTAAAAGGATAATAACAAACTAAAATCAAAGATATTTACAATTGAATATTGTAAGCCTCTTAATCATTCGTTATGTGATTACCAAGAAATTTACAACCTAGAACACAATCTCCCTACCTGCGGTCTGTTAGTTGTACGAAGGTTATGGCCAATAATATAAGTGTGTTAAAAGTTTACTATTAATGTTTATGTTTTTGCCTTGTGTACAAGAACAACAATTTTGAATTACAAATCGATTACATTTCATTTTTAGCGTTAACTTTGAAACAGTACGGGATACCGTAAACCTTTACCAAATGAGAATAATAAAATAGGATAGAAACTTTGTTACAAACCGACATGTATTCTCAATGAGGTACTGCTAAAAAGAAAATGTGTTCAACGTATAGTCAATTTCATCAAAGAGATCTTGCCTTCCATATCAGGCGGTGCAGCTCATTGTTGCCGGATACGTAAACCACTATAAAGGACGATAGGAAAATTGTACGGTTAGCATTACAAAATAGACAGACGTCCAGTTCTAAGTTGCACTAAATGTTGAGAGAAATAAACATAAGAATACCGAGAGAAATATTGCGATCTCGAGTATACGAGGCAAGGATAAAATGTCGTCTAGCAAAGTAACCAAAACTTACCAGGAAAATGAGGAAGCACGTCTTCAGTGGGCAAACATTCATTTTATTGTTGAGGACTGACGGAAAATATATTATTATAAAAATTAAGAAGTTTATATTTTTTTATTTTCCGTATATCTTAGCCTTGAAACACGTTTTCGCGTTTCTTTGATTATTCTCTTCAGTGATGAATAATGTTTAGAGGCTGTGAGAAAATGTTTGTTTCGTTGGAAGGAAATGGAAAATATTGTCATCCTTTTTAATTTTAATCATTTTTTGATTCCATAAATGAACAGGGAGATCCATGCACCTTTATGCAAGATACTGTGTCTTATTATACTGCGAAATCGGTGAAACGTGTGTTCAGGGAACGCAATTTGTCGGTACTCCCCGGATCTTAACCCAATAGAAAATGTGTGTAATAGCCTAAAAACATATTTATTTATTGGCAAATGTCACCAAAGATCCCTTAAAAGGAAGTATTTGGAAAACGTGAGAAGAGAATGTGAAATTGTAGGAGGTTGTTAAATCGTGTAATGATGACATACCCAATGGATTTTACAGTCATTATTAAAAATACTGAAGGAATAACTAAACATTAAATACAATTAAATAATAAAAATATTATTGATAATTATAACAATTTTAGTTTGTTAAGTAATCATTAAAACTATAAAATTATAAGGTGGCAGTAATTCGATTAGCAGGTCCTGTATATAATGATAATAATAATCTTTATTAAGCTAGTTTGCTTATTATAATAGCTGTATTAAGTTAATAAACTAAACTAAAAACTGTGTTCTTAAATATTTGCATAATAAATATATAACGACACATAGTTTTTAAAATATATTTGTGGAAGTTTAAAAACAAATTTCCTATATATTTAACGACAGAAGTTGAAGAATGTTTCTGAGAAACAAATATTTCGAACTTTGATATGTGAAACCGACGGGCCTTCTGGGGTTATAAAATTTGGCGCGACCATTGTAGGGTTAATTTTAGCATTGCTTTAAATGAACTTCATATATAGTCTAGGTTATGTAGAATGCAATTTTCGTTTAAACATATAAATGCGTACTTTGTATTGCTTTCCTCAGATCCGAAATTTAGGACGAATTAGTTTTACATCTATAAATAGCAAATGTACTTTCGCTTTTCCACTTTTTAGGCGCAAAACAAACCAAAAAGTTGTAAGCATTACCAATATCAAACTATCGCATTCAATGAATTAATAATCGCGTTGTGTGAGCGGATATATATTGATTTAAATTTTCTGCTTTGATTATTATTAATTGTTTAGAATTGTAAAAACCTTACAATCCCTTTTATGCCATCTAGTTAATAAATTTGTTGTTGCAGGTAAGCGGACTATTGCAATTAACCTCTACGGATGTTCTTGCCCAAAGATTAAGGTTTGGAGGTTTTTAATATTTCCTTTATTATAATACATTTCTAATTGATCATCCTTCTTTCTACAGACAAATTTTGTGCGAAAAAATTGTATAAAGTGCTTTGAGCTTTCCTTGGAACTGCTAACATTTGCAAAATAAATGCCTATTGTATGAATAAAAGAGAAAGTGTCCCTGTACTGTGTGCTTTCGCATGCGTACGGAGGTATAAGTAATGCAATTTCAAAAGGTATAAAACTTTCGAAAACATTCGCGTTCCCGCAAAAACCTTGTGCATTGTGAAGTACATTCCGTTGCAATCTCAAACTTTAACGAATAGTGCATTTAGATAATACGCGAAAAAACATTTCAAAAGCGGAGAATACCATCGAAAACTGGCCACGCTTTTGCAAGGAATATTTGTTTCCGTTGAAATTTGGTGTATTACTATCTCCTTTGGCCAACTGGAAAATATCTGGTGTTGAAGTTTAGACAAAGTCCTAAAAAATAAAATTGCTGGGATAAATCATATATTTCTTGCTCCTACAATGAATGCGGGCCATCTCTCAGTTATATGCGGTGGTAAAGATAAAGGAAACAGTGAAGATATGGGCTCACTTGTAGAATTAAAAAATAAACTCCAACTACTGCAACTGTAAAGGTGAGAATCAGTATTAAGTTATAGAAAACACAAAATTGGTCAATGGCTTAACTAGAAAAGTGAAGTTCTAGTGTAATGGACGTAGATATCCAAATGAAGTTACTACTAAGAGAAACTATCGGCAGGCAGACGTCTAAAGGTGTATCTGATTGATCTATTTTGATTTGGATCGAATACGACGAATATGGAAATCAAGAAGCAACAGTAACGATGGACATGATGAAACATTTGGGGAATCCGATAACACGTTCAGACTTTCTCGGCAAATGAAATAGATTTTCAACAGTAGCTTCCTACAATTAACTATCTAATAATTTGAGTAAAATTCAAAATAATGTTATAATGTGATAGTAGTGTTAACTTTATGGAATCATTCTTTACGAATTTTGCAACCTCGTATTTCACGTGGAGGTATTTTCTAAACCAAATGCGAATTTCGGGAACATTATGTCAGATGTATCTAAATTAAATTAACATCCTGATTTTACTATGAAAGACGGGACGAATATATGAGCGTGACAAAAGAGAGCAACTTTTGGCTTCCGTTACTAATATTAAATGATAACTTTTACTTGCAATTAGAGATACCTGCGTAATGTTGTGCAGCTATTGTAATTTCGGAAGCTGTCATTGACTATCTTGAATCGTATTCGTATCTTGTGGGTTTGAAATTAAAACTACGTCTTTAACTTTGTTGAAATGCTTGGTATAATATAAAACTGCATCAAGCCACCTTCTTTATCTCATTATGGCAGGCTCTGATGGTATCGGAATTCCTGAACACAACTTGTACAATTTTTTTCTTTATCGATTAATGCCTCAACTGTAGGGTAACGCTAACTAACAGTTTCGGTTACGCGATACACAACATGTGGTGAACATGTTATATGGAGGAGATTAGGAAAATGTATTTTCAGTGCCCTACTGGTGTTTAGCATATATGAAATTCCATCCATCACTAACATACGTATTTTAATTCCGTATTTGATGAGTTGCTGTACTTGCTTCCTAACAGTTCGATTCAGGCATTCTGCATTTTTGACAGCAGGTCGTGTTAGTGGTGTTTCATGTTTAATGACATTCATCGGCTGGCAAGAGTTTTTTTGTGGTTTATTAATCGTCGTTTTATGAACGTTTCTTTTACGCGTTGGAGCTGGCGTTGTTTATTCTATTCTGCATTTTTGTATGTGCGACTATTTATAATCTTTATGGGATTTCACCGATGTAGATTGTTGTGTTACATGGTGGGACGCAATTTTATGTTGTAGTGTGGTATTCTGTTAGAGGTTTGTAAGAACTATCTCGCGTTTTCGGTGAAATTAAACGTTTAAATACCTAAGATCTTACGAGTAATCCAAGTCGTAAGAAACATCCAGGATCTTTAGTTGTATACAACGCCTGTAACCTCCACTTCAATTAGGCCGTTGTATTAGGCTCGTTAGTAGCGATTTATTTGTACACGGGGAGAGCAAAACAAAGTTTTTAGATGAATTTTCTTCTTTAAGTTTTAGTTCGAGGAAGTTGTGGAAACGAATTTATCACACCCTGAGCAATAACATATACAGACAACATAAATCAGTTCTTTAGTTTGTTATAATCTCAAACAACGCCAATTTCTTCTTAGTTTATCGTTTGAGGTCAGTTCTTTGTTGTAAAAACTACGTTTAATTGCGCTAATTCAGATTTCTGGCTATTTGGCCAACCACGTAATTTATTTCGTTTAGTTTGGGTAATTAAATAAGTTAGCCGACTCAAAGAGCAATGCAATTGCATAATTGAACAACTGTTAACATCTACCCCTTGTTGTAAAGTAAGTTTTCTGCGGAAAACGCTTATCGCAATTTGAAGTGTTAACGACTTAATGAATTTTAGTACACGATTGAAGCTATTTATCTTTTCCTGTAGTGGTGCTTACCCTTAATCCATCCTACTCATTTTCTACAGTAGGGGCTACAAAATTCTCCTCTCCTCTTTCCCCGCCACTCTCTAACAGCATGTAGTAGTACTTAGCTCTTAATCTTGTGACTCGTTAACGTAACAGTTGGTCTGGGGCCGGGGAAGCCTAGGGGGACGTGGTAAGCGTTCTTTTTGTTCTCGTTTCTATGGCTTAGTTCACTTATTTATCTAAACCAGGTTACTGTAATTTAAAAAGTTTCCTTCAGGATTTATACATTTTCCGCTTGATGCAACCAATCTTTGTAACACATCCTACTCAGAAGTCAATGCCTTAGAAATATGCTTTTTCTGGCGCTGAGAAATGTTGATTACGCACCTTGTTTTTGATGATTGGAATCAAAAATGGTTTTCAGGTGATACGCCAGGGGAATATCTACAATGACTGATTAACTCGAGGTTTTGCGCCTGCAAATAGTCCATTATTTGAGCAGCTGTCTGATAGGTGGCATTGTCTTGATGAAGAGTGATTCGATGATTTCGTTCATAATTTACGGATGGCTTTGAATAACCAAATTACTGCTCTACTTTAACAACTTGTTGATTTTCCAATCTTTTTTCGGTGCTTCGCGAATGAGTGATTCTGTCGATTTTGACTTACCTATAGTCACCTTACCTTACACAAATAGCTAATTATCACTTTCATTTGGCCCGGTATGGATATACGCAGGTTTCATTTTTCCTTACAATGTTGTAATTTTGAAGTTCGTTAGCATAATCATGCTCGATGCAACACGAGCTCTTTGTTCGCTTTACCTATACGAAATCTACATACCATGCGCAAGCTTCTTCCTGGCTAAGTGTTTGTACAATATTGATTATTTGCAAGGTTGCCTCTATTCTATGATACGTTACATACCAATTAGTGTTACTGAAGGTGTGTACAGTATCAATACTTTGTGCAACAACAGCGCTTCATTGGTGACCTTAACGAAATTCATGACTGATGCTTCATGACCGCGTTCGAATTTTGCAAACTTGTTGGTAGCAAGCAGTGTTCTATCACCAAATGGCAAACAAAGTAGCTGCATGCATATCTTTTGAGTTAGCCAATACTTAAACCGGCACTGTAAGCTGTTAAATGCATTGTACAAATGAATTTGATATCTTACTTCTACTTATTATCAAGGGCACGATTATGACGTTATAATCAATGTTGGCAGCTTCTCAAACCATAAGAGACTATCTATCTACTTTTCATTAAAGTGATGTGAAAATACTTTCCAATGACCGATAGTTTTCGGTTAAGTTTGGCCTATTTGAAACTCATTGGCGTGGTGTACTTAAACTATTGGCCTAGCAAATCCCTCTCTAGTGTAGATAAACCTATTCATCGATCATTATATTCAATTGAACGATTGGTCACTCATTGTGCTTATTTGTTAAATATGCCGATCAGAAACAGTTAATATACCACGCAACTGGTTCGTTAGAAGTTTTTGATATTCTATCACTTATTTTTCCATATATGTCACTTCCGCTTATACTGGAAGTCGATGTCAACTTTGATATTTCAAATAGGATGCTATAGTGTTTATTATACTTTTCGAGTCGAATCTTAGTGTACTTTCCTATATACCTACAAGCGTTTTTCAGTTATTTTATTTCTTTCTTTTTCTGTTCGTACGTTTGTACGTGTTATGCGTTCAATTTAGGAATGAAGACATAGGCGTAATGCTAACATATACAAAATTAAGAGACTGAATTTAATTTAACCGTGATAAAACATTTGTTTGAAATGATATTAATATTTTAAATATGGGCCGAATGTTCACACCACTTGCATATCTCACAACTTCAGTAGGTCCACATGTATAGTACACTAGGAAAAATGAACAACTTTTGTAAAATTGGAAGTTACCCTTTCATACTGGAACCAAAGTACACCATCAGATGATATTCGTAAGAAAGTTGAAGCAATAGAAATTCGGAGTATTATATTGGAAAATAAATGACTGAAAATGCAATTTCTGTATTCCATTGATTGACTAGTAGTTGTTATTTCAGTTTCTCAACTACAAATTCTAATCTGATGATTGGACGGAATGGACATCTAAATAGTTTAAGGCTATTGCCCTCTTCGTTTTAATATGCCATGGCTACACAACTCTTGCATTAAGGTTTAAAAGTTTATCGTCTTGCTAAGGTAGTCTGCTCCGTTATTAGATCAAGACCAACGCATACTATTTTCCTTCGAGCTGTAGCATTGGGGAAGCTAAAAGTTTTTATATCTGACAGAATTCATATTTGATACCTTCAAAAAATACCACGTGAAGCGTCTTAAGCCTTACTTTAACAATCGTACGTTAATACCATTGATTACTTTAGGCATTGTTTATTTCGCCACTGTCGTGTCTCTTTAATTTTTTCATCAGATTCCTTATGTCGGCGTTGATGTTTTTATTGAAAATTCAACTTCTCAGCTCGAAAGTGATAAGTGTAAATGGAAATTAAAAAAATAAAGTTCGGAATTAAGTGGCCCCTAAAATTTACATGAGCAATTTAGATTGTGTTTTTCGTTGCGATGTCAGGTTGCCTTTTATTTCTCTTTTTTAAATGGACAAGGTAACGGGACTTTCTCTAATTAGAATTGACGAGTGCAAATTAGAAAGAAAATCCACTGTTTAAGGACTTTCATCAAAATGTGAACTAGAAAACTAGAAAGAAAACAAGCTGCACCGAATCAGATTACAAGTTTTTTTTTGCGACATTGTTTATCCGTTTGCCCGTCTGAAGTTTTTATTTCTGAAGTTGTAAAGATATGAATTTTCTCTTTAAGCCTCATTGTTACTCTGAGTTTCTTTGTATACTATAGGCATTTCGTTGTGTGTTTGTACGTACTTACGTTTGTAAGCATATGTAGATACAGTAAGCATTATCTGTTTACATAATCCTCATTACATTTTATTTTGAAATATAGTCTATTAAAGGAATCTTTTTCTAATTGAGTTGTTATGGTAGAGCCAATCCAAAGATAAGTATCCGTTATATAGGTCGCGAAATACATAGATTTTGTTATTACATTTTATGCAAACTCTTGGAAATATAAAATAACAGTTTGATTTCCTTTTATATTGCTTATTACCTGTGAAGTTATATTTGCAAGGGATGTTCAGCACCTATTGAGAATTCCTGATCTTACCTAACAACTTATTAATCAACGATACCACTAGACCAGGTCGGGAGAATGTGGAAATTGCAAAAACAATTTTCAGTTCACCTCGTTAGGTGGTTACTTACTGCCAATTTAGGGGCAGATGTGCATTGTTCAAATACGTTTCACGCTTCCATTGACGTTTGATTTTCCTAAACATATCTCCGTCATTATTTCTTTGTCCCAGTTTTCTTATGCATTCCTCAGTTTCGCTTGTTTGGCATTTCCCCTTTTAGGTTTATTAATACCATTGTTGAGTCGTTGAATTGGATAACACATAGTAATTTGAGACGGTGGCACGGTCGGACAATAAAGCTTGTACGTATTTTACAGCGTCCACTATTTTATTTGCTGTGATTTAATCTCTTTACTTTTTTTTATTTCCATGTTGAAATATTTTATGTTTAAAACTTCCCTGCATACTCTAATAATAAAGTGATTAGCACCCCATTTTCCCTATGTCCAGCTTTGCACTTCCAGTTGTGGATACCGGTCCCGTTGAGATTTGCTGTGACTTCTGGTAATCACGTTACCCTCGGCCTACCTCTTCTCCTTTTCCTCCTGGCATCCATTTTGTCATCGTTTGTTGTTCAGCATCAACAAGGAGCAGGGCATTTTCCTACGGCTGCTAACGACAAAAATATTACTGCTGTTAAAATAATTGAAGAGGACAATAAAGCCACTTATGCGGTAATAGAGATCAACTTAAGATTGGATCCTCAGCTCAATCATACACGATCACCTGCATTTAAAAAAGCGGTAAGTCGTTTTGTCCTCACTTCTATTAATAGGACGTGTGAGAATCTACCATGAAACTTTAAATTTATTAAATAATGGTGGGTACAAAATTTTTCCAAAATAGTGACAGGTGATCAAACTTACATTCCCGTTTTCGACCTTCCTACCCGTCAAGAGAATCGTGTATGGATTCGCAAAGATCGGAAAACTCCAACAATGACTAAGAAGCAGCGAGTTATGAGAAAGGTTATGTATGCAGTATTCTTCAGAATTACGCACTTAGTAAATGCATATAAGCTAGATGGACAAAAGACAGTTACAGCTAAATGGTACACTGAAAAATGAGTGTTCAATAAAGTTCCAGACACAGAGAATATGTTCAACTATGACAATGCACCGTCCATACCGCAGTCTCAACTCTCCAGTTTTTGTAATAAAAGTAATAGAATATCCGCCGTACTCACCTGATTTAGCGATGTTTGCCTCTTTTGGGCTTAAACGACATTTGCGGGGGAGAAGGTTTTCGTCCGAATAAGAGATTCATACACATTCACGCTTATTTTGAAGGTATTCCGAAAGAAGATTGGTTGGGAGCAGCCATGTTCCACGCTTTCCGATTTGATTGGGAAAGAACAGGTAGACAATTTTTATCTGTTTTAAGAACATGGGGATTCTGTGCTCGCTAAACAAGTCCATGTTTAATTATATGACCAGCTGCATTTGTACAAAGTCTACCCTCAATTGCTTACTTCGTAGTTTTATGTGCAAGTCCGCTAGTGCCTTTTTTTTTTTCTACATAAGGCCGGTTTCATCACAATAAAAACTTGCTTAGTGCTTCTGTGGTGCATTATCACAATGCAGGATTACAACTGCTATTATGGTATGGTCCCGCAGAATCGGGGACGGTTGGCCGCCCTATATATAGAAGAAACGATACATTTGACACAACATAATAAAAATGAAGACTTTCGCCAATTTACAAAACTATCTGATGCTACTTATTTTTATACGTATGTCTGCAAGTGGGTATTTAGTGTAGTATATAGTATTTTAAATACTAAATAATTAATTACACTAATTGAAACAATGTTCGGAAAACATGTCATTAAAGATAAATGCTTTTCGTAACGATATAAATATCAGTAGAAAATTTTGATCTACACCAACAAACTGGATGAAAGTAACACATTACAATGATGACAAACAAAGAATTGTAAATAGCCTGGTTGGTGTAACACGTATTTGGTAATCTAAGAGGAGTGTGTATATGCGACTTGTGTGTATTGTTGTTGACACAGGCCACGTGAAAACCATTAGGATTGAGTAATTTTATGAATTTAGCAAATACAAGGTTTTACCTGTAACTTCGGCCTTTTATTCTTTTTTAATTTCAATGGTTTTCCATGCTTGTTTGTAGCTGAAGGGCACATATTATGTATGTATGTATGTATGTTCCGCAGTAGTGGTTTGTGTCGGAAAGTGATGTATAAACAGGAAGTTTCGCGTGTAGATATTGTATTTTTATTTAAATTTGCAACGATGTAAACGGTACATACTTGTTAACACAATCTGATTTTATTATTTCAGTTTTGTGTATGTATATATTAGGCAAAGTTTACCTATGCATACGCATAGAGCGCCGTAAAACATTAAGTAAATGCTATAATTCATAAATTTTGAAGTTTTCGCCTTTAAATAAACCGATTATACTTAAGACATTGTTCAACTTAAAAACAGGTCAATTTTTAATACGATAGTTGCTGATAATGGATTTTAACAATCGGACCAAAATTAATTCCATCCAAATGAAGAGAGTTTCAAAACAAGGTTCCACTGGTCTTCGTTAATCAATTTGTATTTGTATTTGTATCCGATGTATTAAGTAAATAAAAATTGTTATTCGAACAACGTTTAATTTCATCCAAGTTGTGAAAAACTTGATGGAATTCAGTAGTATGGTGGACTGACGTGTTTTGAAGATTTATATGTTATAGAAGGGTACATTTTACTCCAAACCTACGCCCCTAATTATGTTTCTAGGTTGTTATTATTACTACTATTGTACTGGACAAGAAAGAAGTGAAAACTTGTGGACTGTATGGCAATTTTGTAAGATCATTGCTTTTTAAAAAATTTCATAAAGTGTGGTCGGTCGATTTCTTTGCAGAACTTTTTAAGGCAGTATTCAAGTTGTCGATATAAGACTGCCTAGCTGTCAGCCATTTTTAAAATCAATCGCCAAGTTTGGATATTTCCGAACCTTCTCTTGCTTTGTTGTTCATAGGTTTTGAGTAAACGGATATCCGATGTTGAAAACAATTGCCTCTTCATTAGCTTATCCAAGTATAGAACCAATGCTTTGTGACTCCAACACTGGCGACGAAGAATATCTATAATTAGGAGGTGAATTCTGTAGGAGCTTGTGTCTTGTGATCAAGTGATATATATATACATTACATATTACACATTATATATATATATATATATATATATATCGTGAAGTTTTGTAATTATACTTAGCTTATATGATAGTTCTCTACTACAATTAGGTCAATCATTTTTGTTTAATAATAATATATAATAAGTAGTAATAATTATTTAATACTAGTTTCGCTGGTTTTGTATTCCCAAATATGTACTTACAAATACTTAGGCAGCGTGGGACACAACTATATAATTCACTGTTTCTGCAGCACTGTTACACTTTCACACGATACATGTGTATAGGATTTTCAAATAAGCAGCCGACTTTCGTCATTCATAGCTATGACGTCTCATTCTAACATTGATGCTAAATCGCATGTTTAATAATTTTATTGTATCGGTTAAGGTTATGTATAATACTTGTTTTCATTTGTATGTATAGGTTACATATCTATCTGATAATCTTTTAGTTTAAAATGTAAAACTCCAATGTCTGATTTTAATGATACCTACAAAAATAAGTGCATTATTTTATGTATTTACCAAAAAAATTATTTACTGAATTACTAAAAATTATGCATCAATGCATTATCGAGTTTATATAAGTTTTAATGGTTTAGTAAGTTCAGAATTATTTCTTTGACTAACAATAAGTGCCTTTCAAATTTTCAAGATAATATGTGTTATAGAGGAGAATAATAGTAGTTATTTATTTAGCATGAAAATTATGACAAGTTGCTGCAAAATACAAATTAAAATAAAAGAAAGTATGTAATACATACATAATAGCTAAGACAATGTATAAACGGAATTGTAAGAAACCGAGATAAAAATATAGATATAACACAATTAACATGCAGAAACATGAAACTGAATTACTAGCTAAACTCATCTCGGTACATAGAAAAGAAACAGCATACATACTTTCAAAATTTAGTTCTCAAGGTTTAATACGTTGTACAGCACTAACACATAAATGCTACGCCAATGTATTCAATACATAGCGTCACACATTTTACGCAGAACATAATTATATAAATAGACATTAATTATATATATCACTTTCACTGAACTCTAATTCGTCTGAACTGTCATCGTTTAGATTAATAATAAATGATGCTACATCTTTCTGGTCAATTCCAATCTCACGAATTCACGACATGTAAATTTCTTTCTCCACATTGTCTATACAATTAGCCCTTCGTTTGGTGAAACTTGTTGTAAAGCTTCCTCCCATATTTGAAGGCTTACCAGAATAGATTTTTCAGCTCTACCAAGATGTTGATTATAATAATTTTTACAAATGTCCCATACCAACTCGATGTTAATACGATGATAAATAGTATTTCTTATTGCGACCTGTATAACATCATCAACTGCGGCTACTGTTTTCGTGCCTGAACACTTACGCTTAGGTGACCTAAGTGATTTGTTGTTTTTCATAGGTTGCCATATAGTAGAAACAATGCCGAGGTTAACATTACCCATCGCAGCAACAAGCTAAAATTGTAAAATATTGATCAAAATAGTGTATCAATCGATATGTTGTATTGCCTCTCTCACAGCAGTTAATGGTATTAGAAGAACGCCTTCATCACGTTCTCGTTCACAAAATTGTATCATCTAAGCGATACACTCTTTCATCTCCCAGCTTGAAGGTTTAGGCATTTTTAGTCGCAGAGTTAGAAACAATGATAACTATTTGTTATAAAAAGAACAGATTTCGAAGGCGATTGACAAAATAAATAACGAAAACCGATGAAATTTACTAAACTGTCACCAATCAAAACAATAACGCCTAATGTGAAAAACACTGGAGGATGTTGCAACATAGAAAATTACAAAAATATATGAACACGAATGTCACTAAATTTTTCTAACTAACTTTTTTGTTTGATTCAAATTCTTGTGGCACGAGTTCTACGTTACACATGACGAAAGTCGGCTGCTACTTTGAACAATGAGTATGTACATCTTTTGTTTTGCTGTACTTTTTCTCGTAATTTCTTGTGCGAATTACACAATGTTGTATAGCTATCGTAAACGTAACGGGTTGAAAATACTTCTATAAGCCATAAAAGTGAAGGTGATTTACTCTAAATAACGGAGTTCGATATTTTCCGTGTAAGGTGTTATTTCACCAGGCTATGCAAGGGTCACTTGCTTCTTGGTTTTCATCTTAATTTAAGGTCCCAAATGAGTGTATTACAGTAGGAATAGCATAAAATAACTCCAACTATTCTATTGCTATTTAGCAGCGTTGATTTTTGTATGACAGCCTATTTGTATGTCCAGTTCCATAGTATTTATCCATTTCATGATTTATTATGCACTATACACTTTGAATACTTTATTATTATGGCATTAGAAGTACACCACAGGGTATCGTGGAATCATTTTTGAGCAATAGATATCAGGTTGTGGAGGAAGATCAAGTTTACTGCCAAGAGCGCGAGGAGTATCACGGGGATCTATTTTAGGATCTTTGCTATTTGTGGTATGTAAAAACGACTTCGTTTACAACACAACAAGCGACCAGTGCTGGCTATATGCAGATTACACATCCTTTCTTGTGGTTGGAAAAGCTGAAGAGGAACTTGAGATAAATCCAAGGAGTTATTGAACCAAGCAAGATCATGGTTTCAGAGTAACGGTCTCTTACTAAACGAGAATAAAACACATCTTACATTTTGTGCAAAAAAATCAGCAAACTCAGTTGGAACTATCATGTATTCAATCTCGCTAAAAAATTAACATTTGCTGTATACAGCATAAGAAGGCTAAATAATATAACAACGAACAGGGCTGCCAGGACTATATAGCAAGTTTTCATGACAAAATGAGTTATGGCTCGGGCTTTGGCGAACCTGTTCATCTGCACAAAGAATTCTTCGGCTGCAGAAAAAGCAGTGCGGGCACTTTGCAACTTAGGATATAGTGTCAGCTGCAGAGAGTATTTGAAGAAAGAAGAGGTACTTACTTTAGCATTTATATACTCACAACGATAAAGTACGTCCACCATCATCAAGGAAATTTCATGAACAACGGAGATCATCACGAGTACAACACAAGGAAAATGTGTGAGAAATGCAAATCCCATACTATCGTTTGCAAATAAGCCAGAGGAGTGTAAATTACGTCGGTCTAAAAATATATGTATGAGGACGCTCCTAGAGTTCAATTTGGAAATCCCAATCCAAAAGTGAAACGGCTTTTGTTGGATAATTGTTTTTATTCCATTCATATATTTTGACTTTCGTGTAATGTTTTTATTATGTCGAATAAAATTTATTATTATTATTATATAACTAGGGATTAGATGTAGAATTAACATTTTCCAAAGATTGCAGCAAAGATGGATTAGTTAAATTCTAGCTTACTCCGTGCCGAAATTTGATCATTTACGGTCTTCACACAGCAAAATTTTACTACTATTATATTCTCTCACTTGTTGCGGTAAAATGGAGATGATACTGGCTTAGACCAAGCCTTCTTTCCTAGCTTAAAATTTCTTTAATCATTGTTGCTGTGTTGAGAATTACTGTCTGCGTGTCTGTATGTATGTGTGGTTTAACATCCGGTGTTTTAGGGTAATTGATGATTGGTGGTGATACCTATTACAACAATTATAATTAGCACTATTATAACTGTTTCTTGATCCGATAGTTCTTTTGATACAACAGCTACTGGTTTCTACTTCATAGTTTGTTTTTGTACTTTTAGCACCATGTTTGTATCGTTCCCTATTGAAACATCAGTTCGATTAGGTTCCTTTCCTTTCTTGTTAACGAGTGTAATATCTGCTCCAGGGCCGTCCTAAGATATTTGGCGCCCGTAGACTACTAACAATAATGCACTCCTATTCGTAAGAAGACATAGGGGAGGAAAAGCGCCCCAAGAGACAGGCTAACCGGGACTATAATCAACTTAATCCTGTTGTTAAGGGGGCCCTGATCTATTTTATTACTTATAACCGTTATTATTGTTGTTATTGGGAAGAGGTGTCCTATTTGAAGCCACTTGTATGTTAGCTATTTGTCTACCTGTGTATGCTGTGTGATGTTATAATGTTTATTGTACAATGCTTTCCTTGACCATTGTTGTTTTTTTCTTTTGTTTTAGTGATGTTGATTTCTCTTTGTGTGTTATTCTGTGTTAAGTTGGACGGCGTGTATTATTTATCTGCTTTGATGTTTTCTCATGGAGGGGTGTACTTTCGTATTGGAAGAATTGCTTTTTCATGTTGCGTGTTGTATAGTCTCTGGATGTTCCTAAGTCCTTTTTTTACCTTTCTGATGGTTGTGACTTTATCAGTACATGTGTTGGAATATTATTTGCGGTACTCTGAGTTTACTTCTCTTGACCAAATCTATATGGGACCCTTTAATTATCCGAAGTGAATATGTTAGTTTAGACTTAAGAATAAGTGTAAGTCCATTTCTATATTTGCTTTTTAGTTGTTACCTTCTTATATAGACACCATTTGCCCGTTTCTTCCCACTCCATGTTTGCAAGTATTTTACGTTTATCGATTCCAAATTTCGTACAGGTGCGTTTAGTGAATTCTTCACTTATTTTTAAAAATGCCATAATCCGTAAAGTATTTGACGATGATTATATTTTAATATCGTCCATACAGAGCAGAAGCTTTATCGAGTGGTATTGCGTAATTTGGTTGTTGGTTTTAAACCCCTAGTCGTACTGCTTAGGGCATTGGAGAGGAAGCTGAGATTTAAACAAAACCATAGGGTACCAAGCGTGTCACCCTCAAATTATCCCTCCTCTGATCTGCATCATATCTGTTTCGATATGCGCGGTATCTGCGATAGGATCGTTATTCTTCAATTCGCCATGACCTTAGTAAGACAGCTTTGTAGGTGTGTTTATTGATTAAATACACATTTGTCTATTATTTTCAGTAACCAGCCGTGCTAATCGGAGGTGACTAGATTATTATTATTATTATTACTAATGCTATTATTTTTCTATATCAATTTCGTTACATACCTTATGTCATCGTTCCATACTGAATATAGGTTTTATTTAAATGTTCTTTCTGAAATCAAATTTCCAAGGTTTTATGAAGCAAAATTTATTATCCCAATTGAAGTCACTTTTGCAGACTTTGCGAACTGTATATCTTTGCACAATTCATAAGTTAATAATAACCACTCCAAATATTTAAGCAAACTCTCGGTAGTAACTGTTCCCTTGTTTCCCTTTCCAGACTCAAATAGCATATAGTTTGACATAAATTTTACTTGCAAGTTGCAAGCGCAATGCAAACTAACGGTCTGATAGTGAATTTTATGTATGTTCTTAAAGTTGGTAGACGATTAGGAAAATATTTGGAATGAATTTCAACAATTGTTGATTTATAGTATCTATACTATATTTATGTTTATGCAATGAAAATAAAATGATAACAAGTAGTGTAACAACTAGTTGTAGCGCGTATTAGTTGTCGCATGAAGACAAATATAATCCTCTGCGGTCTGTAGTAATCTACACCGTGTTGCAAGCTACTTGGAAGTAACAATCACTCTGGTATTAATTGATTTCGTTTTACGAAACTCCATTCCCAGTTTCAATCTAGATCAATGTGTAAAACGAGCAAAATTGATTTCTACGTGGGCGTCTTTGAAGTTGTTATAAAAACTAGAAGAGAAAAAATGTTTGTTTGAAGCAATCTATTTTATTGCTTTTCAAAATATTTGCCTTTAAGATTTATACCTTTGCATACGTTTAAATCAATTCACGAAACATTTTCTCTACTCTGAAGTAGGTATGTATCATAAAAAAATATCGATAGCTTTCCGAGGTACTGAGAATCGCTGTCCACGCACTTTCTGTTTGACATTTGGGACCAGAAAGAAATTGCTAGGCGATAAATCAGATGAATAGGGGTAACAAAACATTAATTGAATGTTTTTCTCCTCCAAATAATCAATGGTTTGACGTGCTGTGTGAGAGTTGACATTGTCATGATGCAGAACCATGCGACGTTTTCGATTGTTTCCTAGTTTCGTCGACAATTTGTCGCAAAACAAATCTCTTATACCATTCAGCATTAACTGTTCTTCAAGCCTCTGAAAAAGTGATTGTGCCATGTCCAGTACAACCGAAGAAACAAGCGACCATTTTCTTGGAAGTGCTTCGTGAATTAACAAGTTTTGTGGGATTCAGTTCATCTCACAACACTAAGTTTTGGGCTCATACGAATATACCCAAGTTGCGTCACCTGTTACGATGTTGTATACGGACAGTTCCTGGGTCAAATGTTTTGAACACTACCTTAGACCAATTAACACGAGCACTTTTGCTTCGGTAAAATTATGTGGATTCACAGTTAAATACTCATAGAAAGTCGAATGTATTGCTGTCTTCTATATGGCTAAGATTACCTGTCTCACGGTAGGTCACATGCCGATAGTCTTCAAGCATGTTGCCCGCAACATTGAAGGCTTTGGAATAACGACCGATTTTGATCGACGTTTACACAATTTATCACTGACGGCGCACAATCACCACGAAATCCTGCAATCCAATTGTAAACAATCTTTGCTGATGGTGCTTCGTTACATAAAAGTTGAACGAAGTGATTCTGTTGTTGAGTTTTACTCAAGTGCTAAAAAATTATCAAACGAAAATCTTCACGTGAAAATTCCATTCTTTCACAAAACGGTTTTTTTCACAATAACAAATATCAGATTTTACGAAAATAGTAAAGACTCATTTCAATAGTGTCACTTAGTGGTCGTCGGTAAAAAGGGACCCCTTGAATATGTTTTTCTTGCAATTTTACACTGTACAATCCTTCCAGCATATGTTTGCTGAAGTAATCTAGAATTTTGATCCTAGTAGACTACATTTGTAGAATGTAAATTGCAAGACGTACACCTCATTAGTAGGTGGTATATCCGTAAAGTCTGTGATATATACGAAGTCTATTCAAAATGTATCCGACCTGTCATGTTTGTCATGAAATTAATAAAGGGAGTGCAATGATATTTGGTAGGGAGTTGTGGAGTACCTTCGTACGCATGTGTGTAAAATATCCCGTGTACAGCTCGTGATCTTCAGCAGTGGTAAGTACGTGAGTGCGGTAATGTGCTGTTTGCAAATTTCACGAATTGAAGGAACAACTGAAGCGGAGCTTCTGCATAATATTTTGTTAGAAGCTTGGTGATACCCAAGCGGACACCATTCGGAAGATTGAACTAGCTTTTGGCGACGATGTTATGGGTACTATACAAACTCAGGGCTGGTACAATCGGTTCAAAGATGACCGAATGACGGTCAACAGTGATGCACGTTCTGGCAGATCCATTCAGAAGGTTAACACCTTGGTTCCGTAGGACCTTCGTATAACTATTAGAGAATTATCAGACAAGGTGGGGATAAGCATTTGTTCGACCTGCCAGATGCAGATACCAATGGCAGTAGCACTGGGATAAATATGTACGGTGCCGAGAGTAGTATTTTTAAGGCGATTAAACTTTCATATGTGTAAGTGAAAAGTTCGGTTGTTCCCGGACAAAGGCCGGATACATTTTCATAGACATAGACCTCGTACTAGTGGTTCAAGTTAGATTTCAACTTTAACTTCTAACTTCAAACACAACAAGCAATTTTATCGTATGAGCATTTTGTATATTTTCAAGTTAAAATATTTATTTAATTATATTGTCGTATTAATGAAGGACTCTATTGGATAATATTGTACAACTTTCTGGGAGAGTTGCCTAACAAAGGAACCTTCGTTATAGGTCGTTCCGTGGAGAGTTATGTAGATGTTCTACGTTTTGATTTATTTGATGATAAAGAATATTACTTTTATTACTCTTTTTAGTATTCATGGAAACGTAGAAAGTAACTTTGAATTTGCTTTCCCAAAAGAATAATCTCTCAAACTAAATCTATACGTCTAATTTTTTAACTAATAAAGTTGCTTTTGTGCCTTCTTGTAATCTTAGGAATAATATGTATCCAAATAAATTAGATCTGTTTCTTGCATTTTCCCATGTAAGCTAGCAGTTTATAAATTAGCTACATTATTTTAATCATATATATTTCAAACTTTCTTCTTTCTGTAAAAATAATAAATTGCGTCGTACACGATGCCAACATTTATCGCATGTTTGCTAAGTAAAACATGGCTCAAACTGAATTTGGTAACGAAGCATCAAACTCGTACTTTGCTTTGATCTTGTAGTTAAGATACACACATTTTTAGTTTAACTCAAATGTATTTATTTAATCTCAGATTGAAGTTTGCGGACCCTTTAAATATACGTCGATTTGTATAAATATTTGTCGATGTATTTTAAAAGCTGTTACATTAAATACTGCATATCGCGGGGAATATTTTTAGTATAGAAAAGGTATCAATTCAGAATTTTATTTTTATCTTATGGTATAGTTGAAGTGTTTTTAGTTTAATTTATCAAATAGTTAGACAAACTTTAATGTATACCTACACTTAAGGTCACATAACGTGCATTTGGTAGGTGAAATACACATTTGTAGTTTTCCAAAGTCGGTGTGGTAGGGATGAGAGTTAGTTTATTTGAACTATAACGTCAAATATTTTGTTTATAATAAATAATATTGTAGGATTTATATTAACTAATAACGATGGGAGTTGTAGTACTATTTTTCTCTTAAAGACATTTCTGTTATAATGGAAACTCTTAAACCTTCATCAAAATATAACGTCTTTTTAGAAGCTCTTATAAAATTTCTTTATTCTTCTGTATTTGAAAATTAGTTTATTCTCAACTTCACTCAAACGTAATTTCTATTTAGTGCCACATTTGTCAATTAAAGTTAAATGTTAACAAACATTGCGTAGTCACCTACACTTGTCAAAGGAGTCAATTAGTTAATATCAGATTATAAACTGCATGGCAATAAATTAATTAATAAAAAATTTAGAGTTCGTGCAATTTCCTATAGTGTAAATTACATACATATTTGAAATAACTAAACGGTATTCAATCGGGCACTGTGAAGAGTAATTATATTAAAATTCATCAAAAGATAGTGATAAATGCAACAGTTCACAGTTCACTTCCTCTTTCTGCTGCAAACTAACAAAATATTGCCAGCCGTCAACGAAAATTTATTTTTATCATTTAGCAGTGGTCCGTTAAATGTTAATATTATCTAATTGTATAAAATTTGTTCTTGATACCATGAGTGATTCAAGACCTTGTAAGCGAATGTATTGTTTATGGAGAAAGTCAAAATCTTCAATAGTGCTCATAATTTGTACTTTCTATTAACCCTCGTGGTTCCAAAGGCGGATCAGCTGTGACCCAAAAATTAATTTTTTCGAATGTCTCCTAATTCCGCGGCTTTATTCAGTGTGTATTCATCTGTTATTCTAACATATGATAAGAAATACGCCTTCAATCACATTCTTGTACATATCTTTTCGTTTTTTAAGGTTTACTTGGCAGTTTCTAATACGATTCTGACCACACTTTTGCAGTTATATCTTAGTGCAGTACAATTTCTTAAAAGTAATATTTTTGATGTTTATATTCGGATCACGAGTCTGCAAAAGAAATACTCTTATATTAGACACTAGATGACCCGGTGAACTTCGTATCACCTACAAAAAATTTCTGAACGCACCTGAAAAAGACAAAAGATAAAAAAAGACAAACAGGCAGAAGACAGAAGACATCAAATGTTTCACAGCTAGGAACATTTTCTCTTGGAAAATTAAATTTAGTATTTTCCGTTACTTATTATTTATGTTTCTCACCGTTTAAACCTTCCTTCAACTTCCACAAATATTTCAAGATCAAAATTAGCCAAATCAGTCCAGCCATTCTCAAGTTTTAGCGAGACAAACGAACAGCAATTGATCTATATATATATATATATCTGATTTGATTGATTTTTATATAAATATATAGATTTTCTTTTTCGACAACAAACTGACACTTTTACACCTCATACAACAGCTATAAAGAACAAAAATTTCTGAACGCACCTAAAAAAGACAAAATATAAAAAAAAGACAAAAACAGAACACATCAAATGTTTCACAGCTAGGAACATTTTCTCTTGGAAAATTAAATTTAGTATTTTCCGTTACTTATTATTTATGTTTCTCACCATTTAAACCTTCCCTGAACTTCCAGAAATAGTTCAAGATCAAAATTAGCCAAATCGGTCCAGCCATTCTCAAGTTTTAGCCAGACAAACGAACAGCAATTGATATTTATATGTATGTATATATAGATTTAGTGATCTCTCTGTATAGGTGTCAAATAACCATAATATTCTAATAGTTTTAGAACTCATGTTTACTTGTTTACATTCATATACATACATATGTACAATAAAAATTGTGTCTTGAATAATATCTTTTTACATGTTAGTGTCATAGACGAAATTTATATTATAAACCACACATCTATGTATGTATACATATGTATATAAAAATCAATTGCCACATGTATGACGAAGCATCACTTGTGAACGGCTCGACCGATTTGGTTAATTTTTTTTTTGTTGTGTTGCTTTGTTTTTGTGGCTGATGTATGATACTAATGTCGCAGTGTCACATTAAGTAAATCTAGACTTATACAATGGGAGTTTTTACATTCAGCAACTTCGGAGGAATGAATGTTTTATTTTTACGTACTGTTCCTACATATGTAAGTTTTCTTTCAAGTATTTTTTTACCAAATCAAAAGTGGAAAAGAAGTTGTCGCCTCGTATATTTTGCCCTTTCAAGCATTCCTTCAACTCCTTGGGTTTGTTCAGCTTTTGCATTTTTACCTTTTCCAAGATATGGCTGTATCTTCCAAACGTAGCCCGACTTTGAATCCACCGATCTAAATTTCAAACCATATTTTGCAGGTTTTGATGTCATAAACTTGTCCCCTGAATCCAATAACTTGCTCGTCAACAGTGACATTTTCGTGGCAGTTGTAAAACATTGGAAGAAGGAGTTGCCAACACCCCCACAGTTGACGAATAGAGGATGAGAAATTTCACATACCACGATCCATAATAATATTTATTAATTGTATTAACGAGGTATTCAATCAAATTAGATATAAAATGTTGGATTAAATTTTCATTTTTAATAAAATATGTAGTATGGACCAAATCGTCTCTTAATCTAGGATTCGTATATTTTTCAATCTAACAGCAGGGTTAAGAAACCTTTCAAGTGCTTTTCGTTGGAGTATAGAATACATTAATTAGTATGCATTTTGTGCATTTACAAAAGGGCTTTGTATACATGCACTATGTTATGAAATATTCCATTGTCAATCAGGTTGATAGTCATAGCAGGGACTAGAAGTCTATGAGAACAACGTCGTATAAAATTTTGAATTGTGTTCATTTCTTGTGAATGAATGTAAAAAATGTTATTGCCGACAAACCATTGTTGGTTTTTAGATAGTGATACATATGTTATATATTCGTACATACGCGTGATTTATTATAGTAACAATAAGTATAAAGGGATAGTGGCAATTCCATGCTTTAAAGTTTGTACCGCTGCAGTCCCTGTTGCATATTTGCGATTCAATGGTTTGTACTATGGCAGTGATATCGCATGCTATTGCATTCGGCAAGAACAAAGAAGTCCTACACTTTATTGTTAGTCTCTGTCCCACATTCTGGCTTTGAAATATTAGAATATCGAATTTGTTCTATGCGTAAAGTCCCATATATGCGCTCTTGTATCACAGACTGTATTGCTTTGTATACCTTCCATTCGCGTGTAGTGTTTAGAAGCGCAATTGTCCTGAAGTGAATGATGTCTGGCTTATCTATCTATTTGGCCTAATGAAATGAGAAATATCATCCGCATCAAATGTAAATGGCCTTCGCTGAATAAAGCGCTTCATTCTTTTCTACACGTACACACGTAAAATTTATATGCATTCAGTGGGACAGTTTTATAAGGATGTAGCGGCAGTTCTGTTTATATGTATGTTTATGAATAAGCTAAATTTCAGTGAATTTGGAATGAGCGAAAGTACGTTTCAATTTAAGCTTTAATATTAGGCATATAGTATAAAAAGTAAATACATAATTCAAACATATTCTCTAACAGGCAGCACTTTAAATTATTTTAAAACTATTGCTGGCTATTCAAACGTGTACCAAATATGGAACTTCACCTGGGGAAAATAAAGTTTCTACGAAGTGCTTATTATTGTACTATAAGTATTATATTTTAGGCATACAATAATGTTAATAAAATTATATTTGATATTCTTAGAAATAGAGTTTTTCACTCTTTCATGAACGTTAAGTTTCTAATAACATTATAAAAATTTTGACCTCCAAAAAGGAGAAATAATATGTGTTACGATTCGACATCCACCACTTCTTTCTGCTTCGAATAGTATTTTCTGGTCGGATGTGTCGGATGAAGGCTAAAGCTTGTAGATTCATTTAAAATGTGTGTAATTAGGTTTTCTGATTGTATCCTACAAGTGCTCTATGGAGTTGAAATCGAGGCATACCAAGAACAAATTATTAATCCTGAACTTCTTAAAGATATTCATCATTCTTAGAACTATGTGTGGATAATCATTCACTTTTTAAAACGTTACTTTCTAAATGTGCTTGTATAACAGCGGTGTTGTTATCTTACCTCGACTAAACACTGATAGCCATGGCCTACCATGGAATGTAGTTTTCTAGTAATGTGGTACATATGCTGTCCTATAATAAACTAAATTTAGACGATTAAGAGCGCAAAGCAAGCTACTTGACATATTGGTTAAAAATCCCAATATTCTATCCTAACAAACTTTTTGAGCATATAACACTTTATTTAACCCTAGAATACTAACCCACGTAAATTTTACGTGTAGTTTTTTTAATATTGTTGCAAGCATCCAGCAGCCTAACGGTACCAAATTCAACAAGTGCTTTTTTCAATAGTTTTTGAACAAGCGCAAAAACATAAACAAACCATATTTAGTCATTAAACTGCTTTAAGAACGTGAACATTAAAAGGCTATACGTAAAATTTACGTGGTGTTAGTGGTAAGAGTATAATTTGTGTACGTAAATTTTACGTATAGCCTTTAAATGTTTACGTTCTTAACCCATATCTTCCCAAGGTGTTTAAATCGTAATACCCATATTTTTTTATCAATTTGTGATAAATAGCGGTCAAAACGAGCAAAAATATACATTATCTTTTTTATTTTGTTTGCTGGTTGCATTTTAGAACCGTTATGGAGCGTTGGGATAATATGGCTCCAGGTTTTGTATGGGGAAACAACCAACATGTGTCTTGTTTACAGTTTCTTTTATTTCTAAATAAATGAAAACAGAAGTCATTTTTTTTACATATTAGCAAAAGTAACAAGCTTAGTAGTGTTTTAAAGTAGTAAAGCAGAGAAATAATATGTATCAAAATAATTATTTAGAGGTATGAAATAGCTGAGAGCAATGTTGGTGCAATCCAACTTCACACTTGCTGCATCTAAATTTTGTATTTTTATGGCACTAGCGGCATCTAATTTGAGTCTCATTTCTAATAATCCCTTTTCATCTAGTCTTATCGAATCGGGTAGTTTCTTCTTGATAATCATTGGCAATTTAGTCTCATTTCGTTTCGAGACAGAAGATGTTCTGCCAAGCATTAAATAAGTTTGAACTATATATCTTGTAAAAGATAAAAAATCATGAGAATCTTTAGCTTGTCCCGATGGTGAAAGGCAGTATAACTGAAACGCGTTATTAACGCACACATTTATTGGGAACATCATCATTTCCCAATACCACCTCTTCAGCCTTATAGCAATTCTGTATTTTCCAACATTTTGATCAAGTCTGTCTACACCACCCATGAACTTGTTATACGTGTGATAGCAATGGGGTTGATCGACGTCTATCCGCTTGTTGTTGCACCACCTTTTCACTTTTCCAAGTAGCTGAACACCGTTTTCTGTTGAGGCTATAGTTACAATGTTGTTATCATTGTAACGGACCAAAGTAATAATAGAGTTGGCGTCCGTAACTTTTTGGTAAGAACCTCTTGCAGTTCTCTTCATTTCCTTGACATCCTTTAGAAGCGCTCCTTCAAGTCTATTAAGAAGTGTTCCGGTAGCGTTATGGGCCATTTGTTTAACTTCATCAAGCAGACGTAAAGATGTAAAGAAATTATGCATAAAGAATCTATATCGTTCTCCATCAGGTAATTTGGATATTAAACTAGTGACAACCGAGCCACCTACACCTAAAGTTGGGTTTGTGTTGCCGGTTTTTGCGCCTTGGTATGGCTCTCCATAGATAAGATAACACAAGCGAGTACATAGTGAGCAGATCTTATAACCAAAACGTATTGGTTTTCCATGTATATGTTGCATAGTTCCATGCTTACCGAAATATGGTACCATAGACTCATCTATGGATAGATATTTATCGCCTGGAAAATACTTTAGCCATCTTTCATTCATTTTGTCCCAGAGAGGTCTTATTTTAGCAAATTTGTCATCGGAAGAAAGATGGTTATTATCGCAAGCATGAAAATATCGAAGAATCTCCTCAAATGGATTACGACTCGTGCATGATGCTACCCCTGGGTGATGAGTATCAATACTTCGATCCCAATACAATCTATAACGGAAGGTACTATTGTAGCCAGACAAGAGTAAAATTCCTATAAAATTCTTCACTTCTTCCGTTGCAATTCGGAAATTAACTTATCCTTTTGCTATGGCATTATTTTCTATACTAGAGCGTAATAATTCGTAAACCTCATTCTCAAAAAACATCTCAAAGAATTTCAGAGGATTATCTTTGTCCAACAAAAAATTTGGCACATTTGAGTATCTCTCAGGATTTGAAGATATGTCCTCTTGTTTCCACTTCCTTTTAGCAACAATTTTAGCTTTCTTGGTAGCTGGTTCCTCGGATGAAAAGGATGATTGTTTATTCTCCTCTTCACCCGCTGTGAACGGAATCCCTTCTACTGTCTCCAAAACTCCTTCAGTTGATGGTACCTGGCATGGTACTTCAGCTTCAGCCAATAATTGGCCACGAGCAAGGTTGCTAATGTCCCCTGACTCCTCACCACCGCTGTCTTCATCACTTATATTCCTTTCATCTGGTGGTGTGATAAATATATCTGCGGATATAACAGGACTATCATCTTCCAGAAGTGATATGGTTTGGTGGACCCTTAATCTTCAAAAAAAAAAAAAGGAAAATAGATCGTCCAAACTCGTTAAAATTGAATTAGAACTTGTTTTAGTGAACCCCTTGAAAAGAAATCTTCTTGGTGGCTCGTATTCCCAGCGCACCTTAAATGGGGCATTATATAAAAACTACATTTTACTTCTAAAAAAAAAAGAAATAATTTTTTTAAAACTTAAACTAATAGTGTAGATATTCAATTATAAGAAAATAATATCGACTCTCTTGTAAAAAAATTACTTGTATAATTACTTACCCCTTTTTGGTACTCATGATGTGCAAAATTCGGTAAACTGCACGGAATATAACAAATTAACTACTGCGTATAAGACACAATCTTATGTGATACGTGATATGAAATGGAGTCTAGTTAACGTTTAGTAGTCAGAATAAACGACCGTTATAGAAAACGAAAGTGCTTTACGACTAAATTGAATTGCACCTTAAATGGGGCGTTAGGTCAATATGGGTTAAAGCAGTTTAGTGACTAAATATGCTTTGCTTATATTTTTGCGCTTGTTCAAAAACTATTGAAAAAAGCACTTGTTGAATTTGGTACCGTTAGGCTGCTGGATGCGTGCGTAGCAATAATATTAAAAAAACTACACGTAAAATTTACGTGGGTTAGTATTCTAGGGGTATACACACGTGGGAGCATTTATTTTATTGCAGCAAAATAAACATAAATTTTTATTTTACTTTAAGTATTGTTTTTGTTTAGTCCTTAATATGAATAATAAGTTAACTTTTGTTATTCAATAAACAACAAGTAATAAAATAAAAGAAATTACAGAAATAACCACATTAATTAAAGCGTTTTAGGAAAAATTCCACAGTGCGTAAAATTTACGTGGCGTTAGTATTGTAGGGTTAAAAAAATCATTGAATGTAATAATATAAATACACAAACTAGTTTTTGTTATACGAGGCTAAATTAAATACAAACAAGATTTTTAATATGGAACCCAAGAAATGTGGAGGTGGATAAAGTGGTCGATAAAGTTCTTAAGTCTTTACATCAGTCTGCAATAATGTGAATAAGATAAACGGGATATGTCCATCTGTTATGTAAAGAATCAATCAGGTCAGGTGCATAATTCTGAGAATTAACGATTTGATAACTTCGTATACTTTATTGGTATAAAACCCAGCCTTCCGATTAAAAACATCTAATTCTACTAGATTTTCTCCACGAGCAATTCAACATACGACTGCTGACTCCTTGGTCAAGTTAGGGCTGTTTATCTAACCAATTATTTAGAACACATACTGTAACAGAAAGCGAAAAGATTTCATGGTTTATTCTTAAAGATCTTCTTTATAATTCCAACATAAGTCCATGTGACTATCATTTGGCTCGATCCCTAAAAGAAGCGCTAGCAGAACATTTTGCGTACGACGCAACGGTGGAGCTATTACATTTATGCGTAATTGGTTGATAATACGCGCTTCTTTTTTATAGTGGCAATATCCTTGGCGCACTGCAACTAAATTTGACTTATTGTGCGCTTCCCAGTGCCTCGAAGTTACATAGTATATGGACAATTTTCCGCGGGCTCTCACTTTTGTAGCTTTTGAAGATGTAATACATAATTAAGCATTTTAAAACAATTGAACACATTACTAAATTCAAATAATGTTTATTTTACAGTTCCTGATGAATTTAATGATCAGATCATTTTAATATATTTCAAGTTCATAATGGGCTACAAATGTCTCAACCGTGGCGTGTCCACAGCCCCAATTTTCAGAACATTTTATCCGGTCACGACTTCAATCTTCAATAATAGAGGTAATGTATGTATAGCACGAATGGCGCGTTGTTAAATACGACTAACTTTCCGAAAATCGATAGAGGTCACCAAAAGAAGTAAGCGAGACATCAAAAATCGTAAAAATTTGGTTCTTAATGTAAATAAAATAGAAAATCAGAGAAAGGGAGAAAAGCGTCTTCAGAAAGAAAGAGGAGCAGGACGAGAAAGACGACGAAAAATCAAGGAAAAACCAGAACCATGCGATGAATATCGGAAGGAAAAGGAAGAAAAGAAAGGAAACTGGAAAAATAAAAACAATGAGTCAATTGACAGAAAGAGAAAAGAGGAGCAGAAAAAAGAGACAAAAGAAACTTCAAAAGTCACGACCCAACAAAATCAAGAGAAATCTCTCGAAATGCTAAAACAAAATATAGGTGGCCAGCTTTTCTAGCCAGAAAAAGCAACGAAGAATAAGGTGAAGATGCAAAAGGCTATAAGTGAATTTACTGAGAAGAATCGAAAACTGCAGAAATTTGGCAACAAATTGACGAGTTGTACAAAGTGATAGTTTTGCAAGAACTGAAAGAATATTACATTATACATACATATATTAAAAAATATCGCAAAATTCTCTTCGTGAAAAACAACATCGCCCCTATATATTCTTCTAGAAAGATACTACAAACAGAATACGCTTGGATCTATAGTAAAATGTAAAATGCTTCCAGTTTTTTCCTGAAAAAACAAAGTAAAAAAATTCGACGCAAATAGTCAGATCAATCCTTCGAAGGGTCGCAACAAAGAAGAAAGTGGACGGTCAACAAATCTCAAAGCGTTTCATAAATGCTAGTATGCTGGATCTTCATGTCAAATTTACTCGAGACAATTCTCTTCCTATCAATTATTCTACATTCGCAAAGCTTCGTCCAGCATATTGCATTGCACATTGAGACACTTGCGCTTGTTCCACTCATGACATTTTCTCACTTTTTATTGCTGCTTTACACAAAATGAAAGTGATGCGCGAAAATACATTGGAGAAAGTATTATGCAGTATTGTGTGCGAAAATAGGTCGGAAGATTCTCTCTACAAAACCTGTGGTGTATGCAAAGAGAAAGAAATTTTAATCACTTGTGGGTAAGATCAACACAACCAAGAAATGCATTATAAACTTATTCTAAACATCGAGTCAATGAAAAGACAAAAAATCCTATTTCTGTGAAGATATCAGTGAAAATAGTGAAAATAGAAAACACAATCTCAACTTTGAGGAAGAACGAGACAAGTTTATGGCTCACGATTATGAAATGAAATGTGTGGAAAAAGTAATTCCCGATATCTCATGTGGAGAATTGATTGTACTCATTGACTGCAGTGAAAGTTATGCATGCAAATATTAAACCGAAGTTCATTCGGTGCATTTTAGAGCAAACACAGCTCCAGTGTATTCTTCACGCAGGAACGTTTTATACTTCAGGTCATATTTAACGATTCGCCGCGTTGTCAGAGTCACCCAAACATGATCCAGCAACAATTATAGCTCATGTTGAAAAGATGTTCAACCTTATCACAAAGTATTTGCTTCGTTGCTTACCCTTTCGACTCATTCTCACAACTGCGCAACAAGTACACAACTGAAACTACGAAATTAATATGAAAAAACAGAAACTGATAACGATTCTTCACAATGATCAACAAAAACAAAGCATACACAATTCTGTTTTGCCGCATAACATATACATACATGTATGTATATATCATCATATATTAAAGAAATTATAGAGACTTAAACTAACCCGCACAATTGTGCGTACACGGTCGGAAAGGGATATAGCAAATAATGAAAAATGCTTATACAATATACATTTTATAATTATATTATATATATATATATATATATATATACAGCAAGTAGCCTGCATACAGCATTTATGAACGAAAGAGGTTTTCATCCAAGAGCGTATATAATGATTTCATAAGCTTGATTTGAATTATTAATTCACTTTTCTTCTTATCAATTTTAGAATAAATTTACGTGAAAAACATGTATATTAGTTCTATTTTTTTCCGAAGTGAAATTATAAACATAGAGTTTAATTTGAAAATTAACCGTGAAATATAAACTTTGTGATCAAATGCGTGAATAGCAGCGACAATGTCACAACCGTGGCAATGTGGTCACAACCGTGGCGACGAAATTTACAGATTTTAAAATCATAAATTAATACTTATAGCTCGTCCACTTTGACTAGCAAAACTGAGAGCTCGCGGAGAATCGACAATATGTAGGGTGCTGCAACAATGATATGAAGAGTCCGGTTTTGCAAAGTCGCTAACGAGGAGGTATGGACCTTAGTCGGGGTAATCCACGCCAGCACAGCATATGATACAATCGTACATATTGATATGTACAACAGGTGCTTGGTTGCCTAGGGCCTCTGATTGTACCGGTCGAGAAAAGGGAGGATAATGTTCCATGCTTTCGAGAATTTATTTTTCAGTTCCTCTACCTAGTCAATTCATGTACGAGGCATGGTTTTAGGTAAGTATCGTTTTGATATAAAAGAACACAAGTGATATTTTTGCAACTTTATTTTCACAAGACAATTTCCACCAATATTAAGATACTTCTCATATCGTACAACCAGCTACTGAACTCCATCCTTATAGAAATCTGTCGCCTGATTTACCAACCACTGCACTGGCGCCATTTTAACGTTGTGACACCTTAACTAAATTGTGTCGGGCAATCTAAAACAAAAGGCGTGCGATGCTCCGTAAGGAGATTGGTTTGCTTGACGACAATCCCCGTGCACGCAATTTTAATCTTGTCAAAACCATGTCAAAACTATATACATATGTACATACATATATGTATATATATAAATGGATCGTGGTTTGTTTGGATGCTTAAAACTTGAAAACGACTGAAACAAATTGGATATTTCTTTCTGCGGATTTGTTCGTAATTGTTACGAGAAGGTTTAGGAAAAAGGAAAAGTATTAAAACATTTAAAAATTAAGAAAAATAATTAGAGATTAAACAAATTGACGACGTTTGGTGGGTTAGGTTGACATTTGTCATGGTGCGCACAAGGACAATTAAGGTTATGACATTTGTGATTGTGCGCGCATGAATAATTGTTATGTTATAATAGAAGCAAAGTCAGCAATATCCATTACAGTCTTATTTACAATGCCGCGAGCGAGAAGATCGAATCTTTCACAACGAAGCCGTAATGCAATTAGACTGCGGAATATTGCGAATCAGTCCAGTGCAGATGAAGAACACAGAGATCAAGAACGTCGAGCCGCAAGAAGAAATGCTTCAAGTGTTAATTTGAATCGAGGAGCGTTTCAATACGATTCCACAATTGACTACAGCTCGCACCCTTTCATTAGAATTGGAGGTTGTGTGTGTCCATTGCGGTGCATTGAAATTCGCTGGAGAAACGCCTGCATTGTGCTGTCTCAGTGGAAAGGTTAAAATCACATTTTCTTTCGAACGCTTAAAGACACAACGCATGTTTGCAAATGACTTCATTTGAAGCAAATGAAGAACTCGGATTCAGTCCGACATTGAAAGTTATGTTTGTTAATAAGAGAGGTACCTTTCTTCGAACAAGAAGCTAGGCTTCTTGCCACAAGTCCAAGCCAGAGAACAGCCAAAAATGTCGGCCTTGCCCCCTGAAGAGTAGCCTATATCATTGGATTGGAAAGAGATTCTACTAGGTCGCCTTTGTTCTCGATGCTTTTCTAAAACCTCTCGTAACTTGGTGGAGATGGCGTTGTATGCAGCGAGTATTTCTGAGGACATGGTGTTCTGGACGCGTTTTTCAGTTTTTGGTCGTTCACTGATGAGCACGCAAGTTTATTATTTGTAAGATGGACATTGGAAATCCTCAAAAGCTGATATTTTATATTTATAATGCTACATCCTTTAACGTTTTGTCTAAAAAATGACGGTTAACGGTCTTTTTCTGTCTTCTTGTGTAAACCTATAATGCAACCAATTAGAGAAGTCGGTTCATTAACAATGTTTTTCTCAAACAGCCATCAGTAATCCAATGTTCTTTAGATTCAATGTGCGAGGAATTAATAACAAGTATGCCAAGAATAATCCAACCCCTTGTTAAATAACTGTTGGGGTTAAACATATTTGTTTTATTGATAGCCTGCTTAGTGTAGGTAGAAACGAAAATTTTAGATGCAGCTAATTAAAATGTCGCCGGCTGTGAGTGTATATGGCATTAAAATGCTTTTCAAATGATAACGTGGCATGCGAACATTTTCAGGAAGAAGCCCATTTGATAAGATACAACCTCAATTTCGTCTTACTTTCGTATTGCAATGAATTCAAAAGTTCGATATATATGTATGTATACAACATAGGTGGGTAAGTATCATACGCTCATTGTATTTAGTTCTTTTGCAGTATGAATTTGTTTCCATCAACGCAATAGTATTATTTTGTATTTATTCAACTTTCATTAACGCAGCATAATTAAGCTAGAATTATAAATAATGGTGTGTACATTTTTACATGCAAATAATAGAATAAGGTGAGGCGAACGAGTGAACTAATGACATAATTCGAAGAGAACATCCGTCTTGATACCAGCGAGTGAAATTAATTAAGGATGAAAAATAGGTGATCGGTTAATTATGTAAGTGTTAAGAGCTCGACACGTTCGCTAATTAAAATCTGGCGAGAATAATATGGGTGTAAATGCAGTAAGGAAGACTAACAAAAAGTAGACCTAAGGCAAAGAGATGAAAATTGCATATCCATGTACGCATATACAGGATGGGGAATATTGGAGCACCACATTTACGAGATGAATTAAAAAGAAACCGTACAACAGTATAGAACAAACTTTTTATTTATTCAAAGTACATGTAATAAGTGTTTTTTTATTAGGTTTTAAAATTTATGTTATCCAAATGTAGGCCTTGATGAGTTGTGTATATTTACAGCAGTTCCTTGAAGTTTTTTAAACTCTCATCAGCATATTTGGAACAATTTCGGCGATTTTCTTTGCCTTGAGATACCTCCATAAGAAAAATTCACAGGGGCTCAAATAGGAGAGCGAAGGGGCCATTGAACGGCTTCTCGTAAAGAGATTAGTCAACCGGGGAACATTTCTTGCAGGATGGTGCGAGAATGACCGTCCGTATGGGCTGTGATACCATCGTTATCAACAAAAAAGATGTCACAATGGCCACAGAGGACAAAGTATACCAAACGATGACTTTTGGACTGTAAAGAGGTCACTGGTAGTTCTCGAGGGCTCGAGGAAGTACAGCTGTAAGGATCGCATTACAATCTCTATGTTTTCCCCAATCTACTGGAGTCAATTCTTGGGCAGTAATAATTTTGTAAGAGTGTAGCTCAAGGTACAGTCCAAATTTGCCTCACCGTTCGAGCCGACATCTCAAATGCGGATGTATGTTTACGAGTAGAACACGTTGAGGACTGCTCTATTGACGTTCTGATTGCGGCGATGTTTTCAGCGCTCCTCACGGATTTGAATCGTTTTGTGATCACAGTTACAGACTCGGCGTTTTTGAACAAAGTCTCCACGACGAAGCCACGTTGTCTACCCGACCACGGCATGTTGGCAACTGAAAACCTAAAGTCACTAGATATATAAAGTACCGCAATTGGGTCCAGAATAGGCGGTAATTTGAAACTTTATATTTGTTACGGATTTTACTTACCAATGAGATGTATATATATCTATATATATTTTTTGACCTATTTATAATACTATCTTATAGTTTATTCTACCACTGCTATGAACAGTATTGTTAAGGTTTCGACAAAGATCTTTTGATATAAGGATCTTCTTTATTTGCATTTGTATGTGTTTGTACATAAAGCCAGGTTTCATATTTTTAATAAATATTTTACATATCCTATGTTTCAAGAAATCCTAGTCACCACTTGGTGAAACATTTAAAAAAGTTAAGAATTAATAAAACACACCAGAGGTCTTATTAATTTTTAATTTTCTAAGTATAACAATGTAAATACATAAACTATTAACACAGTTACAAGTAAAATAAATGTTCTTTACCAGGACAACTTCATTGCTACACTGCGACTACTTTTGCTCTCCGTCTTCTTCCATTTTTTCTCACTGGTCTTATTTTCCTCTTTTAAGCAAAAGAAAATGCTACATTTTATATATAAAGTAATGTCCGACCGAAACAGGATTTGCAGCCGAAACCGAAACCGAAACCGAACCTTCGGCCTCGGTCTCAGTTTCGGCCGTAACCGAAACCGAAACCGAAACTTATTTAAACATATTAAAATTTCAATTGTATGCTGAAATCTAGTGTATGTTTTACATGTTATATAGTTCATTTGTGTTAAATGAAATAACAAAAAAACAACAATTACGGTATGTAGGAAAAGGAGATATTTATGTATTTAGCTATTAACTTGCTGACTCTGACAATTGCGAGACACGAACTCGCTCGAACGACGCACGACAATTCACGAACACTGAGTTTCGGTGCGGCCGAAGTTTAGGCTGAGTTTTGGCCGAAACCGAAACTGTGGCCGAAACTAGATTTTTGGCCGAAACTGGCCGAAACCGAATCCGAAACCGAATATTCGGTCGGCCACTAATATAAAGTAAGAATTTTTGATATGATATTGTGACAATCCGGAACACCAGGCAATTTTGCGACTTGACTGTTGTATTTGTTCTTAAAATTTTTTAGAAGTGAACTTGTTGTTTAAAATTAATTCTTCGTTCGCACGAAATTTTACTTCACATTGATAAATATAATGGAAAAGTTTTGTACTTGGATAACATAAACTGTTATTATCTATATATTCTCGTAATTCTGTTAGCTGATCAATTTCATTATTTTCTTCCATAGTAGATACGAAAGACCAGCATACTTCAAAACACATTACTTTTCTTTATTTTCGACATTAACGCTCCAAGAAAATTATACAATGCCGCTTTCACTGCATCAGTAAGTTGTTCTTCTCTTATAACAATATTTACTAAATTTGTGTCAATGTTCTCTTCATCACTGTCCGTGTCTATGGTTTTTTGTAATTCATTAATTGAATCACAATAATTGATTAAATGATTCTGGTCGGATATGGCATAATTTATTATGCCATATTATATTTTTGTTTTATATGGCATTCAAATTGCAACAAGCACACTAAACGAAGAGCACACTTAAATTCACGTACGTTTGGGACCGCTTGTCTGCTTCTAATCACGGAAAATATGTTCTAATGCATCCTGTGTGAGACGTCCTAATATAACATACTTAAAATTTTCTTTTTGTAAATATATCTGCTGGATATCCAGAGCTGTTTGCGTCGCCAGTAGTAGACCCGTTTGAAACGGTTTCCAGCATTTGTCATCTACAGTTACTCTACGAATGATATTTATAAAACTGTGTAAAGAACTTATTTCTGCTACATATTTGTCTTCATGTTTATAAGACAGACCTAACTGTTGATGGTGACTACTTATTAATTAAAATCATTTATGCATTATTTGGAAAAACCACGCTGTAGTTTGATATTTCGCTTCTATGTTTTTTCGCGGATATATGGTATAGGATTCCTGCAGCTACATCATGGTTTAATAACGCGACACTTACAAGGGGAGGGCGCGACGTTGGGGTCACGGATTTGGACGCCCTTCTGGGATAAGAAAGTACTTCTTAATAATTGACTACAGACCTTCAAACATGGTGCCAACACTCAACCGTTTTTGAAAAAAGCCGGTTTGAATAACAGACGCAACTGATATACCTGGACCATTGCGGTTGTTTTCAAGAGTGGAGCGTGGCTCGATCGATTGAGCACTAGCTAGTAATTGTGTGGTTTGGGTTCGATTCCCGGACAGAATATTTTTGTCAATTCTTTTTCTTCTTTCGTGCTACATATCTACGCATGTTTATTTTTCGACAACGTTGTTAAAATATCTACACAATCAGTGAATTATAACAAAAAGTTCAGAGAATGTGCCAGACGAATAAATATTTTGGTGTGTGATTGAAAACAAACAAGAAGAAAGAAATGGAAGATACCGGACCTTCCACCGTCTTCCATATTTTGCGATTTTGAGCGAAGCTCTTTTAGCGAAATTCTGCGGCGGGCGTTAACTGGGAAAAAGTGAGACGCTTGAAATCGTCACTAGACGCTTTCATCTTGTTCTTTCACTAGTTATTTCTCTCTATCACACACATATACTCATCGCAGGAGCAACTATGAAATGCGCCATATTTGCGTATCCCTCCATCAGATGGTGCCCTTATTAATCCGATTCGAATTTACTTCAAATTCAACTTCAACTTATTTACCATCGGTTTCGAAATGAAATACGTTTTCTTTATACATTGTCTATTCAATTATAGAATTTTATCTTTTATTCAAATAAGCATCAAATGAGTAAAGAGCTGTGCTCTTGCCGAGTCTCCCACGACACCTCTCCTCTTTTTTTCTAATCACACACCAAAATATTTATTCGATTGGCACACTCTCTGAACTTCCCGTTACAATTCACTGATTGTGTAGATATTTTAACAACATTGTCGAAGAATTAACATAGGTCGATATGTAGCACAAGAGAAACAAAAATTGAAAAAAACTTCTGTGCGGGAATCGAACCCAAACCATACGATTACTTGGCTAAAGCTCAATCGATCGAGCCACGCTCCACTCTTGACAACAAATGCAACGGTCCACGTATATCAATTAAGACTCTTTATTCAAACCGGTTTTTTCAAAAACGGTTGAGTATTGGCACCATGTTTGAAGGTCTGTAGTTAATTACTATGAAGTACTTTCTTATCCCAGAAGGGCGTCCAAATCCGTGACCGCAACGTCGCGCCCACCCCTTGTTAGAGCCACATTCATTTTCTCAAAATGAGTGGGGTTGAGGACATTTTCCTTGAGGCGTGGACATAATTTTAGAACGTCATTTGTATCCAGGTGAAATAGCTTCCTTACTCCATCCAAACAAATTTCACTTGTTAGCAAGTTGTATTGCTGCACTATAGTTTCATCAAGGTAAAACTTGTGTCCAGTTCTCAACGAAGAAGCTACATTTTTTAAAATATGAACAGGATCTGGCATAATAAATAATTTATCATTTTTAATACATGGATGTGTTATCCAATTATGTATTTCCCCATGTCTACTACCAACAATATTTAGCAATCTCAAAAGGCTCCGTATTTTGTGGACCCATGTCTGAAATAATCGCTCGCACAGTCACTCCAATTTCATTTGTTTTTTAAATGTCTATAATTATGTATAAAACTTCCTGCCCTGAGAAAGATTTGCCAGTAAAGTGGTAAGCTACTATTTGCTTCCATCGGCTTGATACTCCAGCTAACATAAAAACTAAGGCATGTGAAGCGAACTCCTCATTTTGTCCAGAGGAACCTTTCATGCTAGGCTGACCAACTATTGAAGATAGAGATGCGTCATAATAAAGACCTGGTTTTATTGACATTTTATCGCATGTTTTTCTTCAGGTTGGAAATTATCTATCTACAAATAACATTTTACAATTATAATCATGATTAAAATATGTAATTGAATATTATTTATACTAACTTTAAGCTTTAGTAATTTGAACACATCTTGTAATGTACCTGGCTGAAATTTCAGGTTCCTTAGTCTATGTTGAATAGTATGAATACTGCGATAAGGCAAGTTCTGTTGGCGTAATTCTTCATATCCCTTTTGACCACATGTCATATATAACTTTAGAGCCTTTGTAATGGTTTTGTGTGACCATTCTATCCCTCTAGGTGAGGTATTATCAGGGTGTTGCGGATTTTATCAATATAAAATTTTATATATTCTTGAATAGTATTGACAGTTCAGAAGACGAAATCATTTGGCAGTGTTTGTATACAAGATCATAGTTAATAGTTTTGGACGAAAATTGCGTTGAAACACGAACAGTTTTGTATGATGATCTTTTGTGACTTTATAAGTGGTTTAACCCAACAGAGTCATGTGAATCGTCTTTTTGAGGCTATCTCGTACACTCGGAAACGGGTACCATTACTTTTTGATTATTCTGCCGATTCTGTTGTTCTCTCCCGTTGTGACGGTATCCGTGACTTAGGCGTTCACTTCGATTCTCGTCTAACTTTCAATTGTCATGTTCAGGATGCGGTAGCATCAGCTGGTAGAATGTTAGGTTTCGTGTTTCGTAATGCTAAATCTTTTATCAACCTGTCCACGCTCAAGTGTTTATTTTTAACTTTAGTTCGCTCCAAGATGGAATATGTTGCACTTGTGTGGAACCCATATTACCAGACTCACAAATTTTCACTGGAAAATGTTCAAAGGCGATTTTTGAGGTACCTATGGTTTAAGAAGGATCATATTTCTCCATATAGAGGATTTCCTTACGACGCGTTGCTGAATGAATTTTCTTTTATTTCTCTCGAAGTTCGGCGTAATAATATAGGCCTGGCCTTTCTATATAAATTAATACACAATCAAATTGATTTTTAGCGAACTTATTTCAAAGTTAAATTTCTGTGTACCCCGTCAATCATCTCGGCACTCTGGCATTTTTTATATTGACCCGGCTAGAAGCAACTTATTGCTCCGCTCGCCGATATCATTCATTTGGTCAACATATAACCGCATTAGTTCGAAATGCGATATTTTTCATTGCAATCTTACGGAACTTGTACGGGCCAACTCGAACGTTGCGCTTTGAAACTTACTTCGTAATTTACTTTTTCTTTTATTTTGTTGAGTACGCACTTACTCTCATTTAGGTTTCTAATTAATTGAATAAGATTTAGTTTATATATCCTTATTGTACTGTTTTCTAATTTTATGTATTTTGAGTATTTTTGTTTCAGTATTTGAGTATCTTTCTCTTGCCCTATAATTGGTTTATACACTGTTGGGTAATAAACATTATTATTATTATTATTATTATTAGTATTATTTTGCTAATTCGGTTTTTGAAATTTAAATTTGCTCGGGGTAGTTAGTCCCAGTCATGATTTACGTGAAGGTTCTCCGTTTCAAAAAACTATTGATTCTATGTGTAAGACGACTGAGACAAATCAACATTCTGCACAAACATCTAGCTGTTAAAAATGTGCGCGGGCAATGAATTCCCATTAATTTAACCAGAACTCAAAAAGTGGCTCATTTTAAGTAGATGAATCGCCCTTTGTTAGATCTGGTTTATAACATTGTTGCACTCATATTTATTCGTATCAGGCCGAAGCAAAGTCGCAGTCGAATGTTTATTTTAAAATGGGTCAAATTCGGCAGTCGTCTGTTCAGGAAGTGTTTCGAAGCAAGTAAGGGCTTTTTCTTACACTGTTACCATATAAGTCGTGTTGCTATCATTGTCTTAGAGAACGGTTAATCCTGAGTGGTATACAACCATTCGTTTAGGGAAGATATGAATTAAATTAGGAAAACTAAGGGAATACATTGGATCATCTTTGTCGCGACGGTACGTGATCGCGCACATTAACACACAACTAAAACTATCCATTATTTAAAGCACCAAAATATGGAATTAACTATTGAATCTCCATATATACCCTGTTTTAGCCCAAGTGTTTTTATTTCCATTTGATAGATTTTCTTGCTTGGGTATTATACATATTTTAGCAATTGGCTAAATTTAATTTCTTTTGTTTTCCAAAATTTTCATTGGCAGTCAAATTTAACACGTTTTATAAGCTAAACCTCAGGGGCTCACTGTTAACAAGTTTAACAAGTGAGTTCGGGAATCTAGCGCTCCCGAGGTACTCGATCTAAAACCCAAACTAAGGTGTAAGGTAGCGTGCCGAGAGTTGCGTGGCCGCAGGGGTGTGCGGTATTTAACGTTCTCTTGGGCGTACTAGGCGAACCCCCTTGTATTTAGCCTTATCCGATCAAGCCGGGCTCTGAATTTCCAAGGCTAAAGTGCAAAAGCTTGTGAAACAGGGCCAAGATTACATACAGGCTAAAAGAGCCAAATTTTGCCAAATTCCGCGGCAGTTGTTGGGGTCTTTTTGTTTTTTTTGTGAATTGGAGGTGTATGCTATTTTCCATTGCTTAGGAACGAGGTGACCATTCGAACATTGGTTAAAGATTCTGGTTATACCTTTGCAAACTTTTGCTGTCCCTATATTTTATCAGTTCTGGATATATACCTTTAGGGCTACCAGCTTTGTGTAAAATGAAATAAAACATATATTCCATTAATATTGCGAAAGCAAAGCTATATCGGTGTGGAAATTTTGATTTTACTTTGAAATCTCTGTTCAATTGGTATCTAATTTTAAATAGAATAACTAATCATTTCTATACAAAATTTGGTTTTGGAAGTATTACTCTTAATAATGTGCACTAGTAATGGTATTAGGCGCTTTGTACATCAAGTTTTTCGATTTATGAACACGTTTGAAAACGCAGACGGCTGATTTAACATGGAAGTCGATCCAACTTGTTATATAATTGCAGTACTATACTAAAGATTAATTTACTTCATTTAGACTTAAAATGTTCCATTCATAGATATGTACAATAAATGACCTAATGGATGCATATATGAATAGGAATCTGTTTGATGAGAGCGCATTGGAAACTGTTAGGAAACTAGATTAGTGTGCATTGGAATTTGACAGTTTAATAAATATCCCATTAAACTGTAATGTCCCTTGACATCAACTTCTTTGATTTGCATTTATCATACTGTAAAACTATTGTGTACATGTATGTATTTATCGGTAAATTTTGTTGTTGTGAATATTATATCTATTCGCAAATAATTTGAATATATATATATATATATAATGCTTGATGTTTGTACATATGAGAAATTCAATTAAGGAATTCCCCAATATGTATCAAACATGCGTATTTTGCAGTTTCTACTCTACACAAGTGTACAACTATTTTTCGTACAGCCTCACGCAGAGCTGCTGTTACGCTTTATTCGGTTAATCCACCGTGGAAAATGTGATAAGTAATATGTTTTGGAAAACTACCTCCCACCATTTGCAGACGCGTTTCGCGGTTTACCGCTCATCAGTGCAACTTTTGTCAGAAGTAGTTTTCCAAAACATTTTACTTATTACATTTTCCACGGTGGATTAACCGAATAAAGCGTAACAGCAGCTCTGCGTGAGGGTGTACGAAAAATAGTTGTACACTTGTGTAGAGTAGAAACTGCAAAATACGCACGTTTGATACATATTGGGAAATTCCTTAATTGAATTTCTCATATGTACAAACATCAAGCATTCTACTATTTATAGACGTAAGTCGATAATGGAAAACTACTTCTGACAAAAGTTGCACTGATGAGCGGTAAACCGCGAAACGCGTCTGCAAATGGTGGGAGGTAGTTTTCCAAAACATAATACTTATTATATATATATATATATATATATATATATATATATATAGAAATGAAACAGAATATATTAAAATTATTTTATAAAACGGTTTGTAATATGTTATTAATAACAAACAGTGGACTTTGTAGATACATATATAACTGTGTGGGGAAATCACTAATCTTGTTTACAGTTCCTTAAAGTACAAATTAGAAGCGAAATATGTATGTAAGGGTAACTGTGGTTTTGATAAATACAGATTTCCCTTTACCATACCTTGTTTTGACAAGTGCTTTGTCATGTTTGTTGAATGCCATTAGTGATCTGGTTACGCGTACTGGATGGATGCTTGCGGTACAATAATTGAAATTATGTACATAGTTAGTTGATGTCATGCGCGACAGTTCTTTTGGTGGTGACAACTTATTGTTAGTTGTAAAAATATGTAGGTACGTATGGCAGTTTAAAAAATGGAGCGTGCGGTAAAAGAAAGCTATTTCATCTAACAAAATGTGTTAAGTTTAAGTGACAAAACCGGCAGATATTTCACTTCTTTGCGACACTCTTTGCTGTAAAACTGCAATATAAGCGGATTATTTTTCAATGTCACAAAATGTGTGACACATGCCTTTATATTGTTAATCTATTTCAAATGATTCAAAAGATCTTTCAGTAATCAAAAACATTTATTAAATTCAGTCGCAGTAAGGCGTTCAATGCCAATGAAATTGAAAACCAGGCATCCAAGTTATGACCGCACTAAAAGATTCACGATTTTTGGCAGTAATTTGGTTCGCGAAGAAACTCACTATCTTAAATTTAGACTTTCGATTATCGCCTTAGAAAGAAAGATTTCAAATAACCTGGTTCATAGTTGTGTTCAATGACAAAAATTACAATAGAAAGTAATATGTGCAATCAGCTGGAAAAGACACAATCAAGGAACAAAAATATCTCTCAAAATAAGAGTAATAAAATGTAGAACTATGAGTAATCTGAGTCAAATCAGGAGTGAAATGCGTATCCTTAGTGGCCTCTTCTATGCCATTCCACCTTATATTTCTCTTTTCTGCTGCCATTTTGACCTCTTCTTCCCATGTCGTTCTTGGTTTTCTTCTGTTTTTTTAGCGGTTTAGCTTTGCATAACTTTGTTGCTGTGCACTCTTTACTTCTTCGTGTCACATTCCTCAATTATTTCAGTTGTTTCCTCTGAACGAATTTACTATCAAAATTGTGAAGAGCAAGGTTGAGTATAGATCCTTGTCAACTTGATTGATTGCTACGAATACATTTGATTTCTTATAGTGTTTTTATATATTTTATGGTTCTTCTCATTATAGATTCAATTTTTATCTAACGTCCTTCATATGCCCTATACTTTGTTAAAAACTTTTTCCTTATCTATAAAACAAAGATGAACCTTCTTTCCTTCTATTTGGGTTTCTTCATTTCTATTTATATAAGAATAAAGGGTGCATCTAAATCCAAATTCGGTGTCTTCAAGTGTGCTCTTTAGAACCCTTACTGTTGTTTTTTATATTCTGGTATATATCTTCCCCATGGTTCTGAGAGGGGTGGTGCCTCTGTAATTATTACAGTCCATAGTATCCCCTTTTATGTGAATAGGTGTTCCTATGATTTGCTAATCTTTCGCCGTGATTAATTTATTCATTAAGTCTTGGAAATATTCCATGACTTCATGACATTGTCTGATCCGCCGTTTAACATGTTTATCGTATTTTGGTCTGTGTCCCTGCCCTCATCCCGACTTTATATTGCTTATTGCTCCTTTTTTTGTGTTATGTTGTATTTCCATATTCCTGCTTATAAAATTCCGTCGAGGGTTCTCAACATCTATGTCTGTTTCTTCTACCACATTTTTAAAGTATTTCCTGCAGCGCTCCAAAATTATTATTTTGTTAGGATTTCCCCATTATGGTCTTGAACTGTTAACTGAAAGAGGCCAATCATTACGTCCATAAACAATACTGTCATGGAAGCGCCCGATTAAGCAGGTTAATATTCTTTACCTTATTATTCGTCCTGACGTGGCTCTAATAATTCCAAAATCTATTTCTGGTTCTTTTCATATGCCTCTCTTGTCTTCCCATGAAAGGAAATCCATGCTTCTCGCTTTTCTTCACGAACCTTACTTCTATTCTTGTTACTTTGTGGTGTTAGTCGTAGTTTTTTTTTCAGGTAAGTACTTGCCACCGTTGTTCCACATTATTATGCGGCAGTCAAATTATTACATTGAGACTGTGCCATATCTTTTCTATGGCAGATTCTAAGTTAACAGTCGGTAATCTTTGATCTGTAATTTGTTGATGTTTTGCTTTGGTTTGTGGCTTTTGCAATTTATACCCACTATTATTCTGTTTAGCTTTTCCCTTTTATTCGTTCTTCTGACGTATTCAACAAATTTAAATATCCCAAATAGGAAAACCATGTAAAAACTGCAACTAAAAAGAATAGTATACAGTACTGGATAAAGTAAAGTACGCACCTCGAATATTTTTACAATTATGTGAATAACTTGGTAGAATTGTCAGATAGAATAATGATCTATTGGGACAAAAAGAAAGTTTATAAATCTATTCTTAAGTTTTAATGAAAATAATTTCAAAAGCATTTAACATATTTTAATAGTCAGGTCCATTATATTTATAAGGATATTTTCCTTGGACAAAATAAACTACGTATGTGATATTAAGAGTCAAAATTAAGATGTAATTGGGAACTAGTATTTTGTGTGGTCGCCCTGTGCTTATATGACCGCTTGCAAATACCGAGGCATGCTCTCGACGAGATTCCGGATGTGCTGCTCGTCGCTGTTCCCCACGCCTTTTCCAAAGCTTCGAATAACCTGAATTTATTAGTTACGTCACCATTGTCAACCTTCTGGTCCAAAATGGACCACTGGTTTTTAATTGGATTTCAGTACCGCGATTGTGCTGGCCAATATAGCATTCCTCTAAATTCTCGTTGAGGATGTCAATGTATAAGTCTGCTGTCATAATGCCATCAATCTTGACGAGATTTCCCACACACCAACCATGTAAAACACCCCCACACCACAATCCTCCTCCGTGTTTGACAGTTGTTTGGACATTTTTATCTAGAAACATTTCGCCGCGCTTCAACGAAATCCATCTTTGTTGTTTATGACCAAAGAGGCCATACTTGGTCTCATCGCTCCAAATCACCTTCTTCCAGAGGTCCACTGACTTATCGACGTATTTTTTGGCAAATTGGAGACGTTTCAATTTATTAGCTTCTCGAATTAAACGGCGACACTGTGCAAAACTGTTCCGCAGCCCAGCTTCCCGTAATTTCCTGCGCACGGTTCGTTCAGAAATGTTGAGTTGGATATTTTCCCTGATTACGGATATTTCTTCGTTCCCCGGATAATCTTACGATCCTCGAGTGAATTTGTCTTCTTCTACTGTGCCAAGTTCTATAAGTTAGATCTTTCTGATCGCTGCTTCACTAATATTGTATTTTTCACAGATTTTCCTATTGGAGAGCCCTTTTGACGGTTGTTAACCATTAATTCTCTAATTTATATTGAAATTTGTTTCGTTTCTATGTTATTCGCAATCTTGCTTCTAAGAGCACTGATGGCTTACTAAAACTCTATTAACACGTATAGTATATATAGATTCTTTTGTTTCCAACAGCAATAGAAGGATGCCCAAATGTCATTACTGCTGAAAGTAAATGAACACCATAGTGCGTATTTATTTTGTCCGAGAAAAATATGACAACAGACGTAACGGGCTTGACTAATGTACCATATTTCATGTTTTTGGAATTCTTTCTTATTGAGTTTAAAAGTAGATGAAAAGACCTTCTTTTTATTATATTTGTAAAACCTACTAAGTTATTCACGTAATTGTAAAAATGTTTTAGGTGCGTACTTTATTTTGTCCAGTACTGCATATGTGCTGTGTAATACATACTCAACAGAATGACCACAGTTTAATTTTAATAACTAGTCGTTCCAAAAAGGTATTCTCACAAAAACTAACATAATGGCGAATGTATTAGTCTTTTTACTGCTGCACTCGTAAACTGAAATTAGAACTATAACTACTAACATTAATATACATATGTATGTATGTATAATTTTATATCGGATATCGGCTAATAGAACTAACTAGAGCTCTGCACTTATACAAAACCCACAGTGTAGCGGAAAACTGTTGCCGCGTATTGGTAAGATCATTGGTCAGCCAACAACCTGCTATACAACAAACACATATCTACACCGAAAGGTAGAAAACAGAGTACAGATAACATACCTGTATACATACATACCTAATTTGGATATGCGTTGCGATAAATTATTGTCATGTATTGAACCGCCTTACAGCTCTTTGTTGAAGTCACAAATTAAAAGATATGTTGTATATTATCGAATGGATCTATTGATATATCTTTGTATATGTATAAAATATATAGAAAAAACAGGTTTCAAATATAAACACATATTTAATTTGAAAGTCAACGTCGATTATGTCACCAAAAACGGAAGGAAAAATACTGTCGCGTTATGGAGATAATATTGGACAACTTATTAAAGTATTAAACGTTTACTCATCAATCGTTTTCAACTATCACGCCGTGAAAAAGGCAATTAGAGAGAATTTAAATTAAACACTTATATAAAAAGAATATTTCCAAAAGTCTAGGAATTTAGTTATAATAGTTTTATTTCGTCAATCTTCAGCAAACTTATAATGTAGTTTTTCAGTTTCACCATTTTATTAAATACACTTACCCCAACGTGAGACTAATTTCTTATAAACCGTCCGCAATAAACCCAACAATCCATCTATTTACTGCAAATTAAAAGGGAAGCAGCTTCCACCGCAACGCATTTGAAACATCCTTTGTTCCTTGTGCGGTGTAGGATTCTTGCATTGTCCTGCTGCAATAATGGACACTTATGTAACTTACCGGATCGTTTCTTGCAAAGGAACTGCTGCAATGGGTCAGGTAATAGATTAGAACAATATTCTGCGTTAATTCTAGTAGGTACCTTTTCTGTAGATAATCCATAAAAGTAATCGGACTTCCTAGCAATCGCCGAATACAGTAACATTACTTTTTCAACTGATCAAATTGCACGTGTTTTAAGTGCCCCCCTCCCTCCGCTCCTCTTCTGATTTGTGCCATAATTTAGATTGCTTTTTGGTCTCAGTATTGAAGTAAGGTATCCATGTTTCACCAGTACTTATTATCTGTTGCCAAAATTAGTTCTTCAGTAAGGTGCTAAAAGCTCTTTAATTGGCGGCATGTGTCGGATCTGTTGAGATTCTGTTTCGGTCAGAACAGTGTTGATACCACCCAGTAGGCTGAAACCTTGTTCATGCCCAAACGTTCCTGTAAAATCTGATGAAACTGTTCTTATTCCAAGATCAATACTAATTTCAGGAATATTTATTCGCCTATCATCTTGCAATAGATCCTCCACGGCAGCAATGTTTCATTCATTTAGTAAGGTGCTCCGCCGTATACTGCACGGATTGCTTTTTAGTGACGTTCGGTCAACTTAAAAACGATCGATCGATAGAGCGTATTTTTAGATTCTGCAAACTGTCCAAACACACTGTGCAGACGTTGAACACTTTCTGAAGGTTTCATATCATGTTTAAATAAAGAGAAAATGATAGCTCTTTGTGATTTAGTCCTGTCTTCCAAAATATTGCAAAATCAGCGATCCGGAAATACGTCTGTATGAATGAAATAGCTGAACTACTAAACAATATAAACAAATAGCGTGACCAGTAAGATTTACACTAGACCCTAATTCCTAGAACATCGAGGTATCCCTCGTACAATGCTACTAAGAATTTTGCATTTTTTATATGAAATTATATTACTTTTTACTTTACTCTTGTGTTATGAATATTGCTATATTCCCAAAAGTTTATTTTAGATATGAAATTTAGAAATTTCAGTTTATATTAAATACAGTTGAAGTACAGCCTCATTTGTTATGCATGCTTATTTTGAAATTATATGGTTGCAGGAATGGGCAAGTCTAAAAACCGAGAAAAGCGTATATATTCTTCGTGCTTCGTTTATTCGACCCGAAAGAAATTTTAAATATTTCCAAGAGCGCTCTTGTACTGCCAGCGCTGCTATTGGAGGTACTGATCCTTCATTGTATATATCTATATATATAGTGAAAAATTGAAAGGTCCGGTAACCGATTTATGAGGGTTTCAATTTCTTCTTTGCCGAGAGACATAAATTCGTAATAGATTTTAAAGGTCGCGCAGCTTTTATTCGATGAAGTTCTTATCGCATGATGTGGGATATTGTCGCATTACAAGTCTAGAGTAGAATCATCTTGTACGCTTGTTACATATATGAATTAGTAACTGATTGCGAAAGAAAACATAACTTCAATAGGTAAATATTTAGTGAAACGCGACATTGTAATTTATTTTAAAAACATTGTCACATTGCAATATAACTTCCATTTAATTCCATTTAATGTCAGACTTTTCATCAAGAAATATCTTTCGCTGTGAAGTTGTAATAGCGTATAGTGTGTCAATTTACACTGCAGATGTTTTTACGTTTTTAGATGCCAAATTTTAGACCAAAGAAAGAAAAAATTCAAGAACAACAAAAATTGAATGAATGTCGATCTGTTGCCATCCTCTTGCGAGATTTTCTTGCTGACACAATTTTTGTCTCGGTGTTATTTTGTAGCCAGTATAATGGCGACAAGACCGTGCTGTATATAGGGTACTGTAGTAATAATAATAATAACCCGATAATAAAAGAAATATAAATATTTATAACCAACAACAAAAAATATCATAATAACGTAACAACATTTACAATAATATGGAAAATTTCGAAGTCAATTGAACTTACCCTATTACATTTTCTGTTTGTATGTATATATTTTTGTTGACCTTTTTATACTTATCTTATATGATAGTTCTCTGCCACAGTTAGGTCAATTAAACAAGACTGGTTTAAATGATATATATATATATGTATATATATATATGTATATATATATACATACATATATATATATAGTACCTGGTGGACCGAGCCTTGCTCGGAGTTCCCAAAATTTTTTGTATAATTCTGAAGCAAATAATAACGCTCTTTATTTTAGTGTTGATGTTTAATTAATATTGTATATTTTAAGTATATATAGTACCACATATATATTAAAAGTTTATAAAAGTAGTATTAAAATTAATATTTACAGTTATATTTAAATACTTAAAAATAAATAAATTCAAGCTCAAAATCTTTCTTTAGAAATACACATTTTAAGTAAACATTTACATACCTTCTTTTTGCAACGCCAACTAATTGTGTATAAGTTTTTTTATTTTGATTTAAAAACTCAGCTCCGATTACTTTTGTAACTGTAAACAAAGTATGTGAATTTACATGTTGTTGTTAGTTTTCGTAGATATTTTTCTTTTATTAACATACTACTTTCAGCACCATCTATAGTTTAATAGTAAAGTTTTAATTACTTGCATTAATTGCGCTTGGCTGCATGATATTAAAAAGGTTGCTAACCCACGTTTAGACCGAAATTGGTGAAAAGCTGGACTAAATGGATTGAATCGAGACCGGGACCATGCTAAATCGGTTTTTCGTCCCCAAAAACTCGCAGATACTAAATTGTAACAAAATCTTGGGAGTAATTTTCGATAACACATTTTATGTACCGCAGAAATAGATAAAAGCGGGACAAAAATGTTTTCCTGGGACCGGGACCATGCTAGATCAATTTTGTGTTCTCGAAAGTCCCCAGATACTAAATTGCATAAAAATTGCTAGTCATTTTCGATAATCAATTTCATATACCGCAATACCAGAAATGTGTGTAAACTGGGTCAAAGTGGATTTTCTCGGGACCGGGAGCATGCTAGATCGATTTCTCGTCCCCGAAAACGCCCAGGTACTAAATTTCATCAAAATCTAAAAGTGGGACAAAAAAATTTCCTGGGACCGGGACCATGCTAGATCAATTTTGTGTTCTCGAAAATCCCCAGGTACTAAATTGCATAAAAATTGCTAAAGTCATTTTCGATAGCCAATTTCATGTACCGCAATACCAGAAATGTGTAAACCGGGTCAAAATAGATTTTCCCGGGACCGTGACCGTGCTAAATCGATTTCTCGTCCCCGAGAACTCCCAGGTACTAAATTTCATTGAAATCGTTAGAGCCGTTTTCGAGAATCGAATTTTGTATATATATATATATATATATATATATATATATATATACATATATATATATATATACAAGAATTGCTCGTTTAAATATATTAGATATATAATGATATAATGATATATTTTCAGAACGTTCCGAAAACGTTTGTAAACGTTCTGAAAATATAACTATCATTTGAACCAGTCTTGTTTAATTGTCCTAATTGCGGTAGAGAACTATCATATAAGATTACATTTTCTTAAACTGGAGTTCAATACGGTGATCTTTTTGGAGGCACTTTTTAATTATTTTGTCGTTGAAATTCGGTCCTGAGGCGATAATTTTTATTTTTCTATTGAGCGCATCGATAAAGCGGATAAAAGTTTTTAGGTGCTTCAAGGTGGAGAAATTACGTTTGGCTTCAGCACTGGTCATGGGAGTAGTCGTCAGAATTTCCAACAACTTTTTAGTTTCTGCTGTTGTTTCTACTAAATTGTTCATTATAAATTTTAATAAAGGCACTGCATTTTTCAATGTTCTGCACTGAAATTTGAATAGAAAACTGATAGTTCTGTTCGCAGATGTTGTTTCTTCAAAAATTATAAGCTGCACATGTTAAATCTAGGTTATATTCAGGAAATGAATGGTTATAACTTCCAAAATTGTCCGAATTCTAGAGCGCTGCGGCAATTAAGTCAAGTAAAAGCAAAACGTTTCTTTGCATTATTTATAATAACATCACCAACGTCTATACATGCCATACGGTGACCCTCTTTGCTATTATTTAAACGTTTCCTTTTTGCATTACAGGGGATTGTACTAAAATTTGAAGCTTGCTGTATGATAGAATCTATTTTATTTCGAAGTTGTTAATGTTTTTCTCAAAATTATTTACCACGCTTTGTGCATTTACTGGATTCATGTCCTTTTTTGCAGTTTGTTATATAAACATGTGGCATAATATAATGAAAAACAGTCAGCCAAAAAGTAAAATTTGCATCTTCCAGAATACGTCAAATATCTCTAGCTTCTTTACACGTTACTGCATTTGAATCTTCTTCCAGATGTTTCATACATTCTATAATAGAATCTCTGTGTTCGTAAAGCACATTAACCGTACGAATGGGGTACATTTCCATAACAGACACGTACCTTATTATTATTATTATCATTACCATTTGAAATTTAGAGGAAACATCTATAGTTTCGTCGGCTATCACTGTTAAAAACGGGACTTTATTTATTTCGCAAAGAATTTGCTCGCGATACACTCCCAGCATGCAATCTAAAATCTCATTTTGTATCATTTTTGAAGTGCCTTTGAAAACCCTTGCATTTTAAAGATGTTCACTAAGTATTTCATCAAGTTCTGACGTAAAGTTCACCAAACCGCGAAAAATACCGCGATTTTCGGATGATTCATCATGTCCTCTTAGGGCTAGCTCGAAAGCCCCACAAAATTTTATGCAGTCAATAAATTTTGGTAACACATACCTGTTGTTCGTTACTTCCTCGTTGTACTTTTGTGTATTTGTCCAATAAGCAGAATCAAGTAGAGCTTAATATTCACTTTCCCAAATAATGCAAATTTCATTTGATTGCTGATATGCGCACTGGTTGTTGTTTTTCACTTTTTTGCTTAAATGTAGTAAATCGCGTACGTGTTTTCCCGCCAAATTTTCTCTTTTTAATCAGTTCCGACCAATGTACACGGAAACAAAAGCGTTTTTTCGCCACCGACACAAATCCAATTATTACGAAGATATATGTCTTTATTAAACTGTTTCATAAGTTTTTCCACGACTTTTACCGGTCACTTCAATATTGGCTACAGAAAGATGACTGTTTTACTACTAGTTGTTGTTGAAAGTTAAGGTTAGTTTCGCCGAGTTTAGATTCACACGTAATTATAGTTTTCGACGCCCGCGATGCGTACATTAACATCGACCGACTCCCACTGACCACTGCTGGCCGAAAATGCAGCTCATCTCGACGTTCTAAGATAGATAATAAGACTGTCGATTATCCACGATTTATTTCAGGTATGAATTTATATGCATTGCAAAGACCTGCGCTGCAGAGACAACTTTCTCAGAAATTATGAGTGAGTTGCGCTTGCGATTGTATGATTGTACAGCTGTGACATTTTTCGTAGGAGCAAATAATTATTAAAGTGACAGTTACGCATGATGAAATTATGGCAATTTCATATTTTTAATGAACTACTAAATGTTAATATTTAATGTTTAGTGCATAAATTGAGGATTTATTCTGGTGGTTCTGCAGCTCAGTAGCACTAATGGAGGAGCAGCCCCTGGTACATACCCAGCTATCCCATCAAGTTCTAGTTTACGACGAGTTATTTGAGCAGTATGGGGCCTAGCATGCCCTGTTAAAATAGTATGGAATTTCTATTGTTGATAGCGGAATATCTAGAAATTAGGTGATACCATCTAGTTGTTCACAGTGCAGATTAACGCTTATTGTTCTACCTTCAGGTCCCAGCTCAAAGTGGATAGTATACTCGCAATTTCAGCAAACATACAGTAACATTTATTTATCTAAACCTTTTTATCTAAAATAGGTTGCTTATTTGTTCTTTTTAGAACTAACAATAAGTGTCACACATCCCTTGCAGCTTTATGCAACTTTATGCATCATAGGCAATGTGTACACTCAGTTAGGATTTGCTCGAACCTTGATGAATTCCATTTCCAGTGGGTATTATTAATGTGCCAAACATCATATTGATACGGTGTCAACGGGTTTACTTCCTATCTGAGAAGAAAATATTTGAACTTTTTATTTTATTGCAGTTATGTTCCTTTCCCCTTCAATCCGCCTAGGTGTGGAACTTGTCGGGAAACACCTCCCATTACGGATCCAATTTCCATATGTTACTCGTCCGTCTAAAAAATCGAGGTTATCGTAATCGGCCCAATCGAGAATCGTACTAGAGATCTTTCGCACCAGAGACCAGCATCTTTCCACATCTAACCAATTAAAAGGTCCTTGCCTCCGTGAGAGTTTGAAGCTGGAGCCTCCAGGTATGGAGGTCAATATGCTAGCCATAATATCAACGAGATAGACGACTGATTCAGAACGAATCACTGATTTGATTTACTAGGCTTGTGACAGTAGATTCATTTTTCATCAAGAGTTATACAGTTCGCTCCGGTAATAGGGCCATGAGGCGATGAGTAGAGTATTTTTGTTGGTACTCGCACGGTCGGTATACGCATTTAATTTGCAGCAGCGACATTATACGCTATTTCATTGAGCTAGCGCTGACAGAGATAAATATGAAAACCGAAGTGAGCCTGTAGTGGGAGTAGCGCACGAGCGGGAATGAGGGGAAACGGTTCTATTGATAGAGGCCGTATTACCAGAGCGGACTATAATTCTAAGGAAACCGCAATTATGGGGATAGTAAACAGTTCATTGCAAACGCGCATAAGTTATCTCTGTTTCTCTGTTAAATTGTCTGACACCTTTCCATATCGCCTGTTCATGTACCTTTCCTGTGACTCCGTGAATGGTTAGGGTTTTGTGACAATTTATATATGCTGGTGATCGGAGTTGTAGCAACGCTTTGAAGCAGGGCTACATCCTATACAATTCTTGCTTGGCCTTTAAAGTTGATTTGTTCATTCATTTTGACCTTATGCAGTATATGGCGGCATCAATAGCACTTTCTGCTAACCGACGCACTGCTCTGCCCGTTGATAGACCAGTGTGATACACATCGTCCGTGAGTAGCGATCTACTTAAAGTTGATAGTTGTATCAGAAGTTGAGCGATCGAATTATATTGGTGAAAACATGGATGGAGGAAAGATTGAAAAATTTGCCTTACTTATGTCGAAAAATAGTAAGTCTCACGACATGAGCGGTAATAATATACCATGAACCCAATAATTTCACTTTCTTTTAGTTTATTTATTTTTCGTGTTGATGACATATAACCACTATGCTTAATATGTCGTCCCAAGATGATCTGGAGTCTTTTTTATCGTGCATATTACCATTCATGACACAAATAAAGAAGCTGGTGTAGTAAGAATCGGATTTTCGTCTGCCTTCACTCTCTATGTCATTTGAAGTGTTAGAATGTATTGGCCAACATTTGTACAAATTACAAAGAAATTATCTGGTGTCTGGTGTTTTGCATGTTTAGAAGGTTGATCGTGTTTATAGCGTTGGACAAATTGTGTAGGAATAAAGGAAAATATGTTTCTTTTCTCCAATATATGCATATCCTCTTATAATAATAATAAGATTATATTAAATCGTTTGTGCGAGAATCGTTTTTTTCTGAGAGGAAGTATGAGGATTTCTTTCTTCATTAGTTCATGTATTCACTTTTAGTCAATCAAACTTAGTTTCACGGAACAAAAGTTGACTAACATTATGGATAAATATCGTATAGACTTGGACTACATATACGTACATGCATAAATTTGTGAGAATTACTAATCTTTCGAATTTGTTTGTACCACTGCAGTGATCCCTTTTGGAGCAATAAACTATAGAAGAAAAAAACAGCAAACCTGCTTACGACAAAAATTAGATTGTGTTTGGAACTGAAATCAAATGCAATTAAAGCTTTCACATTTACAAGTATGTACACAAATCTGTAAAAAGTTGGTTACATAATGTTTTACATACATATATACTCCAACCTTTCACTATAATGTACAGTAAATAAATTAGTATTACCAAATTAATCGCACATGTATATAACTTTTTGTCCATTTTAATACAAATTGAATAATGTAATGAGCATATTACTTATAATGTAGGTTAAATATCCTTTCTCGCACACTGTATAGAAGGCATATTGATTTGAAATTATAAATCTAATGAAAGTGGACGTGGGTGCGAAGTATTAAGTCCTCAATCTATTTCTGAAGCATTTGTTTTAAAACTTGCAGAATGTTGTTAACATTGTAGAAGTCTACGATCATTGAACATATAATGGGAACTTTTTTATAATTTATATTTTCAAAAGAAATCATTTCATTCAAGTGTTTTCTGGGCGAATAACTTTTGTGGGATTCAGTCCATCTTGGAGCATACAATCAGTGAATTGTTGCTTAGTACCCGATTCATGGATATACATCCAAGTTTGTTTCTCATAGCTAAATGCCCATGTAAAATCGAATGTACTTCAGTATTGGATGTACCCAGGAATCTCTTTATCACACTGTAGGTCACATCCCAATCTTTTTCAATCATGGTGCGCCCAGCATCGATGTTTGTTGGAATAACAACCGATTCTGGTCGACCTTCGCACAATCTATCCCTCGTATTAAAGTGCCATGGATATATAAATCTGTACCTTAGAGGTAAAGGATTGTATGTCCATTATTGTAGATTTAGAGAAAACAAGGTTTAAAGTTTTATAATATAGAAAGAGGAATATTTTTAGTAGAAATAAAATAAAACTACTCATTTGGTTTTTTGAACATTTAATTAAGTAACTAATTGAACTATTTTATTATACACATGTCAACAATCCATTGTACCTGACCAAAATTAAGGCACTTCCTATTGTTTACCACTAAATAAAAAATCAGGTAAAGAACATAAAACACAAATCGTAACTCTAAATCAACCAGAAAAAGGTTACAATCAAAAAGACTTATGATTAGAGAAATTTATTCTGAATCAGGGCTTCCTTTTCCCAGCTTGGCTATTCTCATATCTCTATAAAAGCAATGAAATTGAGACGGTATCCACTCACACAACTTTAAAAGATGTTGATGCTTCTTTGCGGTTATACCTTTGGGGGTTTTGCGGATAACAGGCAATTCGTGTGGAATTGATACTACTCTTTGTCTACAGTTTATACTCAAATTTACACTTTTCAGTTCTTTATTAGTAAATTCTGTTTTGTAATAAAGCACACCTGGGCTGTCACGATGTGCTTCTAACCATACCGCAAATGAAATAAGGCAATTTTGCTTTTCTGTATCTATTTTTCGGTTCACAAATGGGGCGTTTGAAGATGAATAAAAAACATTAAAGTTTTTAAAGTCATTCAATTGAATGGAACATGGAATTCTATGTACCAAACTATAACTCCTACCGACCTAATTAACTGCTGCCAATCCCACGGCGTAACGATACTCAGTACAGATTGTTTCTTTATGGTTCGCTCAATAAGACCGTGGACATGGTCTGCTTCCATGTGGGTATGACCTTTCAGCAGAAATTTATGGTTAATTGTTTTTAAGTGGGGGCAAAAATTCAAAAGAAAGAAATAATTTACTGCCATAATATTTCTGTTTTGACATGGACAGTTGTCCGACCAGATTATTAATGTCTCTGCACTAGAGGTTTTCAAAACTTCTTTAGCCTATTTGAGGAAGGCTGATGATATTTCATTGCCGCCTTTACCAGCAATGGATTTATCCCACACCATGCAGTAGCATCATGTATGGTGAAGTTTAAGATCCAGAGTTTTACAACAGGATAAAGATACGATTGTTTACCACTTTAGGTTTGCCGAATATTCAACTGCGAGTAACCGTTCTTTGGAGATACGACTTTTTACCTGTACTACAATTTCCAATTCAATTTCTTCTAAATATAGTATCTTAGGAACCAGTAACAGTGGACGTAAGACGCTTTACTATTATACAGTTCACGCTTCTGATACGTTGTAAAAAGTATTAATTCGATATTGACAAAAACTGGAGTTACGATCGTTTACCTCTAAGGTACAGAAATATGTATTTAAGGCGATATCGGAAACTTGTTTTTTGAAAAGATTTTCCAAAAGAACATAGATTATAGGTACTAACCACCATTTCTTTTATTTTACAGCAGTCACCTCTTGATTATTTTTTTATAGTGGTTTATTATCCTAGTCGGTTTAAGCCGGTTGGATAATGGAATTATTGCCATTATCTAGTGATGTATTAGTGTATAAACTTGGAGGATAGATAAATGTGAAGAAAATGGATTTTATCTATTAAACTAGATTGACAGGTATTAATGCAAATGATTTACGTTTAACTTTTCCAATATTAGCAATTTAGGCTAATGGTCACCAAATATGTATTTCCGAAAGTACTCATACACTGATACATAAAATTTTTGTGAAAACACAGTAATCTACGCTTAATCTAATTCAAGCAGACATGTTTTTAATTCATTTCCCACTTACACAATGAAAATAATTATTTACGGAATGATATTCACATCTGTTTGCATTACGTCGAAACAGATTCTAAAATAGGAAAGAAAAGAATTAACCGCAGAGTCGTAAAAATGAATACTATAGGAGTGTACTGCTATCAATTACAAAATTGAATTCCATTTCTCGTTTTTCTTGTTTGCCATATGTATATTCTTCCTCTTCGTATTTTTAGTACCTCCTCTATGTTGGAATTTCTGCGTCTGTTACTTCGATATGTAGCAACGAACCTCCAAGCTAAGGTCTGATTCTATTAAATCACGAAGCACCGATATCACTGCCGCACCACTGCGCTGTAAATTCGCAAGTTGCAGCAACTGAAAGAGCAAAGCGTTAAATCAAAGAGGATATTAATGGATTTGAATATTTCAGAAGCTACTGTGGTAATTTTAAGAGATAACGACATACGTTACTGGTGTTGACTTCATACAAATGTGTGTTACAGTACCTCTTATTACTGGAAATTTTATTTTGTTTTACACCACTTTATTCTAAGGGCAGATAGAAACGTCATCATACTGATCGTAAGTCATACATTATGAAGAATTTTACATTGCTAATAATCAATTAATGTTTTTGCCAAAATATTTTCTAAGTAGTAGATTATTTTGAGATTTATAAGTAAGCATTCATAATGTTTAAGTAAGTGTAATAATATACATACATACATATGTATATTGTACTGAGAATTTAGTTAAATTTCTTAAAGAAAATTGCACCGGCCTAGCTCTTAGTTAATGATATAAAAAGCATAAATTATAACAAATTATATTTATAAATTTTGATAAATACTTTAACATAAAATCAAAATAATTACCTAATGTTGTGTGTGTATGTGAGTGTAATTTCTCTTTCAATGATGGTTCTTCCTATATCTTCTCTTTTAACTTCTAATTTCGATGCACCTTTAATTTCTATTAGTTATTTTTTTGGCTTATCTATCTTGTCAATTTTCTTCGTCGTTAACCAAACAAACTTTTTCTTTCTTTTTGGAAACCAGGACTACACTGCTTTATTTATAAGTTGTCCTCGAAACGAAAACTTTAATTCACCTTGACTCCAGTTCATCGAGGTATATCGCTGTTATAGAAACCTGTATTATATGTCGATGTATCCTTGGTTATTTCCAGTAATTTTTTATGAATTCTTGTAATGTAATAGTGTTGTATGTACGTGTCTCAATGTTAACAATGCGTTGCTGTCTATTATAGTAATTAATAAATTTATTTCTAGTGATATTTGTTTCTTACATTAAACGTCTCCGGTTGGAGTTAAAATAAGAAGCCAACACCCGTAGGGTAATAAAATGTTCAAAAGGTGGTGGGCCTGATGTCGAAAAGGTATAAATAGAACCCCAAAACTACACCAAATGTCAAATGAAGACCATAACCCCAACATTAACTGTGAATTTGATATCTTGAATTATAATAAACGATGAATTTTCTAATGGTAATTAACCATTCGAGTATTACTATGCTACAATATGCATCAACGCAATAAAGAAAAGTAGAAGCAATTTTAAAATACCAACATAACATACCCAACATGACAATTTTAAAATATTTCCAGAAAGGAAATGGCACAGACTACCTACAGACCACCGACCCAATGCTAAAAAGTTATCCGATGAGACAGATAGACACACACACACACACACACACACACACACATATATATATATATATATATATACATATATATATGTATATTCACATCTGTTTCATGCAGCAAGATTTGAGGGTAAAGAAGGCTCTAGATATCAACTACCCGGGAAATTTAAAATTATTGGCGGGAATTTTAAATTAATATTAAACGTGCTTATCGTCGGTTTGAAGGTAAGACTAAGTTACATTTTAATCCGATATAAATTATTAACACGTATGTAAATACTTGCTAGCATTTATTTTACAAGTATTTACATATTAATAATGTATCTCGAATTAAAATATAACTTAGTGAGTCTTATCTTCAAACCGACGATATACACCATCTGTCCCAAAAGTAACCGCAATGCGTCTATAAATCAGAAACCAATGGCGTCATCTCTTGATAGTTGATTGATTATTGTAGTGGGACTCTTCCTTACCAACCTGACAAATTTTCATGACATTTGGTGCATAGTCAGCTGATACATCACGCATCCTGTGAGAGTGTTTTCGTAAACGGTCAGAAAATGAGTCACGAACAACGAGTCACGAACAACGAGTCAATATTAAGTTTTGTTTTAAACTTGGAAAAACTGCAACCGAGACGTATGAAATGCTGTAAATTGTTTATGGCGACGATTGTTTGTCGAAGAGGCAAGTGTTCGAGTGGCATCGACGATTTCGTAAAGGCAGAGAAGATGTTAACGATGACGAAAGAGCCGGTCGTCCTTCGACAACTTTGGCCGAGGCAAATGTGGAAAAAGTGCGCGAATTTGTGAAAATTTCGAAGAAGTCGTCAGTGAGATTTATGGAAATGGAGCTTGGCATCCCTAAAACAACTATTCAGCGCATTTTGACTGAAACCCTTGGTTTGAAGAAAGTCAATTCGAAGTTTGTTCCGCACAAATTGACCGACGACCAAAAAACGCTTCGAATCGAACACTCCAAAGACATTATTGCACGAGCCCGTGCAGATGAAAACTTCTTGAAAACGATTGTGACTGGTGACGAGACGTGGTGCTTTCAATACGAACCAGAAAGCAAACGTCAAAGCGCAGAGTGGAGGTCACCAGAAGAAGGAAATCCGAAAAAATCACGAATGGAGAAGTCGAAAATCAAGTCAATGCTGATTTCATTCTACGATTCGAAGGGAATTATCCATAAGGAGTTCGTTCCATACGGCTCAACGGTTAATGGTGCATATTACCTCGATGTTATGAGGCGTTTGCTGGGTCGCATTCGTCGTGTTCGGCCCGAATATCGCGAGCCAGGCAGCTGGAGATTACTGCACGATAACGCACCGTGTCATCGAGCAACGATTGTCACCGATTTTTTGGCGAAAAATGAAATATATTCGATACAGCACCCACCGTATTCGCCTGATCTGTCCCCATGCGATTATTTCCTGTTCCCTCGTCTTCATTTGAAGCAGAAAGGAGTTCGTTATGCATCCGTAGACGCCATTCAAAGATCGACGACCGGCATCCTAAAGGCCATCCCAGAGATCGACATGAAAAAGTCGTTTGAAGCACTCGTTGACCGTGCAAATCGATGTATTGTAGCACATGGAGAATATTTCGAATAAATACAATGATTTTTGTGGACATAACATACATAGCGTGCTTTATTTCGAACTATTGCGGTTACTTTTGGGACAGAGGGTGTATGTATGTAGGTATAATAGGTACAAAATGAAAACAACATTTTGAAAAAAAATGTAGATTATAAAGGGAAATAAAAATGAATTACAGTAGCATTTCACGGTCAAAAAGATGAGTGAATATTAATTAAATCAAAGATATAATAAAAAATAATAAATAATAAAAGATCAAAACAATACAATAAACGTATAAACAATACAAATGACAAATGAAGGAAATTGAATCCAGAACCAGGAGAGAAAAATGAAAATACAATATGACGTAAACATTTTACTGATGTAGTATTTTCAATTTTCTTGCCACGAGAATGTTTTTGGTCATGTTAGTAATGGTTGAGTCTGGTACAGCATCAGCGAATATTGATACTACAGATTCCCTTAACAATACCATCTATAACAAAATTAAAGCGTGTTGAACAAGTAATCCAAGAAAAATCCACTCTTTTCTGATAAAAACTACAGCTTCCTTCTGAATGTTTGCTACTTGCAAATTTTGCAATTCCTGTTCTAACAAAGTAATTCCATTACGAACAGACACAACTAACTTCTCCGAACGATATGTTAATTTATTCTGCTGCTCAGAAAACTCGTTGACACAAAGAAATTTATCGCATGATAGTGAACAATCAGAAGTTGAAGCACTTAAACATTTATCACAATTAATATCAACGAGAATCCGTTTGGCAATAAAACCGCTAACATATGCCATTGATAAAATTTTTATATTGCCAGAAGAAACAGCTTCATGTATTTCCTCGGCAATATGATAACGTATGTATGTATTAAGGGATTCATCGTCATTTACCAGATTACTTCTGTCAGTCAATTCAGTCTCGTTGACAAAAGTTTGTAAATTACTTAAAAGGCTCTCATCATCTTGCTCATAATTGGCGTCTTGCAACCTTGGATTTTTGAGACCATTAATGACTTGAGTCTTTAAAGAAGCAATAAACTGTGGAACTGTTGGGTTACCAATTCAGCCACAACAGACGATTTGTACCAAATAAATTTTCAGGCGTATCCTGGTTAAAAGTTGGAGGCCGGATACTAGTTATTCGGCGAATCTACATGTTTTGCCATATTAAAGTAATAGCTTTAATGGAGTGTATCCATCCAATTTGTGATGGTAGTTTCCAACTGGTCTGCCTTTTTCTGCACACATAATTTCACATCTTGACTTTGGAAATGGCTGTGTTCCAGAAGTCCGCATGTTTGTAACTTGGGGTGACGCAGCAGCAGAGTGGCTTCCCATCTGGTCGTACTCGAGCACTTCAGTTAAACCTATCAAACAACTCGTCGATATCAGAGATGAAAACAGCAATCCCCAGTGCCTGTTGTGGTAACTGTCCTGAAAATAGAAAATTTAAAGACTTGTTGATAGTAGTATTATTCATAGGTAGTCATTCTGACAATTTTATTGATCGAAGTGTAAAAAATAGGACTATAGGAGAAAATATATGTAGCACTGAAAGTACTGCTAATAATAATAAGTGAATACTTACGTCCCTGGATCCAAAGTTTTCCTTTCTTCTTGAACAGGTCTAGGTATTGCAGTACAATAGAACTTCTTGCTCGAATCGTATATGGACGAATCAAAATAGTCCCTGCGTTATTTTGGATTCCAAAATGCAATACAACGAACCATATTTTTGCCCTAAAAATATATTTCATTATTAGTACGTATAACCCCAAAATTGGCAATTAAATAGATGAGTGATAAGACCAAAAAAATAATTTTTAGATGGTTTGCTAATTCAATTATATTCATCAATATATCTGTTTTTATCTATTGTTGTTTTGTAAACTTTATCATCAACAGTTTTGATTATCTATAAATTTTATCAAAGATACATAATTTTAGAACTATTTCTTTCATTTTAGATTATGTATACAAATCAATACGTACCTCTCAAAATTCCTCGCAATACTTTGCTACTGTACATCTTTGCAAGCTCTATACAGCTCTTCCCACATAAGAAACATTTATCTCTCATTTCGATGGAAAACGGTGCAAGACGGTAAAAAAACGGCGGAAAATAACGAATTAAAAAATCAAAAACAACGTACACTGACGCTGATCCAGCGCCAACGTATTAATAGCAGTAAGCACGATTGTCTACAATTGTGTCCCGATTCTTAACGAATCCCGACAATTAGCGCGCCACCTGACAAACCTTGGATTCATACTGACAAAGAAGGAGCAAATGTTTTTACTTAGGTAAACAAAGATAGCTACAACGGATAATTTTCCGTATTTACTTGGAGATCTGTAGTAATCTGTGGGTAATGGTATTGTTCAATCATGTTTGCCGTAACGCTTTGCTTAACATCTGTCTACAAAACTTCGTAATATAGTAGTAATTCTTATAAAAAAATAAAAAAATATGTAAAAATATGTACCCTGAACTGTAGAATTAATTTTACTTCTAGATAAATAGTTCTAAACGTTATGATGTAGTATAAATGGCATTGAGATACATTGATACACCCCGCATTATGTAACTAGTTGTTTATTCGGGAATGGTTGGCCAATGACGTGCTCGGAATATGGAATAGATTGTATAATGGAAAGTGTGAACTCGTTTTCTAGTACCATGAGGCCAATACCAGCTGTTTGTCATCTTGTATTGCTGCATAATGAGTTGCATTTATAAGGAGAACATGTGCAACTTTAACTACAAATTGGATTTATTTGTTAATTGAGTTCAAAATAGTGTATTGTATATAGATATATTACCTATAATTCAATAAGCGGTAATACATTCTACAGGTAGGTAGCTGTTTAGTAGGTGATAGTATCAATTGTATCTAGAGTCGGTTTCAGAACTGATGGCACTTGCTCAGATGACGAATTTGAGAATTAGAAAGAGTAGGAACTATGAAACTCAAGAGGCGGCAATAGTTTGGACTGTGTACGGTAATGTGTGAAAATATCAGTCAGCGCCGGCTCTTAGTTATCGTTCTGCTTTCGTTTTGGTTGGGTGGTGCGATATTTGGTGTATGTCTGCGGTTCCCTCCGTTTGTCACACTTAATAAAATTAATTTCTGTTCAAAGCGCTTTGGTTTTTATACTCAACATATTATTACGTAAGTTGTTACAAAATTAACTTAAAAAGAAAATACAGATAGTCTTCTTTGTTTATAGATGAAGATGTCGAACTTTGGCGACAGTTCCCAAAGCGGACACAGGAATTTATTATCAGTGTTAATAATGACAGTGGTAGTGACTCTCTTTTGCATTATTCCTCAGATGAGAATATTTAATAAAAGTGAATATACCTATTTTTCGATCCCTTGCATTTTATTTCATTATTTGAGTCATTCTATTGCATTTATTTATTAAAGATTTCAATACCTAATTAAATATATATATATATATATATATATATATATATATATATATAACACATTATTGGGACTATTTCATTTCAGAGAAATTAATCAGGAGAAGTAGATAAATAATTTATCTAAAAAATTTACGATTTTAATTACAGCATGTTTCCAGTATTACGTACTAAGGGTTATACATAGATGAGACGACGACTGATTCATTTTAAGATGTAGACATTCACATTAATTTAGTTTTACAATATTTGAAAATTTACATCACAAACATAATCTTTCTTTAAAACGCTTTTTGTATCCTTTTCTTTGCACTTCAAACCCCCATGTGTATCAGTAGTTACCATAGTGATTTCGATGTCGATACTATAATAATAGTATTACACTTAAGCCACATCTTGCGCATCCCAAGTGCCATCAATTTTGAAACCGAGTATACCTACTTTAAATAGGATAGGAAAGTCTCCCGTTAATTTCTTCCTGTTTGTTGAACTTTAGATAGAATAACTTCTACCGTCTTCACTTAGCACATGCAAATAGTGTCTGCTTATCAAACCCTTTGCATGGTTCTCGTCCTTTTTAAAATTCAACAGCCGGCGGTGCTTTTGATGATGAGTAGAGATTTTGTGAACGAAATGATTTGTTTAAATATATAAATGAGACTCGTCTATTTATTTAATTTATGAAAATACTCACTTTTGTAGTGTGGATGTTGAATGTCAGAGCTGTGGAGTAGTAAGGTTTGTAATATACAAAAGGAAAAAAAAAAATTAAATGAGCAAATACAATTTTTGGTACCTCTCGATACGCTCGTTGTTGACACGGTGGCGGTGAACATTCCAGTTTATATTAATCTATTTGTATTTCAAACAAATTTCCTACCGAAACTTCAAAAATTCTTTTCGGCTTTCAGTGGTCGTAGAAAAATATTATCAATTTTGTTTTATTTGCTATGAACTTTCTTGTTTTACTTTCATGCATAGATTGTGAAAAAGGCCAGCATTTCTAGCAACTTATGCGTCAACTTCATTTATAGACTACATGAGGTTAAACCAAGGCTATTAGTGAAAAACCAAATTTATATCACTTAGACATTAACATCCTATCTGGCGAGTTCGAGAGTAGACTACTTATTTGATTGAAATCTAATACCACTTGACCTTGCTAAAAGAATGGACCAAATTTTACTGGAATTTAGATTTCGGTGTCTAAACTCTAAACATTTATACACGTCCTATCGTAATATTCATTTGACCTTGCTAAAGATATAGCCCGAATTTTAATAGCGTTTACATTTCTACGTCTTCCTCCTCCCTTAAAACTCGAGAAATTAATTACGGCTATGCCGTGATAATAAGAAAATATTTTCTCTTACCAATTTTGCTTTATTTCGTTTGAACCTTCTTTTGTTTTAATTTGATGTATAGGTTGTAAAAGATTCGATATCTAAATCCAACATTTCTGGAATGTCTGTTTGTAACCTTCGTTGAAATAAAAGTGCCCCCATGCAATATTACTAAATACATTTAGACTGAAGTTCTTTTAAGTTTTGCAATGCGTTTTAATAACACAGATATCAATCGAATTCTTACCAACAGGGACAATTTTTGTATCACAAAGACATGTTGCCACAATTAGAAACAATACAGAATGCATCTAAACTGTCGATTGATAATCTGCAGTTAGTGTATGAATAAACAAATATATATTTGGAATGGAAAATTATAATTTACAATTAGAGGGTTTGTTCTTTTGTAGATACAACATATTCATACTTCTGCTGCTGACTTTAAACATTTCTTACAAATATTACTTTAATACAGAAACAAATTTAGACTCAATCTTAATATCTATAATATATTCCCCAGGAAGCTTGCTGAAATGAGGTGTTTACCTTGTGATAACGATGTTAACTTATGAAAAGAAAACGACTACTTTGTTACACTACCACTTTGTTTTTATTGAAAAACGTGACTGAAGTTTCGTAAACACTGCTACATTGTCAAACTAGAAGTACGATTTTAACATTTTGCTCTTTCACCAAACTGTGGAGAAACACTAAAGTAATAATAAGCCATAGACCACAAATATATAACTTAATATAGTGGAATTTAGTTCTTCTTTTAACGATTGACATCCATTTCTGGTGGCGTAATTTAAGTCTACAGTAAAGTTAGTTTAAGCACAAAATATTTTATATAAATTGTTAGTTGGTCTTTCAGAACAATAAACAAATCAAAAATGCAATAATGCGCCTGCTACCGATCTAGTATATTACGTATCTTAGATATGTATGTATACATACATACATACATACATGCAATCGAATGTGTACGAAGAATACGAGTACAATATTAGTATTCTTGTGAATATCATTTATATTATTGTAATCATATTGTCATTAAGGAAACAATTCTGACGAAACAAAAATTCGCTTACCGAACTGCGTAGGTATCTAAACATTAAAATGTGATTATTTCACCGATAAGGCCGTTAGTTGGGTCTCGTAATTATGGTTTGGCGTGTATATTTTGTTTCAAGTTTTGTGTATAGACGCCGTGCAGTGCGCAGATTTATTTTGTTTATATCAGGGAAAAGTATGGGAATTATAGGAAAACCTTCAACTAATCTATCAGTTAAATTCAATTTTCGTGTCGGACCTGTTGAGATTCTGTTTCGGTCACAACAGCTTGGGTACCCAGCGTGCTGAAACGTTGTTCACGTCCAAATGCTCGTGTAGAATCTCATGAACATGTGTTCCTACACTAATACTTATTTTACGAACAGTTATTTGCCTATCATCGTTCAATAGACTTTCCACGGTAACAACATTTCTTTTATGAACTTCGATAAACTACTTTTAGATTTTGCAGACTCTCCAAGTACCTCTCGCGGACGTTGAACGATTCCTGGTGATTTCATACTTTTTTAAATAAAAAGAAAATTATAGTCTTTCTGCATTGCAAAATCAGCGGTACGGAAATATATCCGTATTAGTTAAGTAGCTGAAGTGTACTAAACCATATTGCACGGGTGGTTGCGTAAACGTGTCAATATTTATCTCTGATCAATAGTGTAACCTATAAGATTTACGCAATTCAACTAGAGCCAAATTCATGTAAGATTCGAAACATTCCTCGTATTTATAAGACAAGAATTACAATTAGAGGAATACGCTGTTTAAATTTCGAATATTCGTTAGTATAACTGTTTATGTTAAACCATATGATTGCGAGTGTGAAAAACACTCAATGTGTATAATATTTTATAAATGACTATTAGATATTAAGAATATGATCCTATTGCATGTACCAAATTTTCCAATAAGATTTTATGGTTTGTATTGGCAGATATTTGGGTTATTCTTTTGCTTGTTTACATTTTGCGTATCAGATTGCACTATCGATGTGAGCGTACGTAAACACGTTACGTATGTAACGACGAATGTTCAATATAAATGAAATTGCTGTAAAACTGGTGTAGATGCTTGTTTATCACGAATATAGAACACTCCTTGCTATATTTATAACCGCGAAATTTTATTTTAAAACTTTGCCAAAACGTATGCATATTCCTCCACTCGACTTGATTTCTATTTCTATTTTAACACCAAGTTACGTACGGAGAGCATCTTTCGTTCCAAATTTTCAGATTCACCATCATTCAGGTTGTGTATGAACTAGTCATTTTTAGTTTTGCCTCTGTATTTTAATTGTTTCTCAATTAGTTTTAAACTTCGATAATATGGAATTTCTTCTACACTGTCCTACAACATACGATGCCGCATCCTGTGTTTAGTTTCGTTTGTCTAATATTCCTTTACCATTAAGGTAAGCGCTTTGCTAGATTAATGTAGTCAAAATCTTCCTGTATGAGGAAAGGTATTTAATAACTCTGCATGCCGTAATGCAAATTTGAATTGCATTTCTCTTTAATCATACGTTGCATGTATTTGATTCTAAGTTTTGCTCTTTCTCAATTGTATCGATTGGTTTTTAAATTTTTGCTTTTTCTGATACTAATGACAATAGTAATACGTTCTAAGATACAATACTAGTTACTTAACCTAAAACCTATTTATAGACACACACTTGCGTCGCATCCACAAGTTACTTGACCGTTTTTTAATATTTAATGGATATTTATTTTTAAAGCGTTGCAATAATTTTGTAGAATTTTGTCTAGGCTGAAAACTATTTAGTTGTCATGGCTTGTATATTATTTATGTCTACGTAGTGGTAGAAACTGTAGTAGCATAGTTTCGACTATGATTAGTATGTGAAAATAACTAAACTATATTCTTTTGCAGCACTTCTTAAAATTTACGGAGAGAATCTAAAAACTGAAATTTTTAGTAATATTTGTGCAAACTTGAGGATACCAACTTCCTCATAATTGCATTGATTCTTTTTGTAAACTATGGTTTTCCAAATGTGACTACACTTTTATACATTTATTTGTATTTCAAAACCTTAATGGCACTACTTATACATACCTATTTGTCAAAAGTTACTTGTATAGTTGTACCGTAAGTGGTGTCTATGGGGCAAAGCTTATACATTGGGTAAGTACGCTATATTCATAGTTGTTACCCCATTAGAGCAAGAACTCTGCAATTATACTTATAATATTAACAAAAACGTACGCTATTATCAGTTCGTTTTAGTTGAATACCCAGAATCCAGAATTAAGAAAATAACATTATTTTTACTACTAAAACGCAGGTGTGTACATTTCCAAAAAGTGTTTTGACTACTAATTGTAAGTTGGTAACCCCACTCTAAAGGATAGTTAATCACCAGTGGTAATTGTGAAATACGTTATTCTTTTTATCCTTTATGTTACAAGAATAACAACTTACAACTAGTTCTCGAAATAGGCGTTTGGATGTGGGCGATTAAAAAACATTGTATTTGAGAACTAACATTTAAAACCAGAATAAATGTTCCTTGTTTTTGAATATTGAAACTATTTAAATAAAATATCAACTAATGCTTAGAAGTTCAGATAATTTTATTGCATTTCTGGATCTATTCCTTCTGAATATAATAATAACACAATCATTCGAGCCAGAATTTTTTTATCAAAATCGAATTCCAGTTTAAAGTCTTGTGTATGGTGTGTAAATGATTGTATTCATTACCATGTTAGTAAAGGGCTTCCAAGTACTAAATATACTGCATAATGTTTAATATTTGTATTATTATTATAATGTTGCAATGCGCTTTACATTTCCACGAAAAGTGAAGAACCAATTAACAATTACTACAAGTCAAAGATTGGTTCATAATGGCGTTCAGAAGAATACCGCACATATAATGCAAAACATACTTGAGTATTTTTAGTACTGGACTTTGTGTGATATGCGGTATTTCCAATCAGTCCCATATTTGTGTAGAAAACACATTATACAGGGTTTGTCATAACTAATGCGTAAAATTTACTTACAAAATTATGTGAGCTAAAATTAAATCAATGAGTGTGACAAAAAAATTCGGCAAACAGTGTAGTTTTAGAACCACTGAATTATGTATCGGTCGAATGTTATTTAGGAAACGCGACGGTCGTCAAAACATCCGTTAGATACAGCCATATAATTCGGCCATAAGTTAAACAAAACAAGTCCTACCAAAAAAAAAAACACTTCACCGTGCTTGATATACGTGCAAGATTTTACTAGCGTTTATATTTCTTTCTCTAAAATTTCTCTGTATTTTTCAATTGGTTGTTCAAAGTTCCTAGACACATATTATTTATTGCCCACATGAACCACTTGACTTTACTCCAGATATGACTGGAATTTTATTAGCATCATCGTCTAAAACCTAAACATGGTTGGTAGATTTTTTTAACATTTATTATTTGTTGCTTTTTTATGAATATATCATAAACTTCAACCCAACACCTGAAGCTGCAGAACTTCGTTCTTTATAACTTTGCTTTGTGATTATTGGCCGAGCAACTTCCGAGCGGTTTCACTAAATTTCCTTACTATTCTGGTTTCCATATCTTCTCGATCTATGGACGAAATCCATTGGATGAACAGCGGACAAAGCACTTCGTCGACGAACTCCAATGAGACGGAAACCGGCACGCGAAACGTCGATCTTTGTTTCTACACAAACGACTGTTTTCAACTACACCAGTAATTTTTATGGATGGTACTTGCGTGACTTTATACGATAAACTATTGTGGGAGATGGTCCAGCTTATTGTGTTACCCTTTTGATGGAAGAACGAGGATCTGCTTCAGCGTATGCCATTGCATTAACAGTTTCTTCATCATTATAGGAGCTCATTGCTTCATCGACATTTATTCGTATTTGTTTTTGTCGAGTAATTACAGTTTTGAAAAGTAATAATTTAAGAGGCAGCATTGATGTAATCAAAAATCAATTTCTGTTTAATCACACAGTGGGTATCTACGGTCCCTCAGAGCGAACGAATATAAAATTTCACACAACTCATAAACTAGTTACCCTACTTACATATTTTGTCCCTTCTACTCTCCCACTTATACATACTGTACATTTGTGCACGATAACTGTTTGGCATGTGCATGCGTTTATTTATTTTTTTGGGGTGGTAGATGACGAAGTAAGTTTTTAAACATGAACATTACTTATTGCAATTGATAAATTTTGTATATTTTTGAATATAGCTTTGTAAAGAAGTTAATAATATCGACAAACTTGACTTGTAGCAATGAAAATAATACTCTGACTAATAGTATTGTTTTATTCCACAAGTATAGTAGTAACTAATGCTATCTCTAACAATTTCCTTGTAAACGCGAGAAGATGAAAATTTTCATATTTTGCTCTTGGATTAAATCGACGTCACATTTTCCAATTATATTAATACTCAAAATACGAAGTCTAAAGGTTTGTAGCAATAACAACCTCTAGAGTTTGACAGAAAATGTTTTTGTACAAGCTAAATAATAAATTCTATGTATTGTTGTATTAAAAACTGATATCACACAAAATTTGAGGTTTTGTTAGTTGCAGAAATGACGTAGGCTGAATCTTGTAGATTTTTTTTTATGCTGGAAACGAATCCGGTCTCAGAAATTGTGTAGCATATCAGGTATTGTGGGCAAATTTATGAATTCAATTTAAGGGAACAGATTCTTTTTTACATTTCCGAAAACGGTATCGTATTGTACTAGTCTTTAACTTTAAAATACATTTTCGATTGCCGCTCTACGATTGTTTGACCGACATATGCAAGTTTGAATTTATAATACTGGTCATGTGTATTAGCGATTTGTTTGATGTCCTGTTATAAACTTTGTTGGACAAATCTTTCTAACATTTCTTGATAATTTCGCAAGACAACTTGCGACCGCAAATCTGCCATGAAAATTCTAATATGCAATATGCAGCCGGAATTAAACTGGCTTTAAAGCTGGCGGCTAGTCCTATACGATGCCGTTTTCGGAAATTTGTAAAAAAGGTCCGTTCCCTGACAATAAATTCATAATAATAATTGGCCAAACATAATCATTTTTGCTACATGAATTTGCGGCCGAATTCGTTTTCAGCGTCAAAAATGTCTATAAGCTTCACTCCTTGTTATTTTTGTAACTGACTCTAGCTGAAGTGTGTAATGGTTTTGCTAATTATAATAAAATGTCACTTTTTGCATTTGAAACGTAATGACACAAATAGGACAGATTTATCAAACATTTTATGATAGTGACTGTAAGGACTGTGGTGTAGTTAGTAACACTATATCACACCGATAAACTCCTCACCAGACAATTGTTTAAATAAATTAGGTGACACGTATTTCGCTAGCACGAAGTAAAGCATAATCTATAACAAACGTTTCAGATTATTAAAAAAGTAAAATTTTGAGCTTTGATTTTTGAGATCGATGCGCCCACTTGTGTTACACAATTTAAGCCGCTACTGCAGCGTTAAAGAAGTTTGTAACTTTACTCTCGATTAGACCTCAAACAAAATATCACATTTGGTGTTAGCTTAAGGGATTTAAATAAATTTATCTAGTGCATTGCTCACTTATGAGTGGTTATGTTAAATTTCAAATTATTGACATATTAAATAGTCGAAGTCTAATGGAGTACAACTTCTGCATCAAATTAAAATAGAAGATAGTTCAAACAAAATTCATAAGAGCAAATATTTTCTTATCACAGGAAAGCTGTAATTAATTTTTGAAGTTTTGCAAGGAACATTTGGAGAACCACTGACCGTATGCGGTTAACTATGATGTTATTACTTACAATTAGACGTAGAAATATAAACGTTACTAAAATTCGGGCCATATATTTTGCGGTAAAGTTAAGTAAAGTAAAGTAAACCGAATCTTTAGCAAGGTCAAGTGGGTATTAGATTTCAAGCAGTCAGCCTGAATCTGTTTGCTGATAGTGTGACTTGTACTATATACCGAATGAATGACGTTCACCAAAATGCACGAGCCGCTCCAAAACTTTAAACAGAACGTTTCCTGGGGCGGCAATCGCACATTGTGAGAATAACCGGGCAACAGAGGATCCCCATGTTCCTTGTTCAAGAACTTTCTAACAATTTAAATAAAATGTTTCGCCCAACATAATCAACGGTGACTTAATCGGACCTTTCACTTTAGCGTCTAGACTAAACGGCGACACTTTTTCTAATTTCTTTACGCGAAAGTTTGCCTGCATTATTTGAAGATATTTCTTTTAATGTTAGACGACGTATGTGGCTTATGTACGTGGGTGTGTCGTTCCATTTTTTCTGTATGAGTCCCACGGTATTTAAAAGGCAATTTTCCTGAAAGTTTCTCGTGGTCCTTCATAGCCATTGCGTTCGCCTTATTTAAATCCGATTATTTAAAATCAACAGTTTACGAGACGGAAGGAAATGAACACCATCGACAAACTACAAGATCGTTGTATCTGTAAGGATATGGAACGCGGTTAACCATTGGTACGTTGCGCGGCATTTGCGACTATTTGCTGTGATAAGTGGGCAGTGAATCTTATTTGCCCATTTTCCCTTTTACAGTCATTGAGCTCATTTTACTTTATATAATCTTCTAAAAGAATTTGAGACAATAGTTGTGAAAACTCCGGTATCGTTTCATTCAATGCTATTTCTCAAGACCAACATTCTACGTCAGTTCTTTTTTCGTCTCCAAAACACATCTGGTATTGACGTACATTGTCGGACCGAGTAGTTTTGGTGTCGTATTCTTACGAAGTAAAACATGTTCAGAAAGGTTTTGTTTCGTAGCAATATAAGTTTAAGAGATGTAAATTCTTAAGACATAGGATTGAGTATGTAGCAATGAACGTTTCACAAACGTTTTCTTTAAGTGAATGTTGTTTTCAATTTGATATCATGTTTGCTTTTCGTAAATATGTAAAATCAGAAGTAATTTATTATTTATTATTTTCAAGTTTTAAAATGCTTTGACAGTGTAAATTTAATATTAATGATATTTGTCAAATCAAGCATTTATGTTTATTTTGCTATCGCAACTGATGTTATAATTCACATGAAATTTGGAACTTAACCATAAGTTGGGGGAGAGTTGCGTATATCGTACCCGGCGTCTAAATCGAACCACTGCCATACAGTTTTCTCTAAATCAGTTTTCTTTTTCAAATTTAATTACCTGGCACCACTTTGGAAAGCGATGGCACAATTTAGGATACGTATTTCCCAAACTATACTATTTGGAAGGGTTTGTAAAGAAAAATTTGCAAAGTAAGGGACTATTATTCAAGATGGAAAGAAATACATTGCACTTGCAACGAATCCCGTAATTTCCTAGAACATTCTTATTTTTGTACCTTACTTCACAAAAAGTCAATATATCATAAGTGATTCCATGTACTTACCATTTAGGGAAAAGCTGTCCCCTAAATGAGAATGATGTTTTCGCATGAAAATAACCAATCGTTGACCACATTTCTAGATATATTTATATAAGTATAAATACAAACGTCATAGCTGGTTAGGCACTTAAAGTAACGAAAAACTACAATTTGCATGAAATAAATATATTTTACACATATCGGTATTCCGTATATAAAGCAAATCTTAGTCTTGACAATAATCGCCTGCAATTTCCACTCTGAATTATAAATGAAATTATTATTAAAATAGCGGTGATGAAAATTTTGACTGAAATATTTTAAAGCAACATTCTATTCATATTTAATCTTTTTTCAATTTTCATTCATTCTATTCCTTTCAGAGCAATTCACCTCTATCTATTTCCCATTGCTTGATGTGATGGAATGCAAATTCCAATTTCAATTCAATGGACTGTCCTCTTACAATCCCCGAATCTCCACCTCAACCGTCGTCGGTCGACTTTAAGCCATTTCCTTCTCATCTCCGTTATAGTGAATCTTTTTCTTGCCATTCGAATTCTCTAGAAGGACCATAAGTCGCGATCGCATGCCATTAATTTTATTTTCACGATCTTTCCCATTGCTTTTGTATTGCTGAAGTTAGAGATTTTCCAGTGCAAATGATCGCGTCGGTGATTTTCACACACACGAACTATTTTATTGTGTTAGTGCCCTAGAAAATGTTCTTCAGGAATTGAAGTGCAACGATTCCAAGTAGAAATGTGCGGTTTTTCTTTATTGGTTCCCCGACTTTGCACTGTAGATACGACGGAAAGAGACATATTACTATTATTTTGTTGAACCGGGTTAATAAAGGCGTCGCTGAGATTGAGACCGTTCGAATTACATTACTGACTAAAGCACAGCGTTTATTTAACTTACAAAGGGTTGGTATGTTGCTAATATAATACTTATGGTATGTCATTCTAAATCTTTTTTTTTATTTACGTATTTTCGTCTGCAAATTTTTCAGCCTTGAACTTCAGACGTGACAAAAATGCATATCTTGCATTAAAAGGATGTTAGAAGTACTTTGATATATTCAAATTATTAGCTTACAGAGCATAATTACATTTTCATTGACTAGTTTTAAGATGTAATCAATTTTATTTATTGATTGCTTTCTATTCAATATAAAAGTAGGGTTTGCAAAGAAAGATTATAGTCATATTTAAATAGGATTGTATTTGTACCGTAGCAAATATGCGTGTGTTCAGAACGATCATATAGAATTTAGGAAAAGTTATGATGTATTGACTAATCAGAATATTTGTTGCTCTTTTTCATAGTTTACGTTCTAGTTCCAATAGAAACCATAATTCTAAGAAATACATTGCAGTTGAAGAAAATTAATATATATAATAATTAATAATAATAGTAAAGATTTCTTTCTAGTACTGGGTGATTTTAACCTCCCTAATATTCAGTGAATACCCCAAAACAATATATTATCTCCAGTAATATCAAATAATGACCCCAAAGAATTAATCCTAATTGACTCAATATCATTGATCAACTTCAGGCAATACAATAATGTCGTCAATGCTTACAATAAAATTCTGGATTTAGTACTGTTGAACTTTAATATTTCGACAATTGCGATACTAAGCGATCCTTTCGTTAACGAAGATAACCACCATAAACCAATTACCTGGTCCTTGGAATTCAATTTTAATAAATATTTTTTTCATCCCTTATTACCTTATGAAAATTTCCAGGACAGGAAAGCAGATTATTACAAAATTAATAAGTGTATCACCGAAGTTGACTGGAATAATTTGCTTGAAGATCTTGACGTCGATGAAGCCGTAGATTTATTTTACGGGAGGCTAAATTACCTAATTGTCAATTTTGTACCTACAAAATGGGTGAAAAAATCTAATTTTCCCTGCTGGTACAAACCTTTAACTGTACAAATCTATAAGGAAAAGAGAAGCTCTCATGGTAGGTGGAGACGACTCGGTCGAATGGCAGATTATAATTCTCTTTTATTGCTGAGACGTCGCTTAAAATTAACTATTAAAAATGATTACAATGATTATTTATCCTCTATTCAATGCAAAATCAAAGAGGACATTAAATACTTTTGGACTTTTATATTGTCCAAAAGAAAACACTCCAAGCTTCCACTTACTATGCGTTACGGCGACTTGGCTGCTTCTACCACACCTGATATTTCAGAATTATTTAATTCTTTTTTCATTCAGTATTTGAACCAATGTCTACTCCGGTGACTCATACAGAAACATGCACTAATTTATATCACAAAATTATTAATATAACTGAAATAGACTTTTCAACTATAAAAACAGAACTTAATCAGATCGATGTGAATAAAGGAGTTGGATCAGATAATATTCACCCTTTTTCATCAAATCTTGCGCTGATGCTGTAGCCTCGCCGCTTCATATTATTTTTAACAAATCTCTTCGAAAGGGTATATTCCCCACAGCCGGGAAAACTGCCCTTCTTACTCCGATTTATAAGAGTGGTTCCGCGAATAAAATCACCAACTACAGACCTATTTCGAAGCTTCCGGCTTTTCCGAAATTATTCGAAAAATTGTGAATTACTATATTGTAAATGAGACCAATTCGCTAATAATACCGCAACAACATGGTTTTTGCAGAGGTAGGCCGACTGTAACAAACTTATTAGATTACAGTGAGTATGTGTTCTCAACAGTTGACTCGAGTGGCCAGGTTGATGTAGTATTTACAGATCTTCAAAAGGCCTTCGATCATTGTAATTTACTATAATGGATCAATTCTTATTTGGAATGTAGGCGTCAGCTTGTTGTAGTGGACGGTTTTAGGTCTAAGCGTGTTGACGTCACATGCGGTGTATCACAAGGTTCCCATCTAGGACTAACCTTGTTCAATATATTTATCAATGACATTCATCTTATCTTTGTTAAATTCAATTTGTCAAAATTAATAATGTTAGTGATTGCCTGAAATTGCCGGACGATCTGAACAACTTTAGCGAAAATTGTAATACTAATCAATTGTCTCTTAATCTAAGTAAGTGTAAATTTCTACGTGTAACCCGCAAAAGAAATTTCCATGAATTTCATTACACTATCAACAACTGCGTAATTGAGAGTGTTTCACAAATTAGAGACCTTGGTGTTATATTTGACTCAAAATTGACCTTCCAATACCATGTAGATTGCATAGTAAGGACAGCAATGAAAAGCCTGGGATTCATTATTAGAACTGCCAAACCATTTAATAACAAAGATTGTATAATCTACCTATATAAATCGTTAGTCGTTAGCACTCTCGATTACTGTAGTATTATATGGAACCCAATTTATAATACTTACATTACCAGACTTGAAACAGTTCAAAGGAAATTTATTAAATATCTAGACTATAAGTTTGTTGGTGCTCTCTTGGATGATTATCGGGGTGGTCTTCGTAGATATGATCTTATGAGTTTGGAGAGTAGAAGACGTATGAGTGACTTGGTAATACTTTTTAAAATAGTAAATAACTTGTACGATTGTTCAACTTTTTTCAATTTTTATTTATACAGTGTTTATATAGTATTGTAACTTTTGCGGAAGCCTTTATGGGGTACCCTGTTAGCTTCTCTGTTAAGTAAATAAATAAGAAAATAAAAATAAAAAAGCCACTCCCTTTTAAATGCTGCCCATTCATTGTACTGGATGCGGCAGAATAAATTGGACGGTTTAAAATTGGCACCAGAACGTACCCTCGTAGATATAGCCGTGCTACGCTCAGAAAAGCAGAGTGGGCGTAGCTGAGGGAGCTATGTGTTTACAGCCTGCAATTATATTCATAATTTCCTGCGGCAAATTTTAAATAAAGCTAAATAGCATTTCGCACAAACAAATGAACAAAAATGTATGACGAACACGAATCTAAGAAAAATATGGAATCTAAACGATATTCTAATTTGAAATAAAACCAGTTTCAAAAAATCTTTTGGGTAGCTTTATATCAATTTCAACTTATATGATAGAGATCTACCACTAATAGGTCAATAAAACAAGGCTGGTTTGAACGATAGTTATATTTTCAGAACGTTTACAAACGTTTTCGGAACACCTTCGTCAGTGAAAATATAACTAGATAAATATATAAACAAACTTTTGTTTTTTATTTGGGACTATCAACAAAATAACTAGTGACTAGGATTTCTTGATATAGAGGATGTGTAACCAACTTTTATATATATATAAATTATAAAAACTAAATTAATGTGTAAACATACATGCAAATTAAGTAAAACCTTATATCAAAAAATCTTTGTCGAAACCTTAACAATTCTGTTCAAGGACTAGGGAAAAAAAAAAAAACTTGAATAGAATTGTTAAGGTTTCGACAAAGATTTTTTGATATAAGGTTTTACTTAATTTGCATGTATGTTTACACATTAATTTAGTTTTTATAATTTATATATATATAAAAGTTGGTTACACATCCTCTATATCAAGAAATACTAGTCACTAGTTATTTTGTTGATAGTCCCAAATAAAAAACAAAAGTTTGTTTATATATTTATCTAGTTATATTTTCACTGACGAAGGTGTTCCGAAAACGTTTGTAAACGTTCTGAAAATATAACTATCGTTCAAACCAGCCTTGTTTTATTGACCTATTAATGGTAGATCTCTATCATATAAGATAAGTATAAAAGGTCACGAAATATATATATATATATACAATCAATTTCAACGTGATTTCAACTAAGGTTATATATATTTTTATTTTTACTTGCGTATAATGATAATATACATAGACAACTGTTTATTTTATCAATGCATAATAATAATAGTTAATTGAAAAGGTGTAGACGAAAGCGTTCTTAGGATGTTATGAAGTATATTCTGTTAAAATAATGTTGTATATCTTATTTGGTCTAATAATGGCAGAGAAAAAGAAATAAAATAAATACAAACACGATTTGATACATCGACAACATTGCATCCTTTATTAAGCTCTATCGGTCATGGAAATGAAGAAAGTCAGGAAAAAGAAAAGGAAGTCTAAGAAAATCATTGATGAAATGATAAGCGCTACAAATTCATGAAAAAGATGGATAGATTTAATTAATGATAAGTAGTAAACGTTGTTGGTGACCACACTATGTTAGTTATCACTTTTTGAAAACAATTGAAGGTGCACCATCTTCACTGGTCCAGTTATCATACAAACAGCCTCTATTTACAGTGAAACTTAAATTTTCCATAATTTCATCCGTTAGTTTTACCAGTCTTCCACATTTATTCCCCAATATGCTTTACGTTACATTATTCATAGCGACCTCTTTCTTTATCAGTATCCAAATTAACTTGATGGGATTTAAATCACCTTGATAAGGGGGCAGACGTACAGCAGTGTTTTAATTATGCTGGCTCGTTAGTTATTGAAAGAACTTGTACCGAAGTGCGATGAATGCAAAAATAATGAAAATAGATAATAATAGAATAATAAAACCAATCTGTTAATTTTACTCGACCTATTATTTCTGGCGGTCAAAAAATTTAGGGAGGAATTGCAATTTTAAAAGCAGGCAACTAATATTACAGTGGTCGCGTAGGTTTCTTTCTTTACTTAATTCCTGTATGTTCTGCCGATGAGTATTTTATTTTTACTTCTACATGCTAGAAAATTATCGCAAAAGGAGTGGTAATAAATACCCACCTACTAAATGACAAATAGTGAAATACAAATTACGTTTGCTAAGAGAGAATACATTTATCTGTACGTGACTACTCAAATTTTTGAGTTAATTCTACTACTGTATAGATCAATGAAAAGTACAGAATTTATTTCAAGCAGTAGAAATCCTTGTATACATTAATTTATTGTTTAATGATCTAAAAATAAGAAAAATAATAAAATATATATATTTCGCGACTGTGCAGATACTTATTTCTGAGAATGAGTTACACTGTAATATATTCTGTAGAATCAATTTCAAGTTTTCATCGAAATATAGCTCTTTATTGGGGGATTGCTTTCATCTGTTAATAGTTAGAGAAGTTATAGGACAAGCCTAAGAAACGTAAATAAATTTACGATTAGACCGCCAGTAATACACTTCATCTAAACTTTTGACACGTATGCAGTTTACGGTTGTAAGCGAGTTTTAAAATTGCTTGGACTTCTATCACGTAGTAGTTGGATTGGACTGGATGCACTTGCAAAAGTTTGAATACTGTTTTGATCATGTTTTCAATGCAATAAAAAATATAAAGATTACTCTTTCTAACAGTAAGTACAAGTTGTATACATATGCCAATTATTATTACTCAAATCACATCATATGGCAGTTTCAATTGATGAGATGTAGTGAAAGTTCACTGCGAATTCTGGTCATTCCCTATAAAAGTTTGCGAGGAAATCTTTTAATAAGAAACCGTTCACTTTTCATTAAATATCCCTGGGAGATCACTTTCCATTTAACTGCGTTGTCGTATGTCTTGTATACATATTTTCTTTAACAGTTCAAAATTAATTAATAAAGGTTGTGGTTGCACTCTAGAAGGAATCGCATAGACATACTTTCAGAATTTTTATTGAAATAGTTACAATGCTTAACCTTTATTTCTAAGGTATTTTATTTCTGTCACATGTTATTCGTGTTCGCTCCAGGAGACCGAAAAAGCATTTCTATGATCACTTGTATATGTCGTTAAAATTGAGCTCTACGTTTGATTCCATTCCCTGGTTTTGGGTGTGATAAAAATAGCGGTAGTAGCGCTCTTGAAGTTTTGTATTTTGTATGAAGTATGTATGTATTTACATATATATGTAGTATATACTGACAATTTGACGCATTCGAATACATACATACACAATCATGTCATTAGAAATAAAGTAACAAGTAGTAATAAATTAAATAATTTCTTTAGTAAGGTTAAATATACATTTGATTGTATCTAATTTTGAAGTTTTTAAAAGTCCAATAAAGCACAAGCTTATTTTCGGTTTTAGTGTAAATTATAGGTTAGACAATAATTTTCGGCTGGGAATGAATAATTGCACTTTACGAACTAGTTACAAATGCATTTTACTATTTAGTCATCGGTATAATCATCTCTAAAGGAAAATTATGCATTGTATTATGAACACTAGCGTATCGCTATAATATCCTTCATTAACTTTCGAGTTTTCTTCTATATCTAGAGAACAACGTCTACTAGCGTATCTAATTTTTTATGTTTTTCATTAGTTGCTTAAATGAAATGTCGACAAGATTAAGTAGATACTTCATGCATCTTATCTCCCGCTTGTTCCTTTTTCTACATAAACATGCTAATATACGATCATTAAGCAGCAATAGTCCAAACAAAATGTACACTTTTTTCTCGTATTACTTGTTGCTGTTGTGATGTGTTGCAAATTAATTTGGTTACATTAGATTTAGAATTTCTGAGCAATTTCAGTTAGAAAAATATATTCGACATACATATGTATGTATTAGATGTGGGTATAAGATAATTAGTCTTTTGGCTATCTAGTGCTATCTTACTTGAATATATATATATATATATATAGGTGTATATATATATATATATGCATGCATGTTAAACCTACAATCTAAGAAATATGGGACACTGTGTGTTACATTTACCTCTGACATTTCAACTATACCGTTAGGTGCATATAGTATGCAATTGTATTTACATATTTTATTGGCTATTGTGCACTTTTCATGTTCATTGAGCTGATTTACATACATAGATTTACTTACTTGTGGTATTTACTTTTACATGAAATTAAAAATATATATGTATGTATTTCTAATTAGCTGGAGCATCTTAAAGCAAGCAATGAGGTCAAAAAATTCGACCCAGGAGGTGCAAAATCCGTATACGACATCCTAGCAGGTGAGGAAACTTAAAAATATTCGTATGAATCGGAAACTAAGGAACAATCCACTTTTGTGTGTTCCAAGATGAACTGAATCCCACAGAACTTGTTCGTTCACGAAGCACTTCCAAGAAAATGATCGCTTGTTTCTTCGGTTTTACTGAACACATCGCAACCATTTATTTAGAATCGAATTTGTTTGCCAGAAGTTATTGACAAAATCAGGAAAAACAACCGAAAACCTCGCATTATTCTGCATCATGACTATGGCAGCTCTCACCCAGTATGTCAAACAAATGATTATTTGGAGGAGAAAAACATTTAGTTAATGTCTCATTGCCCGTATTCATCTGATTTATCGTCTAATGACCTTTTTGTCGAATGTTAAACAAAAGATGTATGAGTAGCAACTTTCAGCACGTCAACAAGATGCCTTCAAAATCCATGTTCTTGAGATACCAACTTTAGAGTGGAAAAAGCATTTCAAGAACTGCTTTGAATCTATGAAAAAGTGTATAAATCTTAAGGGCAAATATCTTTAAAAGAAATAAAACAATTTGTTACAAAATTTTTCTTCTTTCCTACTGCTTGTAATAATTTAAAAGGCGCCTCTCATGAAACCTAATTTATCAACGAACTCAAACATTTCTTTCTCTAGTACGTCGATGTATTCCACCAGGTTAAGAATATATCTTCTACATTTATTGTTTCACTAGTACTAAAAAAATTTATTCTAATTTTTGTTTTCAGCATGTTCATATTTTAAATTTACGTTCATTACACCACAATACAAACTGCCAAAATAGTTTAGGTTCAGTAATATATTTTTTGAACAAACGGTAAACGCATGTTGGTGTTCACTTTTAAAGGGAGGATTTTCCACGTATATCGCGACCATGCACGTTGTCTTCATAAATCCGTGACATTATTTGTGTTATTACTGGACAAAAACAAATTATGGTTGTTTGAGCAATAAAAAGGATTCTTTTTTGGATTTCATTAAGAACTTGCCGATATTTTCTTAAAACGGCAAATAAACACAGACAAAAATAGTTATAGAGAAATGGCTCCTCGGAGAACCCGCAGAATTAGAGCTATGTACGGAACTTCTCATCAAAAATCTAGTTATATTTTCACTGAAGAAGGTGTTCCGAAAACGTCTGTAAACGTTGAAAATATAATTATCGTTCAAACCAGCCTTGTTTTGTTGACCTATTAGTGGTAGAGATCTATCATATAACAAAAATAAAAACTGAAATGGGGAACTTGCTAAAGGAATATTATGTAAAACACTGAAAAACCGCACTAGAATTGATATAATCCCGCCTACTGCAAAGCTTCCAATTTGTCAAAATAGAGCTGTTGCTGAGAAAGCGTGGGAGACAAATTCAAAAGGTAATAAATGTGTTGACAGAATAGTGCTGTCTTAAGACACCCCATACGGCTATGTAGCGAATGACCTAATTTGTAGTTCTGTTATGAGGAGGACGAAGCAACACAGCATGTACTCTCCGAGTGTCAGAGGCTGATTAGTATGAAACTGAAGACTTCATACTACATGGATGGGTACTATACGACTTGACGTCAGAAACATATATATTACATTAATTGATTATTAAATCCTCGCTCATTTTGCGATTCAAAACCAATGCTTTTTGACACATGTTTTAATGCGTAATCAAAAGTGGATCTCAGCTTGAAGAATCCTCATCATTCCTAACTACGGATGATTCCATACTATAAATTTTTTAAATACATCCAGTATCTTCAACATCTTGGTGTGTGTTTGGCGGATTACTTTTGAACTGAGTAGGTGCTTAAATGTTGAGAAAACCATTATACTAAACACTTGTTCTGTCAGAGAGTTTAAAAATGTTGAATTATGTACAGCAAGAATTGCGTTAAACCTACAATCTAAGAAATATGGGACACTGTGTTACATAGTTTAGAGCAGGAGTCTCCAAACTTTTCAGTCTTGGGGCCAAACTGATTACTTCAGTGAGTTTTCTGCGTATTATACTTCTCATTAAGCTTTACCTAGCAAGTAAATAAATCCGAGTTATTATCATTCTGTGTTTTTATGCAACTTGTCACAACTACAATAACCTATTAGCTGTCGCGGGCCGGATTGATGACACTGGCGAGCCGGATTTGGCTCGTGGGCCGTAGTTTGGAGACCCCTGGTTTAGGGTATACTTAATTAAAATACTGTGTGGAAACAAAACGGTGAATTTCATTGAAAATACTGAAACTATTTACATTCCGAAACGTGATATATCAGTAAGAATTGTCTACAAGATAGCAATATCTACTATCAGTGGTATTAAACGAAAGGGAAATAGAACTAAAGCGTAAGCTTTGAATATATGGCTTGCATATATGATACAAGAAACTTTAATTTTAGTCTTATTGTGAAGCGCACAACCTGTCCCGGCAATAGATTAAACCCTAAGACAAGCAACGTACCCTAAGGTGGAATGTGAACTGTTTCTAAATCAACGTAATAAACACGGACTGACAACATCTCATATTTTAGCAATGCAAGCAAAACAAATATATGTATGCAAAATTAATCGTATTTACAGTTAGTAAAGAGAAGATATGGTTTAAGGCGGCTCAAAATATCTAGAGGAAAACTATCATAAGGCTGCGTTGTCAACATTCCGTTTCAAAGTTACAACAAATTATTGTAAAATCGCTTTTGGCTCTTTCTCAACTTTATAATAAAGATGAATCTGTTCTTTCTCGAATATTATTACCCAAGAAAATATTGGCTCACTGCAAGAAAAACATCACTTCCGAGTCAAAAACTAATAAAGAGCGAGTTACGATCCTTGTGTGCGCTAAGTTAAAATTATTAGTCATCTGGGTCAAAAAATCTAAAGCTTCTACAATACAGACATTAGTATTAGTTATAAATCGAGTGTGAATGTGTGGATGACAGACTTTAGAGAAAGCACTGATTAGCGCAGATAAACAATTCAGCGTAATGCTTCTACCGTTAAATTATACAGCTTTGATTCAGTCACTGAATCGGAGTGCTATAGTTTTATATAGTTATACATATAATGAAAACAACATAAGCATATCCTTAAGAAAACATCAATTTAAAACTGTCGAGTGTTTGCTTCACAATGCCTGTTAAAATGTATGGAAATATTGGAAAAATGTTTATGCCTAATTTTCAAAGAATCATTTGATATTGCAGTATACGACGAATTTTTACTCCCACTAAATAAAGCCAAAGCCAAAGCCAAAGCGTGGAGATCTAGGATCAAAATCTGAAGTACAGAACTGAAATAAATTAGTCCTTGCCCTTATATACAGTTTTGAAAAACTCCAAATAGGTATTTCGACCACCAAAAGCCAAGAGTTAATTTTTTAAATTTTTAACTGTGAGTTAAATAGGAGAAAGTCGCACATTGAATTACTGAAGATAAGCACACACACACACACGCACACACACACACACACACACACACATGATAGTTCTCTACCACAATTAGGTCAATTAAACAAGAGTGATTGAAATAATAGTTATATTTTCAGAACGTTTACAAACGGTTTCGGAACACCTTCATCAGTGAAAATATAACTAGATTTTTGATGAGAAGTTAATAAAACTTCGAGAAAATTAATAACATCGTGAAGCGTAAGTGCTTTCCAACTTTTTGTATACTATATCAGCCGCTACAGTTTTCAACATATTTATAGTACGGCGTTTATGTGTAGTTTGTTACCTTCAATTTGCAAAGCTCCTGATTTCACACAAACTGTAGCATTCGTATTTTATTTTTGATTTTTTATGTTGGTGTTATCATTTTTGTAAAATTCAAAGTAGCCTTACGATTTCGTATATTAAATACGAAATCGTAAAAATAATTTGTTGACAAATATAACACTTTTAGGTAGAAATTGGTAAACTTGAAGAAATAATTTTCATTTATAAGAAGGGGGCTCGTACACAATATGAGAATTATAGGACAATATATTTATTGTCTGTAGCATTTAAAGCATATACCAAAATAATTTGGAAAAAACAGTTCAAAATAAACTAGAGGGCAAGCCTACTTTTGCACTATAAACAGACAAATGATAATATCGCGATAGTAAGAAATTTAATAGAGAGGGAGAGAGAGAGAGATATATATATAATGGAGAACAATTATTCGAAACTTTTACAGATTTAAAATCCGCCTTCAATAATATAGAGAGAGAAATTATCTGGAGAAGTCTAAAAATCTAGCCATAATTAAAAAAATTAGTTGGTGCAATGAAGAGGGTCTACAGTACAGTCTTCGTTCAGGTACATATGAATGGAAAACGTTCAAAAAGGTTAGAAATTGTGAAAGGCATTAAATACGATGATGGCTTACTCACATTGCCGTTTATAATAGTAATCGACAGACTCACTAAAAACATGATTCGAAGAATTAAACCAACAACAATTGGATATAGAAATATAATCTCCACCAGATTGGATAGCTTTTATACGCAGTGTCTTACTTTACAGTGTAGAGAAAACACAAGGAAAACTGCAAAAGACGTATCGTTGGAGGAGATAGAAAAGCTCGAGATGAAAATAAAATAAAAAATATAAATTGACCTGTTTCAGCATTTCTCATAAACCCTACTAATTTTGGATATAAATACAATATTTCTGACCTTTGTCACGCAGTACATGTGAATACATTTGTAATAATTAAAGTTGCAATATGTAAAGTACCTTTTATCGAACGACCTTATATCCTAATTTATTGTGCGAAGCGGGGATTCAATGTTTAGCATGAAGGGTTAGTTCTTGCCTAGTTTATAGTGGAAAGCTCATTTACAACGGTTGGATTTGCCTCTTCTGGTTTTGACATGTTTGTAAGGTATTGTGCTATAACTTCCGCTGTTGCACTGTAATTTATAACGATTCTATGCTTGTTTGTTTAGCAAAAATATATTCATGCGGAGGCTCTTTTGTTTAAAACAATTATAAACATAAAAAATATCTGATACTCAAAAAACAGTTTTCTTCAAAGCTGTATTTTCCATGTATAGTTTGTGGTTAATCGAAATTAGATATGTTATTCGGCTACCGAGTGAGAGAACAGAATTAACAAAGGTGCCTGGAAGAATAAGGTGATTATTACGGCTGTAAACGACTGAGAATATAACATACCAAGCCCGGATAAAAGTCGAGATCCGACAGGTTGACTGGCCTCCGACGTTTTGCGGGGTGCGACGGAGATAAGATAAGATGGTAGAAACAACATAAACAACAAACAAAATAAAGAACAGGGACAGCATTAACAATTTGTAGCCCAAAACCAGATAATAAGAATAAAGAGGTCACGAATGAGTTGGATAGATCAGAAATGCAAAATACATAACACCCAGCATAGAACAACAAGAAAAGGAGATATTCCGCCAAAGCAAGATTTTCACGAGATTGCCGGTAAGGAAGAACGCAGACGAAATGGAGGACGTATTAAAAACAATTCGAGAGATGCGACAAGAACTGAAAGAAGCGTTTGAATATGCGAGTATGCAAGGCGGAAGGCTAAAAGAAGAACTGGAAAGAACAAATCGCACATTAATGCAAAAAAGGTAGAAATAAAACGCAAGAAAGAACAATGTCGTAGCGAGCAGAGAGAAGTAGAACTAAGACTAGAAGCCATGGAGAAAAAATTGGAGAAGTACAATAGTAAACAAAGAAGAAACGACATTATAATCAAAGGTGCCAACTTCAGTGGTAAAATATCAGAAAATTTTAAGGATTTCTAATGCAAGAGCAAAATACCAGGGTGCAATTAACTGGACGTTTTTGCGATTGGCAAAGAAATCTTAATGGCTAAAGTGTATAATTGGACGCATAAAGAAACTATAATGGAGTACAAAAAAATTACATGGAACATCTATATACATATATAGGAAAGGATATGACCGTAAAAGAAATAAATATATAAAAATGCCTAAGAGACGTAGTCAAACAGAAAAAGGGAAACAGCAAAACAGTTACAGTGTGTTATAAGGAGACAGCCATAAATGAAACAGGAGCTAATAATGGAACCAAGTAAACATAAACAAACCAAAATTCGAGAATACGTTTCCCATAAATAAAACGGAATAAATGAACCCTGAATTCAAAAGAGGTTGCGAGAGGGACCAAAATAAGAATATTAGAAGGCGTCTTAGGACTTGCTTACGGTTGTGAAGGATGGGTGATGAACAAAAGTAATCAGAACAAGTGTAAAAGCTGGCGTACTAGACAATTTCTACGGCCTGATTCACATTCAGCATCAAAAAATTTACAAGTTGAACTCCTTGTCATTTCTGTAACCAACAAAATCTGAAGTTTCGCAGATCAATAGATAATATATAATATTTACACTGCATTTCCCACTCGTAATGTTTTGTATATCTCCACAAATTTGAATGGCGTAGAATTACATTTCTTCTCTACTTGATGTCACACATCGATTAAAATTCTGTCCAAAAGGATAACATATGGCAAGCACAAGATATGTTGCATCATCTTTCGGTAGGGAAATTCGATGGACCAATTTTGCAATACGGTTCTACTTCATATGTCTTTGTTGAACTGTAGAAAATACATTACAAATGTTTACCATACCTATATATACCTGATATAGACTGAAAATATTCACTTGACAATTGCAAATTTGCTATCAGTATGGGCTGAGAGTAATGAAACTTTAAGATTTACCACATCTTAAATATTTTCGCTAAGTTTGATAAGATTTACTAATAGGAGAAGTTATACCTTCCTTGCTAAATCACAATACCCAAACGTACAATTTAGAAATGATCGTAGCTGTAGTTATAATTAACTGTTCTCAATTTAGTCTGATGTATACTTTGACATGGATTCTAATGCTTACCAATATAGAAAAGTTTATTTTCACAATCTTTTGTCACCGCTATATATATATATATATATATATATATATATATATATATAAATGATAAATAGACGCTAATATAATATTTTATTGTTTCAGTTGCGTATCGTTATGACAAGTTCCAGATCCTAATCTGGAGACGAGATCAAGACTTGGGCTGCAATGTGTAAACAACACTGTGGCCCATTCGTCAACATTCCATCAAGTACGACAGGAAAACGAAAACCAGCTTTACTTGTTCCCGCCTCCACCTCCTCCACCGCGACGGCATACAACGTCATCACAAGTCAAACAAAGTTCAGCAACTATCCCTTGGCAATCATCAACACCGCAAAGCTCGCGAGATGGAAGTCAAACATCTTTGACTCCCAGAAAGGTCAACGTTACGAACTCCAGTCTGATTGCTAAGAAATACTTAAGTGCTAGAGATTCACCAATACCTAGTCCAATACCTCCGCCGCCACCTATTCCACCTAGAAAATTTTGGGGAAAGAATTCGGAGAAGACCTCATCGGGATCTTCAGATTCTTCTCTACTAACAGCGAGAAGATCTTCTGAAAATTACTTAAGGGAACAGTATAGTCCAACATATCATAAGAAAAAGTTTTGGAAAAAGTCAAACAGCTTAGACGTTGTCCAGGAAGAAATTCAAAACACTTTGGAATCAAAAGTGCTAACAAAAGATAATCATTCATATCTGGTGAATAAATTAACAAATTTACGTAACTTGAATCCGATCAAATCGAAAATTTCTGACATACCTGAAATAAGAATCGAACCACCGAAGCGAGTACAATTTTTGGAGGCACCTAATAGCCAGCAATCGAAACGATCTGGCTCACCCAAGGAAAAAGTTTCACAGTTTTTAGAAAATTTAAAACAACTGACGCTGTGGAAGAGGACCAAAGTTTGTTAAGTGCCAAAGTAGATAGTCTAGACCTTTTAAAATCTGCTCTAAAAGGCGCAAAGAAACTTCAAGACCAAAATAATTCTCAATCTCTTAGTACAATAGATGATATAAAAAGAGGTTTCCGCAAACTATCGCAAGGTTTTGGAAGAAGCTTAAAAGACGATAGGAGAAGTGGTAGTTCCTTTTTATTTAGTGATGATACTAACCAGGGTTTAAAACCTGAGCTTGCAGGTAAGAGAGAACCATCACCTTTTACAGAACAAAGAAGAAAGTCAAGCGTTTATTCAACTAAACCAGCCCATCTAATCAATAGCCCATACGTAAGAAGTCAAGTGAATAAGATTGCTGGTCAAAGACGTGGATCACATGTGGAAAAAAGCCAAGAAAACGAGTCGAAAATAGTGACCCGTAGTATCACGGATTATTTCAGAGATAACAGAAAAGAGAAATTCTCCCCACCACCGTCGGACGTTATCACTGGCGGCAAACGAACTTTGCCGGCTTCGAACAGTCCGAGATCTTCTTTGACGCGTAGTGTTGATAACATGAGTGTCGGTCGTAATCCGGTTGTACGTGTTTTGTCCACCCTATGCGGTGGTGGACTTAAGATTAAGGAGCGCATGATCGTCGGATTCTGCATCGCAGTTGTGTTATTTACCATGCTGCTGGTAATAGATTTGCAAATGGATTTAGGTATCTCCGGTAAAAAGCTCGTCCCCTCTCACGGTAGAGTGAAGTTCGCCAGAGATGAAGACGGGCCCGGATCAGCTTATAACAGCTTTCGGAAGAGGTTCTTGCAGAAAACACATAGGTACGTTGTTATTAATACTACCGCACAAAAGTAACAAACTAATATAACTTCATTTCCGTTTTTTCTTTAGAACTTATCAGTATGTACAACTAAATCTCTCAATAATGGCCACAAGTTTTTGCAGCAATATTGACCGTATTCAGAGGGTGATAAAGAACTTAATTTTTAAAATTTTTATTTTCACTATCTATCCAAAGCAAAATTGATAAACAATATAATTACTAGTTATTAATAATACATAAAAAATTAAATATATAAGAAAATCGCAACTACACAACTATAATACATAATATAATTACCTATATATAGTAGTAAGTACTACTTATTGCAGTTCAACTTTTTAATTTTTGTTTTCAAAGCCTGAGCCTCACATTGCTTTCTTGTAATTCTCTAAAGTTAGCACACACTTCGACCATATCTTTAATATCTGTTAAAATTCAAGATTCTTCTAGGTCACAAAGAATTTTTGTCCTCAACTAATACTTCGCTCACTATGTCCCTACTGCCAGCACTTGGATTTTAAATCAGGACAGCGGAATCTATACAAGCGTAATTTTTATAACTCATTTAATTTTTTGTTAATGTGAATGAAGCTCTCACAAAGGAATTTCATTTTCTTCATCGAAATAATTTGCAGAATATACGCTTTCCAATAATCCTGCTTTTCCAAAAGCAATTGGAAATGGTTTCTTTTGATACATTCTTCTGAATTGTCAAAATCGAGATTAAAGCCATGCTTATCCTTTTCTTTGCTTCCTCAAAAGTTGTTCCAGTATTTGTAATTGCCTTTTAACTTTCTGTAGGCAACTTAAAGTTTTGGATAGTTCCCTGATCCATTAGCTGACGGTGAAGAGGGGCTAAAAATATAAAATTTACATTATCAATTTTGGAATATGATCTGGCATTGTGCAAAAACAATAGGATCTTTCTACCTTTTTATTTTCTTCGTCTAATTTGCGCAGCAACAAACGTCATAATATCTGTTGTCATCTATGCTTTTTTTTTATTAGATATTCATTTCAGTGGCAAATTATTGATATAAGCTGCTCTAAGCGACGTGAATTTTGCTCTTTGCAATAATTTATGGATTCTCTTTGTCGCCGTTCATATTTGCATAAAATAAAATTGCCAACCTTTATTTGGTGGCACAATTGTCCAATTTAAACACAAATGCCTTATTGGGCATTGCTAAATGAAGTATTCCAGTTCTATCAGCGTTGTACATATCTCCGGGTCCTTTAATATAGCTGGTCATTCTCCACTTTTCAGTGGTATTCAGCATTATCTGAACATCAGCTGAACCGCAACAAATTGACTTTAACAGTATGGTATTTTTACCAAAACTTTTGTAACCATTCGTTTCAAGCTTTATACTCGGTTAAATTAAAAGTTGTAGGTGCTTCCAACGGTCTCTGCTTTATTAGTGGTCCAGGTCCTCGGTTTTGGAAACTTTGTTCTCTTCTAGATTAACATTTTCTTCAAACAGTCGGCTTTGTAGTTAAGTATATCATCGTTGACCTGTGTTCTTCGGTGCCATTTTTCAACTAACTTTCTTACACTTGTACTAAGCTTTTCACTCTACTCAGTAATATGAATTTTGTTTTTGAGACACAAAGGTCTCTTTTTGAGCTACATAAATACTGAGAAAAATAAGGCCCTACATTTGATTCATAAAAGATCAATGATTATTCATATGTAATTACTTGAGTTACTCAATTTGCGCCAATAGCCACTGGCGGCCCCATTAAAGTTAACACATAAAATAAAATATTGGCCGTCTTGCGACGTAGGCAACATTTTTAAAACAAACCTAGAACTGCGAATGTTACTAGTTTGAATGCAGAAAATTTGTTAATTTATATATCGATGAATCTATTTTATCCACACCTACAAATAAATACTCAAGTAAATGGACTGATAAGGGGTATATAATGCCCAACTACACTGAGAAAAGTGGATTTATAATAATTTGTATATGTACACAAGAATTACTTTGAATAATAGACCAAATGTTTCACATTGATAACACATCAGTTTTTGTCATTTTCATCAGTGTTAAATCAATAGACTGACTCATATGGAATAGGATGGTCCATTTGCATTGTGCTGACATTAGTGAAATTACATTATGAAAAGTGTAGGTTGTTAAATTGCTAGTTATCGAATTAGTACAAAAATTTATATATAATCTGAACGCTGGACGTGGCCGAAAGGTCCTAAGTGTGTAACACAATTCTTACTATTTATTATTATTTTGAGTCTTCACTTGCAACATGTTTTATTAGACATTTTAGACAGATTTATACATTATTACATGTCATATCCATTATCATGCAAATGATGATGTTTATACAGTAAATACAGAAGGTGCTTCATCAACATTTGGGGTTCAAATTGGATGAATGTTCTGCAATTAATACATTCAGTAGTAATTGTTCATTTATTTTTCACTGATATTTCACATCAAACAATATGCTTCATCAGGGTCAGTACAACAATCCGAAAATCATTACAAAACTTCTGAAGTATTTCACTTACGTTGAAAGTGGATAAACAGATCAAGATGCAAGAAACGTCATAAACGATGCCAAAGGATAAAATTATTGATCTTTTGATCTATTTTCAATGTAAGTGAAATCCTTCAGATGTTTTGCAATTATCTCTCGGATTGTTCTACTTTTGACCCTAATGAAGCATACTGTTTGATGCAAAATATCAGTGAAAAAAATAAATGATATAGGTATAATTGATCAAACATTTTGGAATCTCTTTTTATTGTTTTGGGATGCCGACCCGCTTAGTCCGAAAGGAATTTCAAGTACAGTTTTAGTTTTTAAAATTCAAGGTCGTTATGACAATTGATAAATGAAACATCTGTTAAACTAAAGTGTAATTTCGGCCAATAATAAGGCAAAATGTTATTGAAGAAAGTTGTTTAGAATATGCAATTATGACTCTATGCATAATTTCACTAATAGTGGATCATTTTGATTAAATAAGTGTTTGTTTTGTATTTTTGCATTGTAAGTACAGGAAAACAATTGAGTAATTGTTATATACTTTCTTTTTTGAATGAACTACTTTATTACAAACTTACGTTAATTTTTTTCCTACTTATACACAATAATTATTTTCCTGTTTTGTTAAATAAATACTGATTTAGTCAGTGATCCGATATGTAACATTTTGCATAGTCAAAATATTATATTCTGAACAAGTTTTCCCAATAATATCTTGCCGCTTTGTTTTCTCAATTGTCATTACGGCCTTGATTTTTGAAAAGTAAAAATGTGTTTGAAATTATTTTCAAGCTAAGCAGGACGACATCCCAAAACATTAAAACAAAATTCAAAGATGTTTGTGCAATTATACCTATGCGATTTTTCGTCGTCCATTTTTATGGAAGTGTAGAAAATACATAACAAGAGAAAAGCATAGTGCATATATTAGGGATCGTGTACAAACACTTTTGGGCTTTGCTCACATCAATGCGCAAGTGTATCACTGAAATTCAATAAAAAGCGTGATATGTACAAATTAATAATGTTAGTTTACGTTCCGCACAAGTTCTATTCAATTAAGGTAGTGGATCAGCTTTGTTTAACAATGACCTGCCAATATTATTCAAGCGGTATACAGTTAGCAAATTACATTGTGTGGTTAACAATATGCTTTTCCGCACTGTCAATATGTTCTCCTTCAATGAATAGATGTAGTTTACATAATTTTATTTTGTAATCCTTAAAATATTTACCACACCAATGATACCACAACTCTTAGTAACATTGTGTATACATTCTTTTCCGTGCATGAAAGTACCGGCATTAACGCAATTCACTGTGTAAGAAGATTTGTTTATAATCAAATTGTAATAAATCTACATGTACATAAAACAAGTTTCCTTCATGTTCTTTTTAAATAGTCATATTCATTGAACTTTATACTAAACTAAATTGCATCGTTTTACATTCCCTTTGGAATAATCGGCCAGACTATAAAATTGGGTATGGATTCTTCTTCTTAATCTTTTACCCTTTCTACCTTTCGGTGTAGGGGTTCGGAGCCACCGAGCCGTATATGTAGACGCATATACCGTACCGCTCCTGGCCCACCCAGTGGCATTTCCTTCATTTTCGCAGCTTATTAGAGGTCCAGATCCATTTTTCAGGATTTTAAACTGCTACGCTCTGCCGCTACCGGGTCTCGAACGCCGGCCCTTCGCACTGTGAAGCGCGAGTTTTACCACTCAGCCACTGAGGGGTTAAGGGGGTATGGATTACCTAATTAAATTACTAATCTCTGCATATGTTAGCGTGTTGTTGATTTCATGGTCTTTGTTAATATGGAACAAACTACCTTCTCTCCTCACAGAAGTGCCAGAATTGATAATTACAAAACCACATTTGGAGGAAATTATACTTCTTGCAGTATGTGTGAGCAGTGTTGAGGGCACATAAAATAAAATTTAATATCCACCACAGCAATAAATAGACGTTTTTGGGTACAGTATCAAACGAGATTATCTTCAGAATTCTACCTTTGTAAATACCTAACCGAACGAAATACAAACAAATGGAAGTAAGTATAGCGTTTTATAACATGAAAATTATTGCTTTCTGCAATAACTTACAAGCTTCACTTTAAAGAAAATCTTAAAGATAGGATCCAAGGTAAATTTTACAATGTAATGAATATGGGCGGTTTACTGGGAAAATGTTAATATTGTCAATTATCGCACAAACTGCATTTAATAATGTATGCGGTTAACATTTAAAAAACCAAAATGCATATGCATACCTGGTTTAGTCCCCATTTTACTCGTATCTATGCATACGCTCTTAATAAGAGGTAATCCCGTCGACACAACAATCTAAGCGGTTTGGTTCAGCAACTGCTTCGGTTTTTATATTTATTGGTTTCAATTTTACGTTTGTGTTACTAGCTTGACAGGTTTTACCACAATCCATAGAAAAACGTCGTTGCATGCCGATTCGAGTTTAATTACATACGAGGTACGGCAATTAAATAACGAAACTTTTTGTTTCCGCTTGACATGGCCACACTGACACGCCGTCAACTGTTTCACTGCATGCAGTAGTCCTTACGCAGTGTATATTGAAAGTTTCAGGTCAACTGCTTTTGCAGTTTCGAATATATTACCTTTTGAGATTGTGGTGCCGGCCAAAGAAGTGAAGGGCGTGAAGAAAGAATAAGGAGTCAGGATCAAATTTATCGTGAAATTAGGGGAGAAGCAGTCGCAGTTTTGCGAAAATTGCAAGCCGTCTACGGCGTAGAATGTTTATAAAAACCATGCGTTTACGAATGGATAAATCGTTTCAGGAATGGTCGAGAATCCGTTGGTGACAATGTGAGAGAAAGCCCATCAAAAGACCACACGCAGACCGCAATGTCGAATGTTTGCGTGCGTGTGTGAAAGGCGGTTACCGCTTCGCATGTTATCAGCAGAACTCGGCATTTATAAAGAAACAATTCGAATCATGTTCCATGACGATTTAGGGATAAAAACTGTGCCAAAATTCGTTCCCAAATTGCTGGGCGACGACCAAACAGCATGGCGTTTAGCGGTGTGTGAAGCAATGCTGCAGCGCTTTAGGTACAATCGCGGGTCTTCCAGTACGATTCTGAGACCAAACAACATAGCAGTTAGTAGGTTGCGGAAGGGGAACCGCGACCAACGAAGGCCAATATGTCAAAGTCAAAAATCAAAACGATGCCTATCGCCTTTTTGCATATCTGAGGTGTGATTTATTGGAAATTTGTACCTTCTAGTCAGACACTCAATTCTGTGTTTTACCTCGAAATTTTGAAGCCTTTGAGAGCGAGAGCGAGAGCGACCGGCATTCTTCGGGTGAGAAAGGATGCTTGTTGCATCACGACAACGCGCTGTCGCATTCGGCGTTAATTATTCGGGGTTTTTGACTGCTAAAAGCATTACTGCGATCCCCATCCCCCACACAGCGCTATCCCCTGCCCCATGCGACTTCTTCCTCTTCCCGAGAATGAAAAGTCAGACTGTTTCGAAGAAGTCGAGGAGATCTAAACATCCGCGATGCGTGTCATTAACCTTCCTATACTCACGTCAAAATGAAAGACGTATACTATAGTATATAAATCGGTCTCACAGACCGTATGCGTGAGTATAGGAAGGTTAAGGAGATAACTTCGGAGGAGTTCCAAGGATGTTTTTCAAATTGGGAAATTGGGAATGTTGGATGGGCTGCATCGAATTAGAAGGAACAGATTGTAAATGCGGATAACCGCCTTGCTCGGAGTTCCCAAATTTTTTGAATAATTTTGAACCAAATAATAACGCCGTTTTAAAAATAAACAAAGCTCAAAACTTTCTTAAGAAATACACATTTTAAGTAAACATTTACATACATTCTTTTGCAACGCCAACTAATTGTGTATAAGTTTTTTTATTTTGATTTAAAAACTCAGCTCCGATTACTTTTGTAACTGTAAACAAAGTATGTGAATTTACATGTTGTTGTTAGTTTTCGTAGGTATTTTTCTTTTATTAATAACTACTTTCGGCGCCATCTATGGTTTAGTAGTAAAGTTCTAGTTACTTATAATTTTGCTTGGCTGCATGATGTTAAAAAAGTTGCTAACCCACGTTTAGGCCGAAATTGGTGAAAACCTGGACTAAATGGATTGAATCGAGACCGGGACCATGCTAAATCGGGTTTTCGTCCCCAGAAACTCGCAGATAATAAATTGTAACAAAATCTTGATAGTTATTTTCGATAACATCTTTTATGTACGGCAGAAATAGGTAAAAGCGGGAGAAAAATTTTCTTGGCACTGGACCATGCTAGATCAATTTTGTGTTCTCCAAAATCCCCAGATACTAAATTGCATAAACATTGCTAAAGTCATTTTCGATAACCAATTTCATATACCGCAATACCAGAAATGTGTGTAAACCAGGTCAAAATGGATTTTCCCGGGACCGGGACCATGCTAGATCGATTTCTCGTCCCCTAAAACCCCCAGGTACTAAATTTCATCAAAATCGTTAGAGCGGTTTTCGAGAAACCAATTCTATATATATATATAGAGCAGAATATATAAAATCGAGCGAGAAACTCTATTATTTACTCTATTATTAAGTAAACTTTTTATTTCACGGACCGACCACCCCAATAGAGTTTTTCGCTAAAAGTAAACTTTTTATTTCAAGGACCGACCACCCCAATAGAGTTTTTCGCTCGATTTTATATATTCTACTCTAAACAGTACGGTCGAAATACATTTTTACTATATATATATATATATATATATATATATATATATATATATATATATATATACAAGAATTGCTCGTTTAAATATATTAGATTTCTAAACAGGAAAGTTTCGTTATTTAATTGCAGGAGCTTGTACATATACGAGGTGCTGTCATCGATTGCCGTAGTTGAAATAATGATACCTTGTACCAGAATATGACATATGCTCATAGAATAGGAGTTATTATAATAATTGATTTAAATCAGTAATAGGTTAAAATTTATAATTAATCATTTACGAATGAGAGGCTTAGAGAGGAACAGATATGATGAATGTACAGTTTGTGAAATGCTTAGTCGACCTGAATTAGAAAATATTTGTGATCATTTGTGTGATGAATGCAATAGCTAATATCTGGAAACTCTTATAAACGGCAATTAGACCGATTTATTTGAAATAAATAATATCAAGAGTTGAAATCTATTAGTGTTTACCTTCATTACCCTGATTGTTTGGAAAACGCTATTCGACTACCAAGAGGATATCCTCAGTATAGAGCACACGTGTACATATTTATTACATATGTATTTATTTCAATTCTAAACCACAAACATTCGTGATTTCATGTTTTTAATATCAAAAGTTGTGGCAATAATAACAAATGGGGCTCATAAAAAAAACAAATAATTGCCTTTTTTAGAAATACGTCTGCATAAGATACCTTAGTAAATATATAGTTTTAACTTCACTGAATTAAGTTTCGAAAATGATATATCCAGGGCCGTCTTAAGGAATTCTGACGTCTGGATGCGACGTTCTAAATGGTGCTCTTACTTTCTGATGAACTGCCATAAGTTTGGTTAGCGCCTCAAAATTATTGACGCTCTGATGTACCTCACCTCTTGCACCACGTGTTAAGGCGGTTGTACCTCATTAGCGATGAAGGGTCGAAGAAAACAAATACCAAGCTGATGGTGCTAGGTTTAGTGCATATGGTGTATTTAGTAACTGATCCCGTATAAACTGCAATAATATTTAAGTGAACAAACTCGGGTGTGCTACCATTACCTCACACTAGGGATACCTTATTTCAACTCTGTTCAATACCGCAGTTTTATTCACTTGACTGACGACTTTACGATATAACCTCGACAAAATAGATTTGTGAAGGCAATTGAAAATACGGGGCGGTTTGATGGAGGGGTGACTTTTCAATAAAAAAATTATTTTACCGTAAAATATATCTTTTATTTTTCAACATCACCTCTTAACTCTACACACCTGCTCAGTGAATTTCTACTTTTTCGAATCATCGAAAAAGTAATCTTTTGGAAACAAGAAGAAATCACTGGGAGCCAGATTTGGTCAAAATAGCGACAGAACTTTTTCTTCAAAAAACTCGTTTGTTTTTTCTTAAGTTCTGGATCAAGATGCAAATCAGCATAATATTTCCCAATTATCGTTTTTCCTGTTTGTTAATAAGCCATAAAGATAACACCTTTGCAATCCTTTTTGCCTTTCTGGGACACGCTCCTTGGGAAAAGATCAATGTCGATAGTGATTTGGCAAAGTGCAAGAGTATGTACGTTGCTGCATCGTAAACATGTACAATTAATTAATGATTGATACTTAACAAGTGATAGAAGTTATTGTATTAATTAATTAATTAATCATTTTATTCTTGCGCGTTCTTTAGAATATTTAGCCCAAAGAATATGCACTTTTTATTTCTTTCACAATGTTGATGTAATTTTTTAAAGATAAGTGCGTCGCTGTGTGTCGATGTTAGTGTTTGTTATTTCAAAGACAATCTTTTTCGTGAACCATTCCCATAATCTTTGGAACACCTTTACGCTTGCATTTATACGGTGACCGTATGCAATAATAATAAAAATGTGTATAATAGAATATGATTCTCATCTAAAGCTGTAGTGGAGTCGCAACAAAATTTTCACCAGAAAAAGAAACTTTTTACTGCGACCTCTACCTCTACTGCAGAAAGATATCACTCACATTAGGTAAGCTGTTTTTAAACTGCATAAAGCATCAGGAATATTAATTGCAGCTATACTGCATTTGTTCTTTATTATATACTAGTTGATCCGAACTTCGTACCGCCTTAGAATTAATAAATATTGTCTTAAGTTATTACCTGAGTTTTATTATAACTTGTATATATTAAGATAAAATTAATTAAGTTGAATAAAAGTTCAAAAAGGAGCAAATTCACGTGGGAGCATTTGCTTTATTGAATGTAAACCAAATGATTTGCGTATCGTTGTAGCACAACTTTCTGCACGGCTGCACTCGTGTCGATTATCTTCATTGAAGCATCTTGTGATATACTATATTTTGCGACTTTATTGTCGGAGCGTTGAATTGTCGTTTGTGTTCCAGCGGGGCGTTTATTTGCTCTGATCACGACTTTATGGTCATCACTTGGCTTGCGATCCAACGCAGTGTTGAACAACCGAATCAATGCATGATGTTCATGAAGTATTTGCTGCAAATCTTGAAGAATTTCTCTTCTCTCTCTCTCTCTCTCTTCTCAAATTGGTTCTCCATATTGGCCATGAAGTAAATTTATAACAATTTTATGCTGTGCGTCTTCAACCAGCTGCAAGGATCCAATTCTATGGTGAATTTGTCCTTGTATCTGTATAGTCGAAAGGAAAGTAATAATTAGTAATTTATGATTACCAAAAATAAAGGTTACTCTCTTATTAACAAACATTACCTTGAATGTCGGACTGAATCCGCGTTCTTCAATAATATTTGCTCCAAATGAAGTCATTTGGAAACATGCGTTGTACCTTTAAGCGATCGAAGGAAAACGTCGTGATTTTTGAGCTTCGCCATGAAGCAGTGAATGCAATGGCTCAGGTGGCGGAGGCAACAATGGCAATTTAATCTTTCCACTGAGACAGCACAATACAGACGTTTCTCCAGCGAACTTCAATGCACCACAATGGACGCACACAACCTCATAGGGCCAATTCTAACGAAAGGATGCGAGCTGCAGTCAATTGTGGAATCGTATTGAAACGCTCCTGCTCCTGCAACTCTTGTGTAGTACGAGAAATACATAGTAACGATACAAGTAACGATAATAGATGCTATAGATGTCTTAATGCTTGTCCAGATCCTATAGAAAACTAATTTGCTTTTCCATTTGTTTAATTTCCTTACCATTTGAATTTATTATTTTGCCGATTATGTAGTCCTCATAGCAAAAGGCGGAAATGTTAAAGCATACAACGAATACCTGCAAAAAGCTAATTTGAAATAAATGGAGGAAAGACAAAGACGATAATTATAAGCAGCGAAAACAAAAAATATTTCTAAACGAAAGAAAATTGGAACACGTAGCTTCAAATACTTGGGGCAATTCTAACTGCGGATGGAGGGTTCGATGAAAAGGTAAAAAGAAAAATAAAGCAGCATCAAGAAGACTTTCCTAAATAAAAAAGAGATACGCAAGAAAACCAAAACTAAGATTTTCAAAAGGATAGCGGTCCCTCATTTGTGGTTTGGAAGTTTGTTCAACAACAAAAAAATAAAAGTGGATAAAGTGAAAAATAGAACAATCAGAGAAAGCTTTGCAATGGAGCCAATAGAAGCCAGAGTAGAAGAAGGTCAACTGAGCTGCTTGGGGCACATAATGAGAATGGAAAGAAATAGGATGGTGAGAATAATGTTTGAAGCCAGACCAATCAAAAGAAAATAGAGGAAAAGAGCTAGAAAGAGCTGGCTTGAGGAAGTGTGCGCAAAGCGGTCGAAACAAGGAACATAAGCTGGAAACAGATTAGGAGGCAGGTACAGAATCGAAGGGCATTAGGAGAAGCATGGAAAAGAATTTCAACTTAGAAACTAGTCCTAGACTAGAAGTCCAAAATACCCGATAATATAGTTAGGATTACGATGGAATAGGGTGTCTTATTATTATTCTTGTTTTACCTTAAAAGTAAACATTCTGTGTACATTACTCAAGTGTCGATCAACGATTACGGAAGTTTAGTCATATACTTTTTTGTTTTCATTGAGAAGAGAGAGATTTGCCATTAATGATGGAACGCTATTTCGTTTAAATCGCCGCCCCGGTTACGGGTTGGGTGATGCATTATTTGGACACAAGCTTGGGTTACTTTCCATAAATTGACCGCTTTTTGCCAATACAACGAGTGACATTGGCTTTCGGTTAATCAGTTGTTGCCGGTTAATTTGTCACAGATTAAATAATTTTTGTAATAAATTTTTACTGTTTACAAGTTTCGTTCCATAAGAGAAATGTCGGTTTGGCATCACAGAAGACAGAATTGGTATGGTCATGGCAGACGTTGAAAGAAATCATCCTTATTGAGAAACCCTTTTGATAGCAATAACTGATTGTATTTAATGTTATTTTGATTTAAAATACAGCCTTGGTTTGGTTAGTGTACGTAATTCACATTTCTTATCATAATTTTATGGTTTTACATAATAGCTATGGGAAACGTTTTTTTCTAAAACCAGGGTTTTTAATATTAGCAAGAGACACGGAATCAACAATTAGTTATATTGAAAAGTATTTATCAGGTTAAAGTGAATTATATTTCTGATCGAAGTTGTGCATATTCTATAGTTACATCTAACTACACAGTTTATCATATAAATTATTGAAATGATTATTTAATGAATTATTGTAAGTACTGAAGGAAATAGCTTTTGAGGCCCAACTTTTGACAAAGTAGTACTTAAACAATTTTATTATGGAAAGTCTGTGATGAACGTCATATTGTTTTACATATTGTCAGAATTCATTCGTAGTATTAAAGAAAGGCGCAAAATGTAACTAGTTATTTCGCCGAATATATTAAGCAATATGCAACATGTATGTGTGTGTAGATTACATAGTTTGCATAAATTTTGGGTGTGTAGATAATTATATCATTCATCCTTTCAGATTTAGATTTAAGATTGAGTTTATTGACCAAATCATTTGATTGATTGCTAAAGTTCTTTTTTGTTCTATAGTAAATAAGTTGTTGTTGGTGATTTTATTGAATGTTCTTCAGAAGCAGTTTGGTAGTAAGTGTATATTTTTAGGAACTAAACCAATTTCTATATCACTTTTCAATAAAGAAATGTAAAAGCACCTTCAAAATGTAAACAAATTAATAAGTATAGGAACAAAATATAGAAAGATGAAATAATCTTAATGAACTACAACTACATACGCATGATTTTTTTATCAAAACGTATGTAATATTAGGACATGTTCATCAATACCAACACGGAGTAAAATTGCAATGTTGGTATTTTCTTTTAACACTAATTATTATAAGCTCATCTACAAAACTTTACCGGAATAAACTTTTGCTACTTATTGCTGATTAGTTTAACGTCACATCCAATATAAATTCCATGTTCAGATGAATAGTGCTCCGGTGTTGTCTATACATTTCGAGAAGAATGCTGAGATTATTACGATCACTAAATGCCATTGTATGTTTTAAATCAAAATTCATGTATGTATGTTTCTACGGTTCATCTTTGACTTTCCGCACTCCAGCAACCATTTGTAAATATTGTAGCACTGAAATTTCTCCTTATTGTAACAAGCCTGGTTATAAAATATTCTAATTATATGCTAAGGTGTATGCTATGTGTCTTGGCTCTATCACATTTTTAGGTGAATTCAAAAACAAATTGGGATATAACAGCTATATTCTAGAACGTTTAACGACAACGTTTTCGTCGTACACCTTCGTCAGTAAAATATAACTGTATGTATGTATAAACAAATAGTTGATTTTCTATTTCAGCGTTAGTAACATAAAAATTAACGACTAGGATTTTGTGATGTATAGGATCTGTGGATTATGTTATTAGCGCTCAAATAGAAAACAATTGTTTTGTTTATATTTACATAGTTATATTTCACTGACGAAGGTGTACGAAAACGTTAGTACCAAACGCTCTAGAACAGGCATAGGCAACATTTTTTGTAGAAGTTTTATGCTGCGAGAAATCTAGAAAAATATACATTTTTGTGGTATCCTTATGATTCATTATGAATTAAGTTTAGACGGGCCGTGCTAATATGCAACGAAAGAATTCAGTAGCGGGCGGGGAAATCTTACTCGAGGGCCGCATGTGGCCCGCGAGCCGGAGGTGGCCCATCTATACTCTAGAATGTACCTGTTATACCCCAATTTGTTGTTGAATTGACCTAAAAAAGTGGTAGACAATATTTTAAAGTTAAGCACAATCGAGACCTTAATGCCATGTCAAATGATTGCATATAATACATATATGTCATAGATACATTGTTTTGAACATATTTGGATTCTTTCCAAGTATTAGAAATAACATTCTTATAAATTGGTACAGATAGTTCGACACCTTCTAGTGCAATTTTTTTACACTTGAATTCTGGCATTATTAATATTTATATATACAGAACCCGTATTCTGGAACGGCGCCACTTTTTTAATCTTACAACGATTGTTAACGTTGGAAAAAAGAATTGCGTCTATTTTCAAATATTTTTATGTTCAGAAATTAATACAAGTGTGGGAAGTATTTAGATATACTTCGTTATACTTGGATTAGAAAATAACTAAGTGAATAGTGAATAGCACACTTTCCCAAACTATTAACCAAAAAGACAGTATTTTACTTTCTATTTTTGTTTTGGGAACTAATTTCATATTTCTTTCATCCTTCTACAAAATATAGGTAATTTTCATCCAACGGCAAACCGTAACTACAGTTTTATTACTAAACCATAACATGATTTAATATAGTATATATATGTATATATATATATACATATATATATATGTATGAAAACGATAGAAAAAAGTGTAAGAAAATCAACATATAGGAAAATAATAATGTCAGGTATATGATTTAACGATGTATGATACAATGATACAAGATTGCTTACAGTAGATTATAAAAATATTATACTAAAACCAATTTATTCAAACGTTTAGTTTTTTTGTCGAAATGTCTGGTTTTGGCATTTTCTCTATATAAAACTTTGTAATCTTGAATGTATTGCACGCCAAGCTTCTTGCAGTCCTCCTCACAAGTCAATTGCATTCACCGGATACATAGATTTTACTTTATGATGTAGTTCATCTCAAATTAATTCTATAGGCGACAAATCCGAAGATTACGGAGGTCAAATCATTCCTTTTATTAATTCGTTTTCTTCTTATTGGCTTAAGTAATTTCTTCTCTATTCTGGCTGAGTATTTGGAATCGTTACATTCTGACTGATAAATATCACTCCTTTTATACTTACAGCTATGGTTCCCATATATATATATATCGGATAGTGTACATAATATATCATACAGGGTTTCATGTTGCTTGCTTTTTCAGTTTGTTTTTGAGCTTTGATTTCTGGAAAAACTATTCACAGTTTCTATGTCCAGCCAGACGCGCTTGCCGAGAATGCGTTTTCTGTGAAACAACTTGAATGAATGAATGAATGAACGGTTTATTGGTCATCAATGGTTACATGACATGTCGCTACAAATCATATAAATATATATGTATAATAACAAAAACAGAGAAACAATATAAGGTAGATAATATGAAATTGTAAATCACAAACCATCAAACACAAGCCAAACAAGACAACAAATTCTAAAACTAATTGTCATACAGAGCAATGCAAAGAAGAAAACAGAGACAGCAAACAGAAACGGCAATATCAAGAACAGCATGTTAAAAATTCTTTTACATTATAAATGGTGCTACGGACCTGATTGCCCTGTATGCACTTCTTATTCTATTGATAAAGTTAATTAATTTTTTATATTATGGTTATATTTACAAAAAAGAACAACCTATGTTTCACGTCTCCACGTATAAAACATCAAAACTGACGATAACACAGATCACAGATAACATATACATCGAAAAGGTTTTTACGATTTGGCGTATGTATGTATGCTTTGGGATTAGTTTTTTCAAAAGTAATACAAACGGACCAAACTAAAACATTTCTATTGTATAACGACAAAATAAAGAATTTGGAAAAACTAGATAAATAATCAGATTTGCACAAATTATTTGTTTACATTATATATATATACATTTATATTATTTAGGGTATAACAGGAATCTACGGTTTGAGTCTAAAAAGGCTAAAAGCGTCAGCGGAGAGCAAAATTAAGTCACTGTATAGGCATATATTTCATCTAATTACTGAAAGATATACAAAACCCCAAATTTTGTTTGTTTCAAGTTATAAAAAATTGTTTTCGCGTTCAACCCGTGGAAACGAGGGTTAAATCCACAATTGCCTAGTTGACAAACCAATATTTAGGACGATAAAATATTTATTCTTTATTTAAAGCTTGAATCAACATACTTTGATACGGTAATATAAGGAGGGGAAAAGGTTGAGGTAATGTATCTACATACGTACTTCGATCAATTCAATCTTACAAGCAATTCCTTTAATGTATACCATAGTTTCTTTGTTATATCGATAAATCTAAACTTACAAAGCAAATTGAAGTCTTTACTTTCGTGAACTATGTATGTATCTCTAAACTAGACATGTTTAAAATCTAAATTTAGCTGTTCCAAATACAAATGTACATCGAAAATACAAAATGAACTAATATGCGTTAAGACGATTTACGAGTGCGAATGTATAAGCATCGGTAGGTTTTCCACCTATTTATCAGTTATTGGTTTAACCTACATATTTAAATCTAGAGGCCGAGAAGGGCGAAGATCAAAATATGTAAATATATTGTAAAATAATTTTTAATTTCTTGGAAATTTGGAAAGTTCCCAGTACTAAAATATATTACGTTTACAAAACTTGATGTATAAAACATTGTTATGCGGAGTATAGAGGTGAATAAAAATTACTACAAAAAGTTATGTAAAAGTATATGGCATACGACTCGTCTTATTCAAATAATGGTACAACTTATTATTATATATATATGTATATATCATATTACTGATAAAGAAAGAAATTGAATAGACTATGAAATGGTATATTCGATCTAATTTTATTTCTAAGGATTATGCTATATCTGATTGATGTTGGGAAAAAATTGTTATAGAGAAGCAAACTTGGTAATTATTCTATACCTAGTTTCAGGCAACACAAATTTACGTAAAAGTACGTAACATAAAATTTTAAATGCCTTTTGAAAATATTCCTAGGCTAGACATTATAGCTGTAATTACAAAACTTTGTATTTCTTATAATCATAATAGGATTAACCAAGTATGTAATGTCTTGGTATATTTCTTATAATGGGTAGTCATAAGAATGAATATTAGATTTCTAAATAGCCTGGTACTTTAGATGAAGATGGAAAGAAATCTATAAGTAAATTCGGTTTACATTATCAGTAGATAATCATTGCAGCAGCTGCACAACTTATTTGGTAGTAAAGATGTAACATTTTGTACAGTGAATTAATTAGTTCCTTGATATTCTTAAATTCTGGATTGGATACGAGGAGAAAACCCGTAGATTACACGAAAGGTGATATTTGCGTAGAAGGTTCTGACAAATTGCAAATCTAGGCTATTATCATTGAAATTAGGTTGCAGTTTACTACGCAATCATGCCTTCATAATAATTGCAAAGACCATGGTGTAGTATAATTTTCACTAAATTGTATCAGTAACTTTGCACCATATAATTAGTAACTTATTCGGGGCACATGTTTCGATAGCAACAAAGCTAGGATCGTAGGCTGTATCTTACCAAAATATTTATCAGATACAATTGGTGATACTTCTGCTTCGTTGCTGGCGAGTATGGATAAATCAATAATCATGTGATGCGGAGTTACCGATATATATAGTTTATTGTCAATAACATGTGTTCAAAAATTTCGGGATACGTATTTCGCTGAGAACTGCATCACTCTGGGTGAGGTATGGGTTTTAAATTTTCATATTCAGCCCCAAAGCAACAGATAGGTTATATAGGTGGCCTATCCAATGCATTTACATATAATCTTGTGAATTGCGTACATTATAGCTATTCTTTTTATCTAACACATGGTCTAACATAGGAATCGTTTGCATTTGAGCCCGACTGCCGTTTTCAATTCTCTTATAAGGATGGACTATCTGTATGACTTATCCACAGATAGCACACTAAAGCTTTGAAAGAGATATAGAAGCAAAATTAATGTTCATAGTTGACTGGGTAAGATACGGTTGATGGTGCTACTGCTGGTTTTATTGTAAGTCACTTATCTAAATTAGTAATTATGTGGTTGAGATCTATTGACGCGATCTAGTATCAGTTATATATAAAGCTAGCAATGACTTTGCATCATCAGAATTGTCGTGTTCTGGAGAAAGTAATTCAAAGTACAACAAAATGGAAAGTTGTCACCGTGCCTTTATTTTCTAGCATTCGACTTAAAAGTAGTCAGCCTTTTAAAACCATTTAATTTATTATTATTATCTATTCTTTAAAATAATTCTCAACAGGTTTGTAAAAGCAAAAATTTATGCACCCGTATCTAAAACAATAAACCCCTTGCTATCGTTAACGGAGAATTGGCGTTATGCAAATTGATGTTATTCTGATTTACCTAGAGAGATGTATTTTTAAAAATTCAAATGTGAACGATGTTATCAAATAACTAGGTGTTAACGTAGGTTTATTGCATGTGGCTCGATTTGAATCGCTGCAGTACCATTAAAAATCTAATTGAAGGTTGTGTTATATATTTAGTGGATACAACGTAGCTAGTTTACTTGTTCTAAACACTTTGTAAATTAGATTTATAATTTAATGATGTTTATATTGATTTGTTTTAATTTTTATTTTCAGAACGGAAGATGATTAAAGATATTGTGATATAGCATATGCAGGACTTCTGCGTGGTATTATCTAATTATCCTATGTATTTTCTAATTATCATCTAACTGTAATCATTAGTTTAGGCACTGTGTCTTCTTATATTGTGTCTATTTTTCAACATGAAATGTAATATTTATTATTTGTCTGTCAATAAATTGAAATACTCAATGAATTGCAGAATTGGTAATTTTCTTGTGAGACTCTCCCTTACATATTACACAAATATCTACACACTGTACAGTAACAATTGTCACGATCTTGATTCCTTCCAATTATAAACCAAATTGTCTATTTTACATACAAAAACACGATTTTCTGATATGAATTAGATCATCTTCGATGTACATCTGATAGTACAATTTATGGCTCAGGATAGCTATCTTCGCTGTATATCTGCGTTAAAGTCCTAGATGTTTGTTTTCTTGCTATATACGAAGAAACTGGTCAAGGAGGAATATGTTAGATAGATTTACTACAGGAATGTATTCTGGTATATACATTATTTATAAATACGTTTTCTCTCCAAGTGATTTATATCTGAAAGATAAATCTAGTTTTGATTTTTCTCGTAAGTTGGTAAAATGCGCGTAAATCTAGGTGAAAGAGAAACCTCTTTACAGCTTTACGTCTTTATTTTTGGCTTTAGAATAGTGTTTGTACTTAATGGCTAATTAAATAAATGTGATTAAGTTAATAGTTGTGAATGTACATAGAAAATGATTAATATAGCGACTTTGTATAACAAAGTAATTGTGTCATCTGTTTCAAAACACTTTAACTGATACAGCTTAAGTCTGGAAGTTTAAATCACACGATGTTAAAAGCTGCCACAGTGTTTAATTCGAAAAGCATTTCATAGTGAAAAAGAGCCGTCTGAGTTTTCGGAATACCACTATTTAGTAAGTATATATTCTCTTTTGTGCACATTGTAGAAATCAGTCGATAGCTTTTTCTAACATTTATCCATCTCATTAGTGGCTTTATTTGTTTAAAGTTGAGAATGAACTTACAAAAATCTCATGTAGCGTTGCTTGAAAACACATAAAGAATTGTGTATCAATCGTATACTGCGATAGTAATCATGATCATTTGTATTGTACATATACAATATATGCAAGCAAAGTAGTATATATATATATATATATATATATATATAGGAGTAATAATGATTTTTTAAGAAAACTACTTTTCACCATTCGCTGACGCGTTTCGTGGTTATATCACCTATCAGTGCGACTTTGTGAGAAGTAAAAAGTAAAAAATCATTATTACTCCTCACATTTTCCACGTGGATTAACCAATAAGGCGCGATCGCTGCTACTGCATGAGGTGGTACGAAGGCTGTTGTATACTCGTGTAGAATAACAAAAAGTGGCAATAAAGCGCAATTAAGTACATATTGGGAATTTCTCAATTGGATTTCTCACATGTACAAACATCAAGCATACTATATATATATATATATATATATATATATTATGGGATAGATGTGCTAAGAAACTTCTGGAATATTTAACAGAAAATTTCAAAGCCAGCCTCATACAGTCAGCGAAATATCTTTCTACAGTTCATTTAATTTATTTTTAACAGTTACCAAATTCTGATGTTCTCTACATTTTTGAGGGAACGAGTACTTAAGTACTCCTTAAGGGTGCGGTTCCTAACTCACTGCACCGAAACTTAATAGCCTATTATAACGTCTAACCAGGTTATTTCATGAGGCTGGTGTCCTCGGTAGAACCTACAACAATGCTAATGGGAAGCTTCTTTATCTGCTCTGGTTGTAGGAACCGATATCCAAAATGTTTCTTTCTTACACCCCTCAGGTCCTCGTAGCCACAGAAAACATGATGCGAACACTCTCTTCTCAGGTGAGATAGGATTTTCCACTATTGCTAAGGTGTGTTTGTTAAGCCGACAGTGTCTTACAAAAATACCACCGCCTTCCCAATTCCTAGATTGTATTTAAAAAATTGTACTGCCTTTATAGGTGTCCGACTGTCAGTAATGGTATACATTCTTTTGTTTCCAATGCATTCCGCTACGATAATGTACAATACACACACGTGATCTTCTGCTTGACGTTTGCACCATCAATGATCGCCGGACAAGTTACGAACGATACGATCGACTAAGGTACTAAACATTCGCACAGTATACAGATCAAACGCAAAGTAAGTCGACCAAAATAAAGTGAAAGTGATGATGACGATGAAAGTAACAGTTCATGCTTATGCTCCTCTCTGTTCCTCCTTCAAACAGCCTTACTCCAGTTTCGGTATCCATCTGTGAACCACAAGGTACTTGTCTCTCTGAGGAGCTCAGTTCCAATTTTGCATTCCTATCAGGTATGAGTACGCTGACAAGTCCTTCTGATCTTGTTGGCTTTCATTTATATTCCTGTCCTCGATCTTCAACCAAATATCAAGAATTCAACTTCCTCTTGAGGTGGAACGTTTCTCACCAGTATATATCCTATTGGTTGCTATCTTTGAGTGTTCTTCAACCACCAGATGTAGCGGCGGCAGCTGCCCGAATTGCATATCCACGGCTGTTCGGGGTGTTGTAGATTACACCCTATTTACTCGTAGATCGCAGTTTTATTCTTCCCTTTCTGTCATCGCATAAGTGAAGTATACTGTAGAAAGTATAGGTAAAATTAGCAATTATTACCTAGAAAACAATGTATCCTCCTACTTCCCGTTGTTTTTATATAATATATAATACTATATCTTTCATCGTTTACCATTGATAACCGCATTACTATGTACACAGTGCCTGCCAATAAAAACTTATTTGCCAATTATGAGTACCAGAATATTATGAATACGTTATATTAATGCTGCATCAAGGAAGAACATCTGTGTTATGTCACGAAAATTACCAGTAAATGCCACATCATCGCTTTACATTTCGATGTTTTAATTAGTACACAATCCTAGATGTATACAGTCGACGCTCGCTATTTGTGGGGATAATGTTTCTAAAAGTACCGCGAATACTGAAGAAAAATATATAGTAAAATATATATGTATGTATGTTTAAATGTATTATAGATCTAACGTTCGAATACGAAAAGCGCTTAATTTTATACCGCAAATATTAAATTTTACTTTGCGAATAGCGAGATCAGAAATTTTAACGAGCGTAGGCTGTCCATAAAACTTAACTTTCCAATGGCATTCAAACGGAAGTGACCCATTCGCTTTTCAGAGTAAAATAGCACAAACGATACAAAATTGGTGCATCGTTCTAAATTAAAAAAAAAGTTTAAATGCATTCAAAAAATAATATATATGATGGAAACTAGTTGTTTATTTCTAACTATCTCTGCTGAAAAAATTAGCATTTACCGTGATATGTTACTCAGAAAGAAAAAAAGTCGACAACAAAACAAGTTCCTTTTCCAGAAAAAATCAATTTCGATTTGGGAACCTAAAGGAAATTACTACCAAAAGCAGCAAAGGGATATAAAATTAAAAATAATGGAATGGAATGAATAATGGACGATGGAATTCATTAATAGGAGGGACGCCTTGTAGGTTGACAAAAGAGAGATTTTTTTTTTTGCAACAAACTGTCTTCTTCCTTATCAAAAATTTGCCTCTAAGATTTAACTACCTTTGCATGCGTTTAAACCAATTCTCGAAACACTTTTTCAATCCTGAAGTTGGTACCTCAAAAACATGGTTGCCGAAGGCTTCTGTAACTTCTTGAGGTGCTGAAAATCGCTGTCCAGGCATATATTATTTGACATTCGGGACTAGAAAGAAATCGTTAGGCGATCAATTAGGTGCATGTGAGCAATGAGGTATTAATTCGATGTTCAATTTCTATGCTGGCACTATTTTCACAATAACATATACCAAATATTATGAAAATAGTGATGACTCATCTCACTAAGGTCACTGGTCGTTTGTAAAAACTAAAACGACAAACCTCGTACAAAGATTTAATGCAATGTCATAAGGATCCACTTTTGAAAGTTTCTTATATTAGCGAGAAATTACGTAGAGCCTTTTGTGATTTTAATATTCAAGTCAAAGTCATTATATTAAGTTCATTTGCTTTGTCATTGTAATACGGATTGATGCGACGGAAATTTCCCTTTTTATCTAATTAGTCGTTATTCGAATTGAAAAGGTATTCCGTCTGTGATTAATATTCTTTTGAAATTTATTTTGTTCAATCAATGTTATGACACCAATGAATTTCCGCAGAGAAAATTTTTCTAATTCCAATGTTACAACTTCGGAATAACTAACTTATAACTTCCTATTCTTTTTCATTATATTAGTACTCACTTCTCTTGAAGAATAACTACAAGAGATAAAGGAAAAATAAATTATTGTTTATTTTGTTCTACGATGTTATTCCATTACGAAACATGCAATTATTATTAGTATTATTGCAAATCGCCATCAATCTAAAAAGAAATTTATATTGAATTCTTAAGAGTTGAAAATATCTCCACAACATCTTGGCTTTACTGAATCTCAGCAAGCGACGACCTCGACGTTGTAGATGAGGGACTGACATTTATGAAGTTAACATCAAATAAGGGTATCGCGTCATAAAATTGTCGTTAATTTGACTGCAGAAAATGGGTAACCGGAGAAAGAGCTATCACAAACAAGTGGTTCCTTTAAATTTTACGCGCCATTATATCAGACGTAATGTTTTCGGAAAGAAATAAAATAGAAAAAGAGATAACGGTGCAATAAACGATAAGCCGTTATTGGATTGATGTGAATGGAATTATAAATTTGGCAAAGGGTGAAGTTGGCATTAAAACTTTTGCGAAATAAAGGTGAAAAGCATAAAGATAGCAAACGGAGTTAATTAGCTCTTATGTGATTTAGCATTCTCTAGTGTTTATGTTGAGTTTATCTCAGTTAAACGTTTTCGTTTTATGATTTAGACATTTTTTATTTCTACCATAATACACAAATATTATGTATACGTAGATCTGGAATCCTCAAAACTAGCATCGAATGAATATACAGTGTTACACATTACAGTGTTACGAATCACCGACATGGTAAATGATATTATAGCCATAACATCAATGAATAGTACATTAATAATCGTATAGTGCACGTGTACATTTAAGCTAGGCGTCCACCTATCCGCATCGTACGTATCGGACGCATCGCATCAAACGGATCGTAGTATTCTTTACATAGGAAGCCATAGAAGTGCGTCCACCTATCCACATCGTACGGATCGCACGGATCTACCCGTCGGCAATGCCGACGCCGTTGCTCCGAGAGGCAACTTTTGCGATGCGTGCCGATGACTCACTACGAAAGTCCGATAGTTGCATCGGAAAATCCAATAGCTGTCGATACTGTGAACGCATTGGAAAGAAATAATCCGTTTGAGGTAGGCGTCCACCTATCCGCATCGTACGTATCGGACGCATCGCATCAAACGGATTATTTTTTCCAATTCATTCACAGTATCGGCAGCGATTGGATTTGCCGACGCAACTATCGGACTTTCGTAGTGAGTCATCGGCACGCATCGCACAAGTTGCCTCTCGGAGCAACGGCGTCGGCATTGCCGACGGGCAGATTCGTGCGATCCGTACGATGCGGATAGGTGGACGCGCTTGTATAGGTTCCTATATAAAGAATATTACGATCCGTTTGATGCGATGCGTCCGATACGTACGATGCGGATAGGTGGACGCCACCTTACTATGAACGCATTGGAAAAATAATCCGTTTGATGCGATGCGTCCGATACGTACGATGCGGATAGGTGGACGCCTAGCTTTAGCATGAAGTCGCCATGACTATCAAATACAATTTGGCACTGTTATGGTGTACTTATCACAAGTTGTTCTAGTCTGAAGTATGAAGCAGCCTGTCCTTCTTTGTAAAGAAGACGAGCAGGTTCGAAGAAATGTGTTTCAGTATCCTTAGCTAATCTCATTGGATTTCTCTTATGCTAATTTTCATGTTTCAGTTACTAGAACTAGACAGTTTTTAAAAGTATAAATATATATATATATATATATATATATATATATATACATATATATATTATATATACATATATACTGTAATACATTCTTTCCTATTTATTCAATCCAGAGATCAATTTATTACATTTGAAAGAATCAATAAATAATCGTGAGTAAAAGATAAGAGGGAGGATGATTAAGAGTTTGATATTCTAATGCTCCATAAACACAATTGCCTTTTAATCTGTATGTAAATCATAAACAAAGAACACTACTTGATAATGTTGTGAAAGCTAGTTTTATAGTTAGTTCAAAATTGGCAAAGTGATTAAAACCATTTTCCGAAGGCGAACTTATCAAGGAGTGTATGTTAGAAGTTTGCAGTGTTTTGTGTCCTGAAAAGAAAAATGAATTTGAAAAAATTAGTTTGTCAAGACGAACTGTTGTCCGACGTATAGAAATGATGGCTAATGATATAAAAACAACATTGACTGACCGTATGGCTGGTTTTGAATCATTTTCCATAGCATTAGACGAGAGCACCGATTTGTCGGACACAGCTCAACTGGCTATATTTATTCGAGGTGTTGATAAAGAGTTCACTGTTACTGAGGAATTGCTTGCTTTACAGCCGCTAAAAGGAACCACTACAGGAGAGGACATTTTTAATGAAGTTCAAAAGGTATTTACAAGTTTTGCCTTGCCATGGTCAAAATTAGTTGGAGTATGCACAGATGGTGCACCTTCTATGGTCAGCTTACCTAAAGGTTTTATCGGAATTTTGAACGAAAAAGCAACTGAATTAAATGTGCAAAAAGGTGATTTGATAGTCCTTCACTGCATTATCCACCAACACAACTTGTGTTCTAAGTCCATTCGACTCCAGAATGTTATGAATGTGGTAGTAAAAACCATCAATTTTATTCGATCCCGAGGGCTTAACCATCGTCAATTCAAGGCGTTTTTGGATGAAATATCAGCCGAATATGACGACGCAACATATTAGTCTGAAGTCAGATGGCTAAGCAAAGGGAAAATGCTGAAACGGTTTTACGAGCTTATAAATGAGATAAAAGACTTTATGCAAATAAAAGATAAACCACTATCTGAATTGAGTGACCCAAAATGGATATGTGACTTAGCATTTCTGGTCGACCTTACTGGCTATTTGAATGATTTAAATTTGAAACTTCAAAAACAAGGACAGTTAGTTAATGATTTGTACAGCAATTTGAAAGCGTTTCAGAATAAAATCCGCTTGTGGGAGGCACAGATGCTGTCTGGAAACAGTTACCATTTCACCACGCTCTCTTCGTATGAGAAGATTGCTTATGCTCAATATGCTGAAGAACTCAAGGTACTGTCGGAGCAATTTTCGAACAGATTTAGCGATTTCAGAAACATGGAAGACAATTGGAAGACAATGTCAATTTATTTGCTACTCCAACAAAAAGTAATGTACAAAATACTCCAATACACTTGCAAATGGAGTTGATCGAGATTCAAGAAAACTCGCTCCTAAAATTTAAATTTGAAGACGTGGAGTTGTGTGATTTCTACAAAAAATACCTCGAAGAAGATCATTTTCCGCAGCTTAGAAAATTCGCAAGAAGATTGATTTGTGCGTTTGGCAGTACTTATAAATGCGAACAGTTCTTTTCACTGATGAAAGTTAATAAATCGAAATATCGTACAAGGCTGACTGACGATAATTTGGAAAATTCTTTACGTCTTTGTATCAGTGGAATTAATTAAACATCGATGGATTAGTTTCCCAAGTTCAAGCTCAAGTGTCTCATTGATTTCGGTATCGTTATTTAACTTTCGTAGTTTGTAACAATTCCAAATTTAACGATTTAATTATAATGTTATTATTTCATTTTGTTATTTTCATAAATTGATATTATAATAACATTGTCGTATTATTTCATGCCTGATATCTATCGCAAAAAATTATGAACACTACAACACTACTTTAAAATGTACTACTTTTAAACGCGGCCCGCGAACGTATTTGCACACTAAAGTTTGGCCCACAACATGTCAAAGGTTGCCCATACCTACTATAGAGTAATATTAATATGACTAACATGTTTGCAACAGTAACACATTTTCGGAAAACAGTGGAGTAGAATTAAAAACAAACAAAATTCAATATACTACGCACTACAATGTAATTATTGATAGTATAACTGAATTGTATTTTTATACATATAGTAATTATGTTGTGTAATTATTGCAGTAATGGTAGTCAGAATAAAAGTGTTCAAGACACAGCTACTGCTTAAACCAAAAACAACGCACAACAGCAGGCTTTTTACAAATACTACACAAGGGTGTAGACTCCGCGTCTCTTGCACAACAAAACTCTACAGGTTTTGAAATAATCCCGATCTTCCATCTACCTATCCACTTTTATACCAAGACTATTTGAAGACATTGAAAAATGTTGGTGAAGAAAACTGATTGTGGGCCAACGACTGCATCTATGTCGTAGTTCATAAGAATCACAGTATCAGAAACACATCTAGAAGTTACACAATTGCTGTTCTCTTTTTAGGCATTTTCAAAATGTGTACAGTTTTGTCTTTTGGCAGCAATTTCTGAAGTTTAGCAACACAATGCTCACTCCAAGAATCAATCAAAAGAACACCCTTTGGTCCGATACTTGAAAAGAAAACATCTGTTAGCCAGGTTTCGAAATGATCTGAAGTCAGATTTCCAGACGTCAAAGTTCATCATCTGATGACATGGCCGGTACAATTGTATAACTATGTGTTGTAGAGTATAAAGATTGCACACTCTCAAGGGTTTTCTGACCCTATACCGCCAAAGTACGGCCGGAGTGCATTTCTAGATTAAATCAAGTATCATCAGCGTAGTATACGTTGCTTCTGCCGATTGCTTAACAACTATACCAGCTCGTGTCGACCAAGCAATAAATTTTATTTTGTGTAACACAAAACTACTTTCTTGAAATCCAATATCCACCAATGTCCTGTTTTAAACGTGGCGTATCGAATTTCATTGGACATTGGACACCCAGATTGCAGCCAAACAGCCCTAAAAGAATGTTTCGTACATATATCGAGAAATGTCGCCGTTGCTATAAACGTTAAAGCGGTGCTCTGGCGCCTAAATTGAAAACCTGGTTAATGATTTTTAACTTATCATTGCATTTTCTCATACTTCTAAAATTCTGCTGTAGGTCTAGATTTTCCAATTGCGATCAAAGCATATAAAAATTGTACCAATACATAGTTCTTATTTTGTGAAGAGCAATTATTCGAAAATAAATAAATATCGGTCACTTTAGGATTAAGATATGTATGTATTTAAAAATACAACAGAAGGCTGGCTACATAACTTAGTCCTTTAGCAGCTACTGTTTCATCGTAAAAATAAAAGTAACTTTTCTTAGTACTTCTTACATGGACACTAAAGTTTTATACCTAAAATGAAACTTCTTCAGTAGACTATGCGTATAGTGGTAAATTCCGTTCAAAAACAGATGTTATGACTTCTGCTGATGAATTGCGCATATGCAAAGCTGCTTTATTCTCTATACCTGAGTAAAGCGATTCTGCCTTTATAATATGTAACTTTTTTCTGTCTTCATTGCTTTTTTGTCACATTCCTGCCAAGTATCAGATTTTAGTTTGCCGAAAGATATTTTAAAGTTTTCTGTAAAATATTTTCTAAAATATTCATATTTTAAAACTGAGCTATCATAGTTACTAACATTTTCATTGCCAGATGGCAGGTTTAAAATATATCTTTTACTCGTATTTAATTCAAAAAATCAAATCCTACATTTGGAAAAACCACAATGCAACATATTTCTAACGACTGCTACGCAAGGACCAGTCAAGTCCAGGATATATTGCATAGTGCTTGTTGCTTTTGCGCCTTTTGCTTTCAACTTTGGATGTTTTCCTGAGTGACTGATGTCCTCGGCGGAGCTGGAGTGTCCATTTTGGAATTCGCAGAAGATATTATCGACTGATAACCGAAAACAGAAATCAACTCGCTGAGAAAATTTTTCTCAGATCATAATCTCTGAAAATTTTAAAGGATTATTGGGCGATATATTTGTTGCCTCAATTGCATTTCTTCGAGCTCAAAAATTCATTGAATGCACATAGTACATTTCTTACCGTAGCTTGGTAAAACTTTAGTTTAATAAATATTGCGGTTAACTATGTTTCATTCGTGATGCCTGTAAGCGGCTATATGCAACATCAAAAGGAAATTTATGCAATGTTTACAGTTTGGATTTACAACCTTATGTGTTGCTCAGCATAATCATATTAACGACTTTCAATGAAATACGTACTATGGACAGTTCGTGAGTTTTTACGTATTATGAGGTATTTCTGTTGTGTAATGTGGTATTGGTATATCTTTAGTCATTTAAGATAAACAATAATTTAATTTCCATGTCAACATCTACTGGCATTAGGCGATGTTATTATTACCGCTGTCTTCTATGCTTCGAGATTAATTCTAATTCGGCCCGGCGGTCTGGTGTTGAGCTGATGGCAACATCTAGACGTGACACATACCATCCGTTAATTTAATTATATCCAGCTCTAGCTACCAACAGGTGATTTGGAAATCTGCATCATAATGGAGGGTTTGACGTTCAATTACGATGGAAGCGGGCAAACGCCAAGGACAGAATATTCCATATAGACATACATACATACATACATGCATTGTCGTTACATCTAAATAACAGGCTACGAAGGATGTTAACAAGATATAGTCATATACGAGTTGCTAATTTTAAAAGCAGTAATATTTTAGAAGTAAAAGGGACTAAACTGTTCTCATAATAATAATTATTGTATCCAGACAGTTATGAATAAATTATTATTCGTCAGGTTATATGGTGGAAAATTTGGAATGCAAAAATATTACATAGTTCTGTTTAGCTACCGTTAATTAAGTTAACAAATTTTTAAGAAAAATTTAATTCATAAGTTAGTGAAACATTTATGCAGAGAAATAATAGATACTAGGATCGCCCGATGGTCGAAATTCGACCACAACATCTATATATTAATACACAGTCAAATACAAACAATTACACCTGATTTACATTGAATCTTTATTGTATTTTTGAGTAAAATAAAATAAAAATCGCGCTCTACTTTTTGAGAAAATCGTTGAAAAAGAAATTGAAGTTTCCTATTTGTCTCTTTATCGTTAATTTTAAGTGCTGTTCAACGAAGAGATCGTTGCGCGGGGGATAGGGTCTAGGTTTTACACCACTGGGAATGTGTGTTCAAGTCCTGCTCGCGTGCCTTTTTTTTCAATCTCTTCCTGCACAATATCAACAAATATATTTTATTTTATGCAAAATAATTCAAAAATAATATTTCTCGCCATGATAATTTTCCGAATAAATTTGATTCTTGCTGGGGAAATCGTTTTCCAAATTATGATCTTGGAAATTGAAAGGAATATGTGGGTCTAACAGAATCAATGTTGTTCATATGGTCATGATCTAGAATGAAACTTACAGGATAAACTAAACGTTCTAAAAACATAATTACCAATAAATCTAAAGGTAAATAACCCAAAAGAAGTTGACCAGGTAAAGAAATAACTGAAAAGATCAGGGAAACAGAAAGAGTATTTAATATAATTTATTTAGAAAGGAGGTTTTGTTAAAGAGTTAGGTGTTAAAATATCCAGAAAGGAGCGCCATTTATGTTTTTATAAACTACCACTTAATGGCGTTATTACTATTTGCATTTGTTACTGTGGAAACTGTGGTAGCTTAGAAATTGACCAAGCAGTTTGTTGACAGTTAACGTTTGGAAAACAACCAATTTTATGAAGGAATGGAAATGTCACCTTAATGTTTTCGTTGGGTTATTTTTTAGGATTTCTGTGTAAGCATATCTCAACAATAATGCATAGAACTTTTGGTAACAATGTACCTCCAGAAAAAGCTGTTTTCAATTGGTTTGCAGAATTTCGTCGTGGTCGTGCGTCCGTTAGTGATGAATTGCGTGAAGATCGACTAATATCGGTTATTATTCCAAAAACATCGATTCAAGAAGATCGGTATGTGACTTCTAGTGAGATTAAGACATTCTTAGGCATATCGGGGACTGCAATACATTCGATTTACATGAGCATCTATTCAGCATCTATTCCTGATGGATTCCGCATAATTTAACTAAAGCTCAAAAAGGAGTTCGTGTTAATTGGTGTAAAGTAATGCTCAAAAAATCGAGGCCTTCAAAAATTATGTTTCTGAGATACCAACTTCAGAGTGGAAAAAGTGTTTTGAGAATGGGTTTGAATGCATCCAAGAATATATAAATTTTAAAGACCAATATTTGGAAAGGAATGAAACAGTTTGTTCACAAACAAAATTTTCTTTAGTTGTTTTTGTAACAACGTAAAAACTGCCCCTCGTAGTAGACCTAAATGACTTGCAGCAGCGAACACGTGGACATCGTCGAATTTAATTAGTGCATGTAGTGACAGCCTTAGTAGGTACTACAAAATCGCTGAATCATTCGTAATTAGTAAGCTTCAATAAACGTCTTGTTCGCTAATAGAACAGTCTATATACAGCGAAGAAACAGGCTTTTGTCGAAAGAAGGCGATAGACCTATACGAGTTTGATGTGGCGCAGCACACATCTAAAACTCTTATAGGTCTTATCGTCTTCTTTCGACAAACGCATGTCTTGTTCGCTGTATATATATGTACTGTTTTTCCAGCAAACAAGAACCGCGTTTGTCGAACCTTACTAATAAGTTCTCTTCAAAAATAAAATAAATATTATATTTGGTATTTAACAGACAAGTGGGTCCGTATAAAGATCTGTAATAAATACTTCCTAGTCGCCAATTGAATCTTAATCACCTTTGTCATTTTAGCATTAGTTTCACTTTGTCTAAGTAGGCAGTATTGGATACGTCTACCATTTCAAAATTAAAATAAGTTAGTTCGTGAGTTAAACTCGATAATAATAAGAAAACGAATGAAAATAAATTAAATTGTATATGTAAATATGTATTTTAAGTAGAAATAGATGTATGTACATAGATACCTGTACGTTGAATGAATGTGGATAAACAGCACATGCACATCTGTGTACGCTTACTATTAAGGCAAGTAAAAATAGAAAATTGAGCTAAGCAACGAGTAAATGAAATTATCACGGTATGTCTAAAGAATTGTAATACATGTAATACATAGTACGATTTGCAAATGTTTGCAAAAGTTATAAATAGTGCATAGTTTGGTTTTACATAAAGATCATGAATACAGCTGGTCGTGCAATAGATTCTTTCAAAAGGAAGGATTTTCTTAATTTGTACATTACTGCACATTACTACAAGAATCGGTTGATGCGCATGTAAGTCTTGAATATGTGCAAAATAAAGGTTAGCGTTTAAGTTTTTCTTATATAAAACATATTTTATGAGTGAAAATCAAAAATATTTATTATATAAATATAACTTCCTTTTGGCATATTAAGGTAACGTTCCGAATTGATGATAACCGTAACTCTACCGGCATTTTGCACCATTTGAAATATGAAGAACATAAATCACTATAAACGCTCTCCAAAAGTTTTTAATGTCATTAGGTGTATGCTCTCTTTTGTTAAAAATTTAATGATCGCGCAGTACTTTATCTTCTGCTAGTTGCGATATTCTCATGCACTAGTCACGTTGCCTGGTTGGCTTCGTAAAACTACTACTCTGCGAGCCATAATATATATTGTGTTAGCCTCACACATGTGCAACATTGATACAATGGAGTTTGAAACACGTGTGAACCTGTATAAGCCTATCCGGCCAATAATTTATCGTATCTATCTCGCAGATATGTGTCATAAAGTAGCAAAGGGATATTAGTAATAAATATATTGAAGTACGGCATTTTTGGTATGAAGGTTAATCGTTGCTGAAGAAGAGTTTCACATTAAAATTTAATACTTCAAGATAAGATTTAGAAACTTGATATTTCAAGTACACAAAAGCAAAATTTGTGGTGGCCTTCTATTACTCAGTTGTAAACATGTTCCAAAAATGATCCGATCTATATATCATAGTCAAAAATGTTATACATCATATTCCACTGGATGAGTTTCGTTTATATACGAGTGCAAACTACCAATAAGATCTCGTCTGTACAGATACGGAATAGTATAAATAAAATGAAGTTTGCTGCTTTCTACATCTCCATTGATTTTAACCGAATTCTGTTATCTAGGTATGAAGCGAATTGCGTTTACCGTATCAACTGAGCTACTACGGACTGCGTCTGCTATTATTACCGCAGGAAATAAATTTCAGGTACTCGTGCAATTGGAGTCCGATAAGCACCTTAATCTTATAGCGGTAGGTATAGGAATTGTATCCACTGCCTTCGAGGCCGTATCAACTAAGCGACCACAGACTATCTGCCTTACAATTGTAGTTGTAACGTTGTATTTTTGCAATTAGTTTCCTACCGTTTTCGATGTTTTACTTTTCTGTCGAATAAAATGTTTATACATACGCTTATACAAAACAATGTAAATGTAAAGTAGTATGCACGTAGTAGTATGTAAATTAATAAAGCGAATGGAAAACAAATTTAATTTTTTTAATATAAAAAGTACGTACCTAGTTTGAAATTTTCAGCACCGTTACGTAGAACAGTCTTTGAACTGCTGTCGGCAACCTCAATACATAAATGTGTTCGCTCTAGTAACGAGTCCCGCACAAAGTGCAGCGCATTTTGTTGATGAATTGTATTTATTGATGCATTTATGCGATTCTTCTATGTCATTTACTTCGGTATTATAAACTAATTGTTTTGGTGCCCCCAAGAAAAGATATAGAGGGGTTTAGTCGGATGCCCGATCGGGTCAAATATTTTACGCGGCTTATCCAACGATTCCCCTATATGTAATTTAAATGACGGCGATCGTCTACACGGAAATGTAGAGAAGCCCCACCGTGCATAAACCAGACCTGTTGTCAATATTGAGCGGTATTTCTTCGAGTAATTGTGGTAACTCATTTTCTAGAAAATCTAAGTAATTTTGTTGGTCCAGACTATTCGGAAGCACAAAATGGTCCAATAATTACTGGGCTCGTTGGGTTCGAAATAACCGACGTGTCGATGATATGGAGATCGATACATAAAACTGAAAGAAATGAGTAAGCAATTTTCTGAAATTTCACAATCATTGCTCCATGAAATCATGACGGACCATTTGAATTACAAAAATATTTCCGCAAGATGGGTGCTCAAAATACTTATCGACGAGCACAAGACCAACCGCCTGGGCGCGCGCGTTTACTTTTTGACTAGTTACGACCAACCGTGCGATGCATTCTGTGACCAAATTATTACTAAGGGTTAAACCTGGATGTGCCATTTCACACCTTAGACAAAACGCAAATCCATGGAGTGGCACCATCCACGAACTCCTACAACGCCGCGCAAGTTTAAGCAGTAGTTTTCCACGTTATGGCCTCAGTATTCTTGGACCGAAAAAGTCTGTTGCTGGTTAATTTCATACCCCAAGGAACGATTATCAACGTGGACACATAATGTGAAACATACTGTAAAACACACAGCTGCGTAGGGCCATCCAAAACAAGATGCGGGGTATGCTGACAAGGAGCATTGTTCTTCTGCATGCTCGTCACCACGCGGCTGGAGAGATCACTGACCTTGTTCGGAAATTCACGTGGGACGTCTCTGACCACCCTGCGCATAGCTCCGACTTGGCTCCAAGTGATTATCATTTGTTCAGTAAACTAGAGAATTTCTTGTCAGGAGGACGTTTCCAAAGCGATGATGACTTAAAAACATGTAGAGTATTGGCTGGCTACTTTGCCAGTAGAGGTTTACGCGGAAGGCTTAAACAAACTGGCTCCAAGGTACAACAAAATGTCTCAACAACGACGGTGACTACATTGAAAAATGAGTAAATGTATTACTTTCATTTAAATAAAATCATTATTCACTTTCCATCATTTTTCTTTTAATTGTAATATGTACTATTTTGCAATAAGCTCGTAGTTCAAATAAAAGAAAGCATTATAAGAATTATATCTGTTCGAAATATAATTTGGTCCTTAAAAACTAGTAGAGGCAACCCGAAGGATAGACACCATAAATGGATTACTAAATACCAAGCGTACAAGTATGAAACGCGAACTTTTTTCTAAAAAAAAACATGTTAAACTTGGAAGAATGATTAAAAGCGCTGTATTCAATGTATGCTGCGTCGCTTGTTATATATTTTTCTCATATTTTGGGCAATTTGCGAATACCACGCCAGTAAAAATCTTCCTCTTTTGCTGCGAATCATTCATCGAGCCATTTTCTCACATCTTCGTACAAATCAAAGCGCTGCTCAGTAAGTGCGCGACTCATCGATGCAAACAAGCGATAATCGGAAGAAGTCGAATCTGGTTACTAAGTCGCAAGAACTTCCCAGCTGAATGCTTCCAACGTGTCGCGACCCGGTTTTGCCGCATGTGATGGAGCATTGTCATGAAAAAAAGACTTTGTGTTGCCTTTTTCGGTATTCTGCCTTTTTTAAGCTGCGAACGGTTGAAATCGGTCGATTTTTGTTGGTAACGTTTAGTATTAACGGTTTCCATAGGTTTTAGCAGCTCGTAATAGACCACGCCACCGTCGTCTTTCTGCCAAAACGATTCGGTCTTGCGGTCGATATAGATGGTCTACTCATTTTTTTTTTGCAAAATATCACATGTATTTTTGCGCTTTTCATTTTATCTGTCTTCTGAATCTTTCCCATCTCTCGTAACCGATTGGAAACAGCTTGCTGACTAACGGCAAAATTGCTCGGCGGGTGGTTTTAGGTTTGCGAATCTTCTTAGTCTAACAATGCTTGTAATTCCACATCATTTTCTACGTTCCTTATGTGCAACATCGAAGTCATCACTTTTGAAACGCCGAAACCATCGTTCACACACTATCTTGCAATGGAGCATGTTCACGATAAGCTTCTCGAAGTAATCGGTGTGATTCAGCAGCAGTTTTCTTCAAATGAAAACATGAAGTTAATGCTGTCCGCGAATGCCCTTTGTTCGATATAAATTTCGACATAACAACACAACACTATGCACACACCTTTCCAATTTATCATTCGTGCGCGTCTGATATTTGTTGATAACACAACAAAATGGCGCAGTGTTAAATCTTTATAGTACAAACTGCATTGCAAAGCAAAAATTATTTTTGCGAGATATCTAGTTAGCCATGCATTTTTTCCAAACAACAAAAGGTTTAATAATTTGAGTTCGTAAAACTGCAATTCTTGCCCATTTTCAAGTGCTGAAATTCAATTAGCATGCTCTTTGTAAGTATAAACGCTTGAGTTAAAACTGGATACATATTATAAGCAGAGAGCCTATTATATCTTTTAGTTGGAGTGTGAGTTTGGTCATAATTGTAAGAATTTCTTTGCTATACAAATATCTACCTAATTTCAAATTTACCAGTAGGGGTGTTTGCTTAATATAAATATTGGCGGATAACCTATAATTGTATGTAACATCATTCCATTCACATTTTACATATACATATGTAAGTTCTGTCTGCGTAGATAGAGATGTGTATTTATCGTAGTTCAATATATTCGTTATAATTCTAGATAACGTGGTAATTAACAATAAACCACTTGACATGATTGGTGCGTGTATGTGTAGGTTTATTTCTGTAATCCCTGTTATTACATGTTGCAGACTGGCACATCATTTTGAAGATATCGTTGATGTCGAGCATATGGAACTTTTGTATTAAATTGAGAAGTATCGTATTGAAATATGATTAAGTAATTAAATGCAACAACACGAACGAAGGTTATATGATCATTATGTATATACATACATATGTATGTAGCTATATAGTATACATGACACACTAGCGTTGTCAAATATAAAGCGATTGAGTCTTGTTATTCACATTTATTGAATTACGCTCAAACGAATACCTCAGATTCGTTGATAGTGATGTATTATGCATAAATCTTAATGGTTGTAATAGGTGAACAAATATTTAACGGCCTGTTAGCAATAAATAACAGGAATTTTTGTTTAATTATATATAATTCTGTTGACAAAGTTGATATTTCTGGAATTTCTATAATCAATTGTGCGTGTAGAATATTTTACTGTACTGTCATTTTTCTTAAATTCTTACTGCCATAGGTATAAATTATTGGATTATTAATATTTGTCTGCTAAACTCCTCACTTCCTCTGATTTGGTGTTCCAATGGGTCGTGTGTCATTTCTTATCTTATTTAAGAAGAACAAAATATTACCCGCCACAATTCTTCCAGCAATTTGGAGTTATGTATTGTCTTTAACCAATATTTCTCCACAGTAGCTTCTAATATCCTAGCTGATGAGTTCCTTAATGATAGTTCGTTATCTATTAGCGATAATTATTGCTGTACCCATAACAAATCATTTTTTGTTTCACCAGTGGATAACGTAGAAATTCTTGAATGTATCAAAGGCATGGCATCCTCTACAACGCCTGATGAAAATAACTTGTCTTCTTGTATAGTAAAATATTGCGTTGAGCATATTGTAAAACCTCTATGCTATGTTATTAATTTATCTTTTCAGTATGGAATAATTCCATCTAAGCTAAAGATGTCTACTATTCATCCAGTGTATGAGAACGGGGACGCAAATCTGCTTAACAATTACAGGCCTATTAGTATTCTACCCACGTTCTCTAAAATATTTGAACGAATGATGAATAAAAGGTTAATGCACTTTTTAACTACTGAAAAGATTTTGGTAGATACTCAGCATGGTTTTGTCTCGGGCAAAAATACTGATACTGCAATCTTCAATTTTTTATCGCATGTTTATAGGGCCTTAGACCGTCGTGAATTTGTTCTTGGCTTATTTGTTGATCTGAGTAAGGCTTTTTACTGTGTGAATCATACCTACCTTTTGTATAAGTTGGAGAAAATGGGTGTTCGTGGAGTAACCCTACAGTGGTTTGAAACTTATCTACATAATAGACTGCAAAGAGTTCGCTGTGAAGGCGATTATTCTAATTTGACTCACATAAACATTGGGATTCCTCAAGGTTCAGTCCTTGGACCAACACTATTTATAGCTTTTATTAACGATTTACCGCGGGCTATTGAACATACCAACTGCCATCTTGTAAATTATGTAGATGACATTAACTTGGTTGTGGAGCATGATTCCTTAAATAATCTTTATCTGACTACTCAATTGATTTATGAAAAATTAACTACCTGGTTTTCGAATAATGGGCTTGCTATCAATGAGAGTAAAACAAGCTGTGGCTTATTTTCGAACCCGAGAACTACTTTCTCAAATCTGTCCATGACTTCCAGTATGTTACCGCAGACTGACGAGGTCACTGTGCTGGGATTGTTAGTCGACAAAAACCTTAAATGGGAAAGTCATGTCAGTTGTTTATGCAAAAAGTTAGGCAAAATTTGTTTTGCAATAAGAACTTTGAAAAAATCATGTAATCTTGACACCCTAAGAACATTTTATAATTCAAATCTTATGTCTACTCTGCGCTATGGAATAATACATTGGGGTTATTCATCACAGTCACACCGTGTATTTGTAATGCAAAAGCGAGCGTTACGCATGATGTTTAATCTGCGACCAACAGAATCTTGTAAATACGCATTTAAAGAAATAAGTTTTTAACGTTTTACGACATTTATATCTTAGAGGTCGTATGCTTCGTACATAAGCATTACAGTAGTTCCAATACTAATAATACTTATCACAACTTTAATACTAGGCTGGAAAACTATCTTCTACCATCGAAGCATACAACTTCTATGTATCAGAATAGTCTTCATTACAGAGGCTGCTCTTTGTATAATAAGTTACCAATAACTATTCGATCTATAATGTAATTTTATTCGTTTAAAAGATGTGTAAATGAGTATTTATTAGAACGTAATTGCTATAGTTTGGACGATTACTTATTATAGAGCCATTTTTTGTTTCTTTGACGTGTTTCTTCGTGTTCGTTTACATGTATTTATTGTACTGGGCATGTGTTGAAATAAATGTGTTTATTATTATTATTATTATTATTTAACTTGGTGTTGCCCTCCATTTGAACAAGATACATCATTTCTACACTTTGCATTTAATATCACTGATTTTGCGTTGTCCTGAGCATCGGGACCGACCGGTTCAATTTCTGGTGTTTCTTCATTGTTCGTGTTGATATTTTTCTGTTCGCCAGAGATATTTTTATACTATTGAAGCAATGGTTGACTGATTAAGCTCTTTTGCTTTTTTATTTCTTAACTCCATCTGTCGCCCTCTGTTATATTGTGTCCAGTTATTTAATTTATTTCATTTGTTTTAAAGCTCGCTAACATATTTTAATGTTGCACTCTACTTCCTTTTTGCTTATTACAGTGATTTCGTTTGCTTGATATTTATTTTGAATATTTGTTGTTATGAAACCTTTTCAGGTTTCCGTAGGTTGTCTTTTCATCCAAAATTACAATATCGTCACACACCTATTCTCCCAAATCTTAGCCCATACACGGTTGGCCGCTTGACAACGCCATAAGGATAATAAATTGCGACACAGTCGTGCGTAGTTCTCTCAGAGAGACTGTCCAGAGAGCGGGGTTCGACAGCCCTCCGATCGTTATAGATAAGGTTCAACAAACGCGCGTCTTGTTCGCTGAAAGAACAGTCTATATACAGCGAACAAGGCGCGCGTTTGTTGAAAGAATGCGATAAACTTATAGGAATTTGATATATGTGACGAAGCACACGTATATCAAACTCGTATAGGTCCATCGCCTTCTTTAGACAAACGCGTGTCTTGTTCGCTGTATGTAGGCTGTTCTTTCAGTGAACAAGACGAGCTTGGGTCGAATCTTGGTTATAGAACACCGGTTGGTGACGACCGTCATATCGCTCCTTATTCTTCGATCTCTATATTACACGACTAGACGTGTATGCACTGCTACGATGTTGAATAGAGAGGTGTAGAATATATGCGCAACAGTGTATTTAATTTGAAGGTATAGGTGCTCTTATGTATATTCGCAGGTAGATGGCGACGGGGCAGAGGTGCGCCGACGGAGATCGTGGAGGACTTAATAGCCGGAGAACTTATAATATAATATGACGTTTCGTTTACGTTTGTGACATATTTAAATATCTCTTATATTTACGTAAACAAAATTTTAAATTTTAATATTAACGTTTTAGTATTAATTTTCCACTGGCAAAGGGCATAGCCGGATTTCCATGTTGAAACTGGCCCCAAACGAAATAAAATTTCTTATTAACTATTCCAAAGCATTTATATAGGTATGTCTTTGCCAAATTTTCATCTCCATAGCCGCCATATTGGAAAGTAATGGTGGATTATGTAATAATCGTTTTTCGCCAATTTTAAATGAACTAACTATGGGTCATTCTTTTATAAACCGTACGGATTTGAGGAAAAAAATTATCACTTTTTTAATGACATACAATTTTTTCCAACATCTTCTTATCAATTTAAACGACACGTATATCGGGATTTTGTTTGCAAATGTGTATTTTTGAAAATATGTGTATTTCGTGTTTTAATCGTTTGCTGGATTCTCTAATATTCAAAATTCATTATCTCCGGTTCTACTGAACGGATCGTTCTCGTTCTTAAGGCATTGAAAACCTTGTTATGTCAGCTTTCTATTCGCATGCTAAAAATATTCCTTCATCGTTATTCAGTACAAAATAATAACAATTGAATTGTTTAAATGATGTTTTCATAATTATGCCCACAACGTATGAAATTGAAAAAAATACCATATATTCGTTATGTCTCATTCTAGAAGACCCAGTTTTGAAAAAGTGGGTTCTCTATTCAGTCAGAAGATATTAAATAATATCGAACGCGCGCCGTGCCGCATTCGAACGTGTTTAAGCTTGTGATCAGCCTTATTCGACACTCTGCGATACATTTCATTGTTTCAAAGCATACCGAGTGCATGTAATGCTCCTTCGTGTGTTCATAACCTACAAGTTCGGTGAAAAGCGTAAAGTTTAAACGAAAGAATGTCAAACTCATCCAAATTGTTGGCAGGGTCAAGAATCCGAACGGATAGATGCTTTAATCCGTTTAATTTGTCTCCTCATCCGACAATACAAAATCAAGCGAGCCTTAGAAAAGTTCTGCGGCAACATTTATTGTTATTGAAAGAACCAATAACAGAAAAGTGTCTGAGACAGAAAATTTGTAATACGTGTCGCCGTAAATTGTCGAAATTGCATAAAGATAATGAAAATAACAACGTTCTTCAATCTAACCAGAAGGTATGTTTTATTATCATCTATATTTCACAATCACATGTTTGATGTGCGTACGAATATTCTAGTATGAAGAAGTTGATGATTTGATCTGTACCACCTCAACAAATAATGAAGCGTTCGGCGAAGATTATGAGGACGTGGATCAGGTTCCGGAAAGTTCTTCATCGTTCGAGACAGAGGAAGAAGTGATTCATGAAGCGATTGATGCAATCAATAAGGGTTTATGTTTGATTGGAACTTCACCAATAAAAAAAATAAAGTTTCTCAGAAGTTCTATTCGAAAGAGAAAATAAAAACATTTCTGAAGCGATGTCAGAAAGGATTTTCCATAATACGATTAATGTGAATGATAGTATTGTTGAGCAAAATGATGGAAATGATATCTTGAAAATTTTAAAGGACGAATTCAATGCAACTACAGAGCGTCCAACGAAAATGAAAATTTTGTCCATTTTTAAAGAATGGTCTTTTCGAAAAATCCAACATCATTTTCCTACCGCTACGATTCACATGATCACTGTTGCGAAGAAAAATGCCGTAGAAAAAGGTATCTTAGCCGATCTCAGCCCGAAGAGCCATCGATCGATACAACAAGAAGTAGTTGATCCGATAATCAGCTTCTACGAACTTGATGAGAATAGTCGCATGATGCCAGGACGAAAAGATTATGTTTCGGTCAAAAAGATAACAAACGTATTCACGTGCAAAAGCGATTACTATTAGCGAATTTGAAAGAACTTCACCAACTATTCAAGGAAAGTCACCCACAAATCAAATGTAGTTTTTCGAAATTCGCATCTTTGAGACCGAAATATTGTGTGTTAGCAGGTGCAAGTGGAACCCATTCAGTCTGTGTTTGTGCTATTCATGAGAATATAAAATTATTAATCGAAGAGTCGAATATTAAAAACCTGACAGCCAATACTCCGGACCCAATTAAAACTTATCATGACCGTTTAAAACGTATGATTTGTGTTGAAGCATCAACAAATTGTTATTTTGGAACGTGCCTGGTGCAACAGATCTGATCGACGAATTAGAAAACATTTTTGAGTATAATTACATTGACGAAATCACATACAGACAATGGACGAACATCGATAGGACCACTTTACAAGTTATGGTATCCCCAGTTGACGAATATTTACAGAAATTAAAGATCGGTTTCGAAAAATTACTTCTACATTCATACCTCGTAAGAAAACAGAATGATTTCATGAAGAACAAAAAAAGATTTGATAGAAAATGAATGCATTGTAATCTGTGATTTTTCTGAGAACTATGCTTTTGTTGTTCAAAATGCTATACAAGGCTTTCACTGGAATAACAACCAGGCAACAGTGCACCCATTTGCAATTTACTACAAGCACGATAACGGCGAAACTAGAATGAGTAGTTTTGTGATTATATCCGAATGTTTGCACCATGATACGATTGCCGTTCATGTGTTCCAACAATATTTAGTAAATTTTATTAAGCGGAACTTTAACAAAATTGAAAAAATTATATATTTTTCTGATGGAGCGAGTGCGCAGTATGAAAACAGGAAAAATTTTGTCAATCTCACTCATCACTTAAAAGATTTTGGTGTAACTGCGGAGTGGCACTTTTTCCAACTTCCCACGGCAAAGGTGCGTGCGATGGCTTGGGTGGGACTTTAAAGAGGTTGGCTGCTAGAGCTAGCCTTCAAAGAATAAACAATCCCATACAAACGCCAAAAGAATTATTCGAATGGGCAGCTGAATCACTTCCTAATATTTCATTGGAATTTGTGGAGAATAAAGAATACAATGAAGCACACAAAAAATTAGAGGCAAGATTCAAAATGGCTTTGACGGTGAAAGGGACGTTGACATACCATTGCATTATACCGATTACGGAGAAAAGGTACAAGCAAAGCATTTTTCTTCGCAGGAACATTGGAATGAAATTAAAATTATGAAATAATTCCTTTTTTACAACGTGTCGTTGGAGATTACATGATATTCATTTTATCCGAAATACATGTGCGTATATCAATATACTACAGTCGCTTGATTTATCTCAATATTCTAGTTATTCATTTTCATGGAAATCGAATAGTACCTAATATTTGCGTTCCTCAGTTTTCGATGATTTACATTTAAAATTTAGTCAAATAATTAGGGTCACGTGTACTCAGTTTCTTTACGAATAATGTAAATTTTTTCGAATAATGTAAATTCTGAAGTACTGATATAATAAAATAGCTGTCTAAAAGCAGGGCTTGCGCGCAAACGCGAACGACACTGTTGTAAATCTGCGCGCGCGGTGCGCGCCGCACGGCATGCGCTCGAAATTATTTATCTTTTGACAGAATAGAGAACCCATTTTTTCAAAAGTGTTTTTTTAGACTGAGACAGCGAATATATGGTATTTTTTCAATTTCTTACGTTGTGGGCATAAGCATGAAAACATCGTTTAAACAATTCATTTGTTATTATATTATACTAAATAACGATAAATAAGTACTGTTAGCATGCGAACAGAAAGTTGACATAACAAGGTTTTCAGTGCCGTAAAAACAAAAAGAATCCGTTCAGTAGAACCGGAGATAATGAATTTTAAATGTTGTTTAAATGAGAATCCAGGCAACGATCAAAACGAAAAATATACATATTTTGAAAAATACACATTTACAAACGAAATCCTGATATAGGTGCTGCCTTTTTCATGTATATAAGTGATAGAAAATTTTTGTAAGGGATCCAAATTATGAAGTCAAAAAAGGTGTACGATTTGTAAAAGAATGACCCCTATGCGAAAATTCTGACAAAATTTATAAGTGCTGTACATGATAATACACTCGTGAAGTGTTCGCAAACTTTCCATTGCAAAGTTTGCGAGAAAAAGATTGCAATTTTTCATTGTTAACAATCTCGTTCAATGAGCGAATAATTTTCCGTCAATTCGATTGGAGGAGGCGTCAGAAATGTTCAGAAGGTCAATGTAGTCTTATACAGGTGACTGAATAGTTATATTATTATTAAGTGAATACATTTTTTGAGCTATTGAAATCATTAACTTATACCTGCCAAAAATTGTGAATATAATAAATACAATAATAATAATGAATTTATTGAATGCTATTATACCAAACTAAGAATTATCGTTAATAAAAATATTATTTCTTGATGAACGTGAGGTTATTTCTATCTCAGTCATCCTCGCTGTTTTCACTGATTACTGCTGGTACGTTTTCAGCAATAAATAATTTGCCCAATGTTTCTGCTGGATTCACAATTTGTTAAAGGTATCGGGCATAAGATAAATAGTAATAAACAATCACAGGTACATGAGAATAACAATCCACTGTACGTTCGCCATTAGGACATTCACAGTAGTGTTACTTGATTCCAGAGTAACCCAAAGAGTTTGGCTTATACTCGATCAAACTTAGGTAGGTAGGTAGGTTTTACTTCTAACATGTCTCGACTTAGCTTCAACTTTGATAATATTTGAAGTTTCTTTGGCATAACTTATTCTAGTATTGTTGTCGGCGCCCATTTTTTCCGCCAAATAGAAAACCGCTTGATGTAACTGATAAGAACCGGTAAAAGGGATCCGCAAATCATCTTCGGACATTTCCGGAAAGTTTAATGTCAGAAGAACTCACCGTCTAGGAACTTTACGCCCGCTTAACTTTTCTTCTTCTACTCTTCGCATTAATGTATTTTCAATACATTTTTTTAAATTGGATTTGAACAAGAATTTAATCCAAAATTCCTTAAAATTTGTTTTCGAGCTTCAAACAGTGCTGTAGTTAGTGTTGATAATGATTTGCACAAAAAATGGTAATAGAATGTCAACAATATTTTGAGATTATTCTCTGGCATTCTTTTTCGCAACAAGAAAGGTTGGATCATTAACGTCGCCAGATGAAGTAGTAGCATTAGGACAATCAATAATTTCGCAACTTCTTCTAAATCCTTCAGTATATAGATTTTTGCGGTATATGTTGCAGGAAACGTCGCTGACATCAATTTTTCGTTCAAGCAACTTCGATAGAACGTTTACCACCAACTTCGATCCTTCTTAAGCGAAACATCGCAGTAAGAACATTTCGAATGTTTTGTACTTGACCCCGACATTTTTCTGTGACTACAAAGAAGTATAAAGTCAAAAAGAAGTATAATTATTTAATAAAACTTTACTAACGTAAAATCTGACAAATGATTAAGTCTCATTAGTTAAAATCGATTTTAATGCACTAAACGTCGAAATGCTTGGAGAATGAGTCACCTATTGAACGATGAAAATCATTTGCGACTACTTTAAACAATCTGAAAAAATTATGGAATACGTATCTTTAGAAAACGCACCGGAAGTAGAAAAATTTAAAGTTGAACGAGATTGTTAACAATGAAAAAATTGATTGCAAAGAATTGCGAATTTCTTTTTCCCGAACTCTGCAGTGAAAAATTTGCGAAGAATTCACACGGGTATATTACCATGTACCTACAGCACTCTTTAATTTTTTTCAGAACTTTCGTATCGTTAGTCCCGTTAAAATTGACGAAAAACGATTGTTACATAATCCGGCATTATTTTCCAATATGGCTATGTATATAGATCAAATGCTTTCGAATAGTGGAGAAGAAATTTCATTTCGTTTGGGGGCAGTTTCAACCTGGAAATCCGGCTATGCGCTTTATAATAAACTTCAATTCTGTTATTCTCTCCGATGTAGCTGAAACACAGGCCCACAATCTTAGAGGAAATTCTACATTACCAGAAAAATAATAGTCAACCAAGACTAATTGTAAGTGATAGGAATGATGATATTTTTTGATTGTTTGGACGAACCTGCGCAAAATCACATGCGAGACGATCTCCAAGTTTCAATCTCCAGTTTAGTTATAACTGCACTTCTGTCTACGGATTAACCATTGTGTATAATTATCCGCATTACAGCAGGAACTAGTGGTACATCAATGCTATATCAGACTTACAGTCGTTCTTATATTCTTTTTATGTGTAGTGTGTACTATACTATCACACTTATTCTCCACTATTCTAGAGCCTTGCTCTCTCATATGACTTTCTTCATTAGAACATTTAGTAATTAGTTGTGTTTACAACAGCAGCGTTTAACATCCCTGATTTAATTTCCTGTTTGCTCTATCACTTCTTGTGTCGGCGCGGTGTGTAGTATTCTTCGGTTCCTTTTTGCTATTATTTCGTTTGTTTCCTCCTCTGTGCAACTATTTTCTTCTCCTGTATCTTTCCCTTTTAGCATATTTTTAAAGTATTTCCATTGTTCTTTTTTCGGAAGAATTTCTCCTGTTGATATTATTTAGGATTGTCATTTTATTTTCTATATGAGTTTCTATATGCAGAAGTAATTTCTGGTGACCCTTATATGCTTCTTCTTCTTTTCTTCCAGCTCTTTTCAAGATGTTTGTTTCTCTTCTTTAACCGCTTTTTTACTTCTTTTGTTTTTTTCTTCCTAATCTTTCTCTTTTGTGGAGTACTGGTACTTTTTTTTATTTCAATAACGTTAGCGTCTTTTTTAATTCTATGGATTTCTTTTTGAAACCAATGTCGTACAATGTGTAGTTGCTTCTCCGTGTTAATGGATTGTCATATCTGTTCTAATATAAAAATTGAATTCTACGTCCTTCGTTCCTTTTTAGAACTATATTATTCACCTTTCAGTATAGTATTCAGTTTTATTTTGCTATTCATTATTATTACGGGCCCTTTACTTATTTCACCACAATATGAAGTTTAATGGTTACATGGCCACAATTTAGTTCAAACCTATCGGAAGTTGTTTGAATTAAGCGTTTTCTTGCTTATATTACTTTTTCAGCTTTCATAGCTATGTGTTTTCTCAATCATTATTTGTAAAATTTAAACTGAAATTTGTTTAATAGAATGTGCATTTCTACAAGAATATTAATTTCGATGTAAAATACTTTTTGTTCGAGCAGTTAGCAAAATAGCAATGTCTACTACCTTCTTTGCAACATTTCGACAAGTGTTTTGTTTTGGTTATCCAAGTACGAAAATTACTGTATTGCGAATATAGCGCATAAACATTAGTGTTCATTTTTATTTAATACTTATTTTTTGGGGGATGAATTTGGGTTGAATTACATTTCACTGACGAAGTTTTTACAAAACCGATTTAAAATGCTGTTATAAAATATAATCCGCCAAATTGAAATTTTATCTGCTATTTAACTTAAAAAGTGGTGGAAGCAAAACAAAAATAACTACATATCTAGGTAGGCCATGAAATATACTACATTTTACAACTTATGCGTCAAATTTATTTATAAGGTTATACTACTCAATGAGTGTAATAGAAAAATAACTATTAAAAAGAAAGATTGGACAAATAAAAGTTTGGATACACTGACTTATTTATCGGAACAAATGTTCAGAGTTTTTCTCGGTGTGCCGACACATATGATTTACCGGTCATATGACTTAACATTCGATTGGATGAAATTAAACCAACACGACCTTTTCCAAATCATCTTCCCCTTGTCAAATATATGGGCCAATTTCTACGAAGGTGTAATTTCCTCGTCTAAGTAGTTAACATTGGCCTTGACTGCTTAAGTCAGAAGTTTTCGATCAGTTCCTTGCAACACTAAAAGCAATAATTTCGACTTTCCAATCTCTTACCAATTTTGTTTTATGTATTATGAACTTTCTTCTCTTTTAGTTTAATGTATAAGTTGTGATAAACTCCATATACAGTGTGCCCCTTAACTTACCCTTAAGAATTTGAATATAGATACTTCAAGACATACTAAATCAATAAGTAAACACTTTTCCTAATAAAACTTAGCTAGAAATGGCAAAAATGTTCGTTGTCCAGTTTATATTTTCGGGATGGTACTTTTCGTATTAAAAGCAATGCTCTTGACACATTATGAGCGAAGAACTAGTATTTCACCACCGTTAACGTTAGTTCGCAAGTTGTGTTATTGTTAGGTGATTGTTTTTACTTTTTTTTAAAGTTCTTCAGCTTGTAGTTTTATCCCATCTACGTGTGTATTAAGTAATTGATACGGCTCGTCATTATACTAATGCGGAATTAGTAGATATCGTACTTTTTAGGATGAATCCGGATAAAATTCTGCGCACTCGAAGAAGATGGTGGCGCCGTCTAAAGTAATTCATGTATAATACCGAGGTAAATGACGTAGAAGAATTAAGAAATCGTATAAATGCGTCAATAAATACAATTCGTCAACAAAATGGGCTACACTTTGTGCGTGACTCATTACTAAGGTTTGATAAAAGAGTCGATGACGTGTTATGATTAAGTAATGTAGACCGCTTGGTTATTTCCACTTACGTGCAAGACCCGACATTAAAATTCGGCGAATTAAGGGTGTCAGTCTAGTTTATAGTACTTAATGATAACACGTCATCCACCTTTTTAATAAACCTCACTCATTACAGTCATTACTGATTACTAGAGGCCGGATTATATGCAAAAAGTGGAAATATGCGCATAAATATGCAGATGTTTTGGCCTAAATATGCACTTTCTTATGAAAAATATGCAGATAAAAAAATAGGAGTAATGCTAGAAAATATAATACTATAAAAAAATATTCTATTATGTTTACTACAAGTTTATTTATAACATTTTACAACATAATTAACTATGATAACAATTTACAATTACATATTTCCCAAAGTTTTCTATAGAAAAATTGTGGCGCTTGTCTGATAACATGTATTTATGTATTGAAAAGCTTCGTTCTACGTCCGCGCTTGTTATAGGAGCATATTTCAAATTAGAAATATCCTCTATTGCCAACTCAATATTTTCTACTGACTCATCACACAAGATTTTAGCAATATCCTTTAGCTTTTTAAAACCCTCATTTTTTTCTATTACACTTAAAAATTTTCATACACGGATTTTCCCACCCTTTCTCTAACATCAAAACATAACTTTTCAAATTTGTTTATTATTTCAACGCTGTCAATTAGCGACATAAATTGTTTTTCCAATTGCAATATAGAAGTGGAAATAAAACTGTAGTTGGCTTTAATAAATGCCAACTGTTGAGGTATTTGTTTACTCGAATACACCTTTTGGGCGTCTAGCACAGATTGTGTATCGCTATCAAGATCCATAATAATTGTCTTTATATCTTCATAATGATTTGCATGAAAAATAGCAGCTTCCAACCACGTTCCCCATCGTGTGGTTACTGGTTGAGGAGGAAGCGGAATACCGGATAGATGTTATTTGTAAAACTGAACTCTTAATGGAGCGTTTAAAAACACTTTCTTAACACTACTAATTAAAGTATTTACCAAGGGAAAATGGTTTCTTACTTCTTCTGCAACACGATTTAGTCCGTGCGCCAACCAAGTTGTGTGAATAAGTTTGGGTAAAAGATTTTAAAGTTGCGAGCTGCCTTCACCATGTATGGTGCGACATCCGTTAAAAACAATAGAATTTTTTCTGTTGGAATCGATTCCGGTAAGAAAAAGGTTGCCAGTTCTTCCTGTATAAACCTTGTTATTGTCAAATTATTTGCCTTTTTCCAACTGTTTGGATGAAATTAAATAAGATTTTGCTGGAACCGATACGTTAAGGATACCTATCATTAAATGAACTATGTATCGGCCCACACTAACAGTAGTTTCATCTGCGCATATGTAACGGTAATTGTTTGACACAGCCTTCTTAATGCTACTCCATGTTTCTACATAGATACGGTGAATATAATTTTTCTTAAGGTGCTCTCATCGGGAATATTATATTTGCTGGTGTACTTTTGCAAAAATAACTTGACATTTAAATTGTTTATTTTATTTAGTGGAATATGTGCCGACACAAACATTAGGCACAAATCTTCATTAAATTGTTCCTGTTCCGATTTTTTGGAGGTTGATGGCATTGCGGTAATGTTTGCTGACCCTTCTTCGCCAATTTCATCTTTGATAGTTTTACAGCATGAGATAGAGTTTTAATATGCTGGTCGACTTGAAACTTTCTCTCACTTGTAACCTGCGTAAAAAATATCACATCATCAGTTGTTTTCTTATAAAATAAGTGTTAGTAAAAGATAAAGGAGTAATAGAAAGCTAATTTGTAAAGAGTTTGCGAAGCAATCGGAATAAACGACATTTACCTTAAGTGATGCGTATTATTAAGATTTTTGCAGTAAATTGTGGTGTACACTGTATACATCTGTTTTCATATATAGTGTGAGATGTTCACAAATTTACATCCATTATACTGATGTAAAGAAAATGTTCTTAATGAAGTTAAATTGAAATGATAATTTGACTTAAGATATTTTATACGTATACGGTATTTTCATTGAATTCTAGTTTGATAAACATTAAGGGGTTTGTTAAGTATGAATTGTAATACGATTACTGTTTTCATGATTTGTTTTTTCCTCATACTCAGATTTATTGTTTTAACCTTTGAAACTTGTTATTCATTTTGACGCATGAGTTATTAAACGCATTTGTATTGTATAATATTCTGGATATTAATTGTAAAGTCTTTCAAACTCATTTTCGATAAAATCGTACTTATACAATGAAGTAATAAAGAAAATTGCTAGAATTTTATAATTTAACCATTTCAAGTTATTTCCAATTTAAACCGATTAGGCAGAATTAAATTAAAAGTATGAATTTATTATGCGGTTGGTAAAATATCTGCATGTAAACGAAATTGCTTTTCATTGTTTAAAAAGTATTTATAAAGCTGGTGGCACAATTTTGTTGTGTACTGCAAACAATAGACCAGCATTGAAAATACTGATATTCGCATGTGTGCAATAAATTAATACCATTGTTATTGACCCAGTTCTTTTGCAATGTAACGTAGATTACCATGTTCACACGGTGAAACGCGTTTATTGCAAATAAAAAGTGAAATTTTGTGGACCGTATCGGTGATTTATTTATGTGTGATACATAAATGTGGCTACTTTTTAAACAATAAATAACCCAGAGGACGCCTTTTATTAATTTATACGATATTGATAAAATATTGCTCGAGTTTCTCATTCCTTATGCTATTAGCTGTTTCCCACGACTTCACTGTTTCCTAGGTATTCTTTATATGATGAGAATTTTTCCCTTGCGAACGTTATTATATGATAATTTATATTTCAAAACGTACGATTTTCTCGCATTTCTACTAATAGCAATCATATAACAGAATGGAATTTACAGACTATACCATAAATATTAAAATCATCTTCTATACGAGAATATTATGATTTTTGAATGTAATACCTTACAGTATCTAACATTCATCATAATATTACACTAATGAGATACTAAATTCTCTAACAAGAAGTTCTGGCTTCCTCGGCTTTCCGCATTTGAAAATGCCAGTATTACAGCATGGAATGACGTAAAGGTACTTTTGGTTTTATGCTTATGCACCTTAGGGCGGCCCTTATTTATAAGGGACCATTTTTAAGTTAGTAATTTTGAAATGTGTAACTTCTAATTTCGGTCTAATACCAACATATGCAAACACCGTCCACAAAATATTAAACGCATGTGATAACGCTAGGGGCATCGCATTAACTTTAACATACGCGCACGTATACGCTTACGCTTACTGTAGTACCTTTATAATAATATACACAGTTTTTCACCACTTATGCATCAAATTAAAACAGAAGAAAGTTAAAACATAACGAAAGAAAATTCGTAAGATAATAGACTTTCCTATTATCACAGGAAAGCGGCAATTAATTTTTTTAGTTTCGCAAGTTTCATAAGGAATATTATTAGTGTCATGGATAGTATGCGATGAAGCAGGATGTTTATTTTTTAGACCTAGAAGCTTAACTACCGGAAAAATTCGGGTCACATCTGGCGCAAGATCAAGTGATTTGTATTCATTCTATTATGCGGGAAATAAATAATATGCGTCGAAGAAGTTTGAACATGTGATTAAAAATAAAGGTGAATGTTTAATTTAGAGAGACAAATACCATCGCTTGTAAAATCCCGAACATAAGTCAAGCATGGTAAAGTATTTCTTTTGATAAAAGGTATTTTATTTACTTTCCTGCTCGGATCTTTTCTCTCTGAATGTCAATAATTTCGTTATCAATCGCTCTTCAATCAAGAGAAGGACGGGAAAATTTTGTAAGCAAGTGATCATGGAAGTTCATGGAAAATTTGTTAATGTCTATATACCATTAGCTGTTATTTCATATCCAGGGCACAGCGAAGCAATTCAAACTCAATAATTGCAATAAGTCTTTAAGTTGTACTAATAATTTTGCACTTACTATTTGATCTGCCAATCATGTAAAAGTGCGACTAATGTTCTTTCTTAAGATTAATGTTCTGTTGCGAGTATGTGCTATTGATCATCAGAAGATCATTTTTTAAAATTACAAAGTCCATGAGGCATGTGTGTCAATTAACACCTTCAAATTTTGTGGGTTATAGATTTGTCCAAAAAGGAACAAAATTAGTAGATGCTCGTTTATAAATATTAATTTCAGAAAATGAAGAAACACTGAATGGAAGTGCTAGGAATCACTGAAACAAAAAAGAAGGAAAACGGTATAGAGTAAGAACATAAAGAATATTGGCACTTTTGGATGGGAGTCAAGGAGATCGAGAGAGCAAGGTGTGGGGTAGGATTAATAATAAAACCGAATATATTAAAGGATGTGATAAAAGAAGAATACACTGATGAAAGACTGTTTAAAATAGGAATGAAATTATCGGGCGAGATATGGACCATGACAATAGCATGTGTAGTGAATGAGGACGTACGCAAAGAGGAAGATGGATTCTATGAGAAACTAAAGAGAGCAATAGGTAATGTTTATGGGAGATCTAAATGTTAGATTGGGAAATCGCAATGAGAGCCTGAAAGAGTACTTGTAACGAGAGTGGGGAAGAGGGGGGCGACGCAAGAATAATAAAAACGAGCAAAGAGAATATTTTAGTAATTATAGATACCAAATTTAAACACAGAGATAACCACAGATTTACCAGTGTGGAGACGAAAACGTGAAAGTAACACCGGAGGCAAAGATAGGAAATGATCACTGTTTAGTAAAGATGGATATGAGAGAGATTGAGAAGAAAGTACATAAGAGAAGAGAGAGAATATAAAACAAAACTAGAAGTCACAAACTGAAAGAAACATAATATGAAAACATTTCAGGAAATAATACACACAAAGATGGGGGAATTAGAACATACATATGGGGTAGAGAAGAAATGGTGTAGCTACAAAAATGGTAGAACTGATATTAAATCGGAAATTAAGTACAAGAAACAAGGCTGCAAAAAATACCTTGGCAAAAGAAGATTAATGAGTAAGAAAGCAAAACAATAATCATTGATGAAATTCGGGCAAAAGATGAAAAAAGACTATAGTATAATGAATATGAAGGGAAACGATGGAAAAATAACCTAATGTTGACGGTAAGATAAATAAGCGTAAACATTCATTAACAAAAGTTTGAAAATGCAGATGTGCGCCGCTGACTTAGAAAAACGTTCGATAGAATATAAAACATAGGATATAGAAAGAAGATATAGATATGGAGGGTCCTGAAAAGAAAGGGCAGGGAAAAAGTATGATTGAAGTAATATGACCTATGCATAGAAATAATAAGAACATAGTAGGAACCCAAAATGAAGAAATAAGAAAATTTGAAACTAAGATAGGTGTTAAACAGGAATGTATCCTAAGTCCCCTCTATTTGCAGCAGAAATTGAGACTTTGGGGAAATGGAATAAGTAGAAATGAGCGAGTTGTTGTTTGCAGATGATATGGTTAACGTAGCTGATTGCGAAGAGAATTTACTATACAATATGGAAGTGATAGACCAACAACTAGGCATGATAAATATGAAGATAAACACAGGGAAGAAGAATAATAGTGTTAAATTAGACAAAAATACATAAGATATGGCTGCAGGGAAGGCAAGTAGAACAATTGGATAGTTTTAGATATTTAGGGTCCATAATTGAAAATAATGGAAGAATTGAAAGAGAAATAAACGACAGAATGGGAAAAGCAATAAAGATGTTCAATATGATAAAATCAACATTTTTTAGGATAGAGGGAAACACTCAGAAATATTAAAACGGAACTACTCAAAGAAGTCGTAAGACTCGACAATTATGTACGGTAGTCAAATATGAACTTTGACAGAGAAATATAAAATACCGTAAATGCATTGGAGATGAGGTTCTTGAGATGTATAAAAATAAAACCAGATGAGATAAGGTAAGGCATGACATATTCAGAGAATAGTACAAATAGCACCTATAGACGAAAAATACGGGAGCGACAGTTGAGGTGGATTCGACCTATGTGCCGTACGCCGAATGAAAGACCACCGAAAAAGGTGTATGAAGCGCGAGTGTGGGAAAGTAAAGAAGGAAGGCCCAAGAACACGTTGGAGTCACTATGTGCAAATGGAAGTAGAAAAGAAGAGGTATAAAATGAGCAGGAATTAGGCAGAGCGCATAAGATAGAGATATGGAGAAAGCAGTGTGGACAGCAACATTAAACCCAATTCCACCGGCTTTAAACCTAACCGTAAAAGGCACATGGTTAAGAAAGAAAGAAGAAAGAAGAAAGAAGGAATTTCAGAAAATAAAGACCACCTTAATGTACACGTATACACAATATGTACATACATACATATATGAAAATCAACTTTTGCAAATGAATATTCGTAAATTCAAAATTGAGTGATTTCAGATATGTTGAAATATTGTAGCAGTTTTTAGCAGCTCACCCAATATGTATAGTCACTAATAAACGTCGTGTAACCCGATAGAAGAGCATATACAACAAGAACAAGAAGAGTTCTAAGCTTCAGCTTCAGTAATGATAATCGATAATAATCTAAAATCGTTGCATACATGCTGTGTTGTATTGTGTTGTGTTTTTTAGAAACATTTCTTATAGTATGGCTTTGTAATAATTAAAGGTTGTTAATTATGTTTAGAAATTTAGTGTTCTTAACAGAAGTACTTACTATGAGTATGTATAGATCTCCAACTGAATGGCCAGGTTGTGGATTCTGAACGTAAAGAAATGTTTGGTGACTATGAGGTACATGCAAATTGAGTTCTTACTTATTTCAATCCATTATTAATACCACATTAGTGCCACATCCTAATAATACTACTCAGTGGTCGTTTGTAAAAACATAACGAGCCTCCTCATACAGATATGAACACCTAAAATTGGGTATTTAGCATATGTGTATACCAGCTTTGATGGGTTATGTATTTTTGTTTGTTACAAAGGACGTATGGCACTCTAATCTCTTTATGTACTTATGTACTTCATCTATTCCTCTTCCTTATTGAGCATATTTTGTCCAAGTAATAAATGTTATTTTTATCAAAAAAGAAAACAGAGAGAGGTTTCTATGGACTTAAAACAAAATGGTTGAACTTTATTCTTCGGTTCTGTTTTTGTTTTGGATTCATGTGTTTTATTGTGTCGCGTATGTTTTCTTACCCTTTTTAAGAAAGAAAAGCTGAAATCTTCGGTTGTACATGGATTACCTGAACGATAATCGATGTATTCAATAACCGTTAGTTAGTAATCCCCGCTCATAGTTCTATTTCATAAAATTAAGGGAAACTATTATAGAATTGCTGCCAAGTCGCTTTTTGACATTAGTACCAATTTTTGACTTATTTATCTTTTCCTTGTGGTGATTCTGACATTCTTCGTGGAAGGTGGCGTTAGTGCATCAAGAAAAAGTCGACCGCACAATTACCTTCAAAGATTTGTGTATGATCAAACAGAAGAGAAGACACGACAAAGACAAACAAACATAGGTGTTCCGTAACTTTCATTGTTTTTCTATCTCTTGTGTATACCAGTATGTGACAATACAAGTATGGCTAATCAGTTGCATATGCGTTGCACTTGGATATCACCTCCAGAATGACAGATTTTTTATGTTGAAATGATCACAATTGAATGATTATACCAGAATTGATCATTCAAATAGAAATGCTTAAGAAAACACATGGGGAGATTTTTATTTTTCTTTATTATATTCTCTTTAAGGTAAGTGTGCCTTGCTTCTCAAACAAACACATGAATACTAACTATTGGCTCCATACAATAGCGACAAAATGTATTGTTTCTGACTTTTGCGTGCCCTTCAGATATGCGTTCTAATCTTTTCTGTGTCTTTGTTGCGTGCGCACAGTATAAGTCCAGGTGAGTTCTAGACACCTCTAGATACCCACAAGTAAATGGATAAGCTGAAAGCGCAATGACCACTTTAAAAAGACTTTTAAAGAAATACCCATATATTGGACTATTAGTTTGCCAAATCACTAGTTTGACATAGACACCATTGCCACCTCAGTTGTCCACCTGGTTGGTAAGAAGACTACTAGGAACTGAAGAAATCGGTCAAAATTTTATTGCGAACCCTCCTTTATTTTTTTAGCCTTCTGTTGATCTATATGTTCTTTGGTCAGTTCTTCACTTAATTCAGTTATTAATTTGGGGAAAAATATCCTTTAGGTTTCCGTATTTTGTGTGCAACAGATGTATATCTTTCACATATTAATCCAAATATAATTGATTTTACTTTGTAATAATGAAAATACATGTCATCATTATAATCTACATGCGAATCGATGTTTATCACTAAAAGCAGAAGTGTTTTGTTGAAAATCGAAACTCAGCTATCACGAATACATTTCACACTGAAAACAATTCTCGGTAAACACTCGCCTCCTGTACGTTGCGAACGCATTATTACATTCACATTATTAAATTTCGTTCTACGCAGCGCTAAGTAATGGAATTAAGATGCTGGAGATGTGAAGGCAGCTGAAATTGAATTTGATGTATATCCAAACGCTGGAAAAGCTTCGTTAAACCTGTATTACCGTCGATAACGATTCAAACGTTAATAACAGATCATGGCTGATACAAATACAATTATTGGCGGCTTAAATTAGAATTGCAAATACTCAGGTTTTTATTCCAATATTCAGTTTTGATGTTGAAGTATTACCGACATTTATTATTAGTACAGTCCCATGCACAAGCTAGACGTTTAATATATACATATGTATGTCGTTGTAGTATTGACTACGTATGTTGATGAATACGTTACTCCAATATACATACTTATCAAACTTACTTTCTGTTATTTAAATATGAATTTTGACATTTTTGTATGAAAATGGAATCAGTTCCGTACGTAAATCATAATAACCTAGGTTTTATATACTAAGTAATTTTTTCTTGGTTACATATTTTAAGCAACTATGGTACATACGTATAATAAAATATACAATAGTACAGCTCTCGCAATATAAGTTTAGGACACGTACCTCCCACCTGTCTAATTCAGATAGTGTATAGGATACGGCAACTGATACGGGAACGTTGCAGGACGAATGATAGGCAATCTATCCCTCCCCTATCTGCACGAACTCACTCCCACCCTTCGCCAACCTATATTGCGAGAGCTGTACTCCATTTAATAATAATAAATATTCCAACCACCTATTGACAATCAGTATTTGGTAAGTTACACTTTGCTTGTAAGTATATGTAGTGCCGATCAAAACAATCCGGACAATGATAGTTCCGCGCATCTCCGCCTACCACATTAATTAATTAAATCTGTAATGCAAGCCCTTTTAATTTCGAATTGAATTATATATATATATAATCTTTTACCCTTTTCTACCTTTCGGTGTAAGGGTTCGGAGCCATCGAGCCGTATACATACGCACACCGTACTGCTCCTGGCCAGCCCAGTGACATTTCCTTACTTTTCGCAGCTACGCTCTGCCGCTACCGGATCTTGAACCCCGGTCCTTCGAGCACACACTGTGAAGCGCAAGTTTCACCACTCAACCACTGAGCCAGTTCACATAGCAATCATTTGAACCTTAATTTTTCTTTTAGTATTTTATCATCTGCTGTTCCTTATTAATACATATTTATCCGTAATCAGAGTATCTGTTTTTATTATCTGAAATATAGTACAATAGTGCAATAGTAGTACAATATATAAAACATATATAAATATATATGTTTTATATATCATATGTTTCGGAAAAACTATTATTAATAATTTCACTGCTAATCTTTATTCTACTAGAAAGAAACGAAAATTTATTAATAATAGTTTTCTAGTAAGCAATTGGTTCGAAATACATGAAATTACGTCATTTATATGTCTAAGACGTTAATCACGTTAATTTATAATGTTCAGTAAACAGCAATTGGAAACTTTTTCATAGTTTACATTTATTTTATATCGAGTTTGAACAATTCAAACTTGATATGTGTAATATGCTAATATTGCCTACAATGGTCGAATAGTACGATTTCGTAATTAAATGCCTATTCGCAACTCTTTTTATATTTGCGGTGTTTAAAATATATTAAATTTAGCTTAAATCGATTTATTCCTAACTGTTTGGGTGTTCGAAGATGAACTGAATCCCATAAAACTTGTTCGTTCATGAAGCACTTCTAACAAATGATCGTTTGTTTCTTTGTTTGTGCTGAACATGTGGCTAGCATGTTTTTAGAGAGGACCAAAGAACAGTTAATGCTGAGTGGTATACAATAATATGTCTGCCAGACGTTATCGACGAAATCAGGAAAACGTCGCATCATTAAAATGCCAGCTCTCATACAGTACGCGAAACAGCCGATTATTTGGAGGAGAGAAATATCGAATTAGTCTTATTATAGTCTGATTTATCGCTTATCGATTCCTTTTTGTTCCCAAATGTCAAAGACAAAATGCGTGGACGGCGATTTTCAGTACTTCATGAAGCCTTCGAAAATAAGGCATATGGTTTAAACGCATATAGAAGTGTATAAATCTTAAAGATCAATATTTTCAAAATCAATAAAACAGTTAGCTCCAATTTTTTTTTCTTTGCTAGGTTTTGTAATAACTTAAAACTCGTTCCTCTAGGCTGTACATAGGTCCACTACATCTAACTAAACTGCAGTTTGTCAATTCAGCAGCACATCCATCGATAATCAACCGCAAATGAATGTAATTAATATCAACTTCAATAGGGGATTTGATACCATCAATCATGCTGCTCGAATTTCGAAATTAGTGGATATTGGCGTTTTCTCAAAAAGTTCCTTCGTTTTTAAGTGGTATTTGAAGGTACAATCGCGTTACGGTTACTAGGATATATATTAACGTTATTGTTGATTCCGGTATGGCTCAGGACTCCAATTTGGGCCAACTTCTTTTCAATATTCATATATTAATGACATTTTAAATATACTTTATTACAAAGTACATAAAATCTTAAAGTCTATCATATTATTTACTATACCTTCAAAAGGACCTTGTCGCTTTAAATGACTGGCCTATTAGAAATGATTTGCATGTTAATATAGATAAGGGTACCATACTATCGTTCATGAAAAGTGCCAGCTATGTATTTATAAATACCTTGCAAACTCCGAGTGCAGTGTTGTTCAAATTAGTATATTATTTTTAGTTTTGTATTACTATATTACAACTAATACAAAACATCTTAGCTTAAACTAATGTTTAGTACATTGTTTTACACCAGGTATGGGCAACCTCCGGCCCGCGGGCCACATGCGGCCCGAGAGTAAGGTTTGTCCGGCCCGCTACTGAATTCTTTCGTTGCATATTAGCACGGCCCGTCTAAACTTAATTCATAATGAATCATAAGGATACTACAAAATTTATATTTTTCAAGATTACTCACAGCATAAAACTTCTACAAAAAAAGGTTGCCCATGCCTGTTTACACGATATTGCATAAAGTATATATTATGTACTTACAAGTACAATCTAAAACTACATTAAATTTACTAACTAGCAATTTATTTAAACAAATTAATGGCTTAAATGCGCCTGTTTTGAACGGTAAAATTTGTCCAAGTTTGATTCTGAATGATTATGGGTTCGTTTCTGGATTTCGATTTGATGTAAGCGTCTGCATAGAAACCAACTTCACACAGATAAGATGTAGGAAATGGTAATATAATCCGCATTGCTCTATTGAGCAACGCTGGAAATTTCTCTTGAGTTAATCCAAACTCGAAAATGGTTGTCGATGAAAATTGTTTCTTCTTTTCTGTATTTGATGTTAAATCAATAAATAGTTTCTTTTTTAAATTGTTTTGTTTTTTCCACCGACGAAACTATTTACACAACCAAAATTCAAATACTTGTCACAATATTTCCTGGTTTTTACTGTGTATAGGCAGCTTCTTTATCTATAGACGCAGATGTACTTGCATGCATCAAATTACGATTACATATGATTAAATATTTTTTCAAACTTCAAAAATATTTGTACTAAACTAATCTAACAGTTAATCAAGTTAATCAATCATAGTTTTATATGTTTTGTCTTTACTATCCCGGTTTCAAGAACATTCTATAGCGCCCGGTAATGTTAGAGTAATTCATAACACATTTCGAAAGGACGCCGCGAAATCTAAATGTTTTGGAAACTATTATATAACTATTCGATGTAAGTTAGAATATGCCTGTCTCATATGATATCCTTATTACCTTTACCAACAGTTAGTTTTTGAAGGTATTCAGAAATTGTTTCCTAATTTTCTGTCGTACAAGCTTGATGCTACCTATCATATGGCACCCATTATATTAGTATCGTCCAATGTCCTGATTTGTCCCACTCTCACTGTGAGGGGAGGAGCCAAGTGAAAACTATTCTAGAAATTGCTCAACAATGTTGTTAACTTATCGCTGCTATTACAAATTTGCATCTTCTTACTTAGTTAGAAATCGAGATGATCTGCATTATTTAAAGTTGCTTGGGCTAGGATTAACGCACTTTTAGAGAGTCTTCTTATTCGCATATGAGAAATGCAAATGAACTAGATCTAGATTCCTTCCATACACAGCATTCCTATTCTTTTGTTTTGCCATAGTAGTATAATTTTATTTTATTTGTTTTTAATTATTTAGTTGAATTAAATCTATTTGTACACAGAATAATATATTTGTTATTTTTTTTTACAATTTTGTTGTTTTATTATTTCTCTGTTTTATCGGGTTAGTGTATGGTTGTCTGTTGAGCAATAAATACAAATATTACATATTATTATTATTATTATTATTATTATTATTAGTTAGTAGATGTCGTATGGTTGTTCTCTGCATTTAAGAACATCTATTCCTCACGGCGAACACGGTGACATGAAAAATCTGTTGAAGCATGCCTGATGCTGCAAACATTTAACCGATCTTCTACACCTTGGCCATCTGCATACTGAAAACGCTGCGTGAAAGAGTAAGAGATTGTGGAAATTTCTCACCTACTAAACCCCTTTAAATTTTCGTAGCAGTACTACTGGTTGAACGCTCGCAATGGCAAGTTTAATTTGGAGAACTTATTAAACTGTATTCTTGTTTGGCATTAGCTTTAGGTTCGTTCCTTTATTGTATTCACATAGAGTAGTAATATACAACAGTTTATTCTTGGATTATTCTTTATAATGGGTATGTACTTCCTTAATTGCATTGTTAGTTACTTTTACTAGGCTGCCGCTAGCAAACCAGCGGTTTAGCTACTTTATGTAGTTGCGCACGCTAAGAAACTTATGTAGCACTATGTTTAATGTAGTTCCTTTAAATGTAATGAATTTGAGAATTTTATATCTGGAAGCAAAATAAATTATAACTATTAACCAAAAACATTATTATTATTTTATTATTATTGATAAAGGACGCGGTTACACGTATTATACATTTTTTCGTACTATCTGCATAGATATATTTTAAGTCAAACAAGATTTTCACTTACCTCTGCAAGTAGATCAATAAATTACACTCTCATTTGAATTTGTACAGTATAAACATGGAAAGATTTTCTGGTATATTCAATTGTGTTTGAGATAGTGTCTCATTAGTTATCCATTGTTTGTTAGTTACTTAATTATTTGTATGTATGTATGTATACCGTACTTTTCACGAATTATGCATCAACTTAAAACAGAAGAAAGTTCAAACAAAATAAGATTCAGCGACATGTCTTAAAAATACATATCCTGAATATTAATTTAATAACAATATGACAATGGTAACAACCCGAAAGAACAGTGTCATCTGAGATTGTATGCATTGGACGCGGCAAAGTGAAACTGCTAAAATAGTACCTACTGTGAACGGCCTCCAATGATTTGTCTTGCTCTATGCAAGCGATAGCAAGAGCCTGGCACCTCTTATCTCTTTCTGTAATCTTTATATTTACCTTTTTTCTATATTCAATATTCTTCACAAAAATTTGTTGAAAAATAGAAGTTAGATTGTTCGTACGTATTTGTTTTAGATACCAATCATAGTACACTTTCGAGGCCACCATTCGAATTCTATGCTTAACAATTTTAAGGTTACCTTGAAGCGCCGAAGTCTCAGGCTTCTAGTACATTGTATAGGTCACCGGTTTTTTGTCCCTGCTTCGTTCTCTAGTTAGGCTTCTCAACCTTTATGCTCGAGAACTTGAACGCACGTCCAAGACTTATATGCGACGTTTATGCTTGGTAATATTAAGGCACATTTCACTTTAAAGGCCCGAATGTCCAAACGTTTAGTACAGGTTGTAGATTGTTCTTGCCTGTAGCCTAAACTCATGGGCCTCTATGTCGCATATATGCTCGCATATCTTCATTATTTGAGTTAGAGAGGTAATTGTTTGTTTTTGTTTTCGTTCCTCCAAGATTTTCGGTACGAATTACGTCGAGAAAAATTGATAGTCATTGCTTAGAATACATTTACAACGGAGATCGTTAAATTCGTTATTGATTATCCTTCCCCTCTTTCTTATTATCTGAATTTGAAATTTTAATAATTTCTTTTTAATCATCACAATTTCTGTTTATGGGCCTTTGTTTTACTCCATAGTTCATTTTGTTGAAGTGGAGACAAATGCTTCAGTTCTAGGAAACGTCGGTATATATAACATTGGGCGGCGGCGATTGTTAAAACTCCTTCTCGCTCATACAGTAAACAGTGAGACTAAGAAAGGTAATGAACTGGGCAATATGTGACGTTGTCAAATCTAATGTGGAGTAGAGTGCATACTTGTGGTCTGTTGTACATTTAGTGCCACGAATATTAAGCCTGTAATTTGAATAGATGGATGAATAGATGAATACTGGAAGAGGCTGATGAATATTTGGAAATTACGCGCAAGACTGTCATCATGCTCTGTTGCTCGTGGAACACCATTTCTAGACTCAAGCTCTGTAGTGGCCAATACGGTATATATAGACCACAGATATTCGTTAATTTTAAAATGAACTCAAATAGAATAGATGCCCTTAACTGAGAATTCTACGTTAGTTATCAAAATACATACTTGAAAGTATCTAATTGTGGTATGGCTAAGAGTTACTTACTTTCCTCAATTGATATTGGTAAACGATGAAGACATGATTTTGCGTTTCCGGTTTGGGATTCTTTTGCTTGTAGTTCTACTTGTATTCTTTCAATACTATATGTACCATAATTATTCTCCCGATTTTTTTTATAGCGTTCGAGTTTGAGCTCTTGTAGACATTTCTTGTACTCTTCTTTCTGCCATTTTGCTATGCAAGTACAAATTGTGCCTCTCAATCTTCTGTAGAACTTTTAATAATATGCATGATTTATGGAAATAAAGCGAATGGAAAACATATCCAGTTTGAAAAGGATAGCGTTGTAGTATATATTCTATGAAGAGGATTTGATATATTCTGTTTAAATTATTCAATGTGTTATTAACCTAATTCCTGAGACAGCTTAAAAAATATATGTAAAAATAGTAACAAAAGAAGAATAAATTATATTAAAACAAATATGTCAAAGTCAATAACGTGCACCCAAAAAGTAAAAGCTGTAGTACGTAGTTCCATTTATGACTTACAGATTGTATATGTATTGTATATGCCATTGTGTCACTGTTGGTAAACGCTTGAACGGGTCTTAACCTTATTGAAAGTAGAGCCTTATTTAGATATCTACTGCATTTATAAGAGCGTCACTGCATTTCAGGCTGATTAACTATGAATGATTACTAGTTGACTTGATACTTTACACTTGCGAGAACATAATAAGCACTAATAATAGACTCCACTATCGGAAGCAAGATGGATATTAGTACCATTTAACCTGACGCGCATAAACAAGTGTTTCAATTAGCGTTTTCGGGCTTGGTGTAAAGCATTTCCATGTAGGTAAACCAATATGAAATAGAAGATATAGATAGTAATTCCTTCTCTGCATCGTTCACTTTGTTTGAAATTGAATATTCATAAAAGCGCTTGGAGTAGTCGGTTTACATATATGTACAAGCATTTTAATCTACAGGTCAATGAAGTGTTTTGTTGACTAGCCATATAGCTTACCTGATATATGTATCACCTTACAAAAGCAACTATAAAACTAAGAAAATTGACCTATGAAACAAAAGAGATGTATCACATAAATAATTAGATTTACTCTTGATAGGAAACAATTATTTAAGGTGTAGTTAAACTACTTTGTTGTCACGGTCACATTTTTGGCATGATATATGGGTCTATGTACATATATTTTATACATCTATGAAACGCTCTTGGTACATTTTTTATTTCACTTCTGTCATTTTTATAAAAGGCACTGCAATGAATAAAGTTATACACCTTGATATTACAATAGTTGGGATAGAATCTGGCATACGTTTCTAATAAAAATAAGAAATCACACTTTAGAAATTTTGAACGTCTTTAAATTCCTCAGAATTTTTATCCACTAAATTTACTTACTTTGCAAGTTTGGTTTATCGAAATTTTGGCAATTGTTTTAAGACCTAATAGTACTTTTATTGTGAATGGTACACTTCTGTAAGACTTATATAATTTCATTTTATATACGTTCATTTCATTTTTTGTATAAAATAATATAGAATATGGTCGAAGCGGAAGGTTATGGCTTTTTATTTCTGAAACTTACGTATGTATAGTAATATTCATGTGGTTGCTTGTGATTAATATTATTTGCAAATAAAGTTAAAGTTTATAATGTTTACCCTATGGAAAATTTATGTACAATTTTCTTGTTTCAGTGCAAGTAGTAACAATGCTTCCAAAGAAAGTCCTCCAGGTGAATTGACTCGTCCGAACTACGACAAGGTGAAAATGAAATACCCTAGCGTTAGTACAACGAAGAAGCCAAAAATACACGATGACTTCAGGGACCTGTTAGATTATGCGATGCTGGACAGCACTGAACGGGAAAAGCACCGAATAGAAGTCGATCGCTTCCATCCAGTAATTCAGAAAAGTCAAGAGGGTGATTTGTTACAGGTCGGTAATCCAACGATTGCTGAGTTGCTGAAGCTGAACACGGAGATAAGGTAGGTGAAAAATTAATATGCTATGATTTCCTTGTTTTACTAAATACGATCTACTTCGTTTTAAGATTACATATACTACCCTCGTGATAGATAAGCGGTTTAAAATGGTTAATGTTTGAAAACTAATCGTAAAGAAAATTGAGTAAGGTCGTAGATATATAACCAAGCAATTCGCTTAAAATCGGAGCACATATTGGATTCTTTTTGTTTATCAATCTTGCTAATAGTCCCTCTATTTTTTAATGAGTTGATGCATAGCAAAAGCTAAATATATCTATCATTATATCTTTGAAGCATGTACTTTAATTGTGACGGCTAGTTGATGATCGTTAAGTATGTTGATCATTTTTGATAGGGTGCTTTCCTTATTCCAACGTTAAGAAAGTATATTACTAATGCTGTAAATCTAAACTGTTCACTATTATCGATTTTGTGTTCATTTTTAAGTAATTGCAATGCAGATTGCATGTTTTTAATGAAGTAAATATATGCCAGGAAAAGGATAAACATTAAAGGAATACCACTTGCGAAAACTTTAATACAAATGAATAATTACATTCGGAAAACGGTTGGAAAATATTATCGTGGAAAGATTCAACTTCCTCAAGCACCCGAATATGGCCTCTAACGATTCTGAGAAGAATGAAACGATTATCAGAATGTCTTATCGGTATATCGGATTCTGATATTGGAAGGACCAACCTTATTCGAGATGAAATAAATACAGACGATAGTCAACCTATTAAACAGGCTTCACGACAAGTTGATTGTCGCACCAAGAATTTGATCGCCTAGTATGCGACGTACACACCCAAGGTACTATCAAACCTTCACAGGGTTCATGAAAATCCGCAGCGATGTTTGGCTTCAATTTTCGCACCAACTGGATATTGCAAGGGTGTGAATCAAAATCTTTTCGTAAAATAAGCTATATGGGGGTCCCAAACAGGCTGAATTCTTGAGAACTGCGTGAAATTGACAAAAATGGATTATCACGAACATTTGCCCAAAGAACAGTAATAACAATAATCTTTATTAGTTTACCCAGGTACAGTGTTTACACAAATCAAAAGAAGATAGAAACAAACAAACTCACACCATATGTTGCTATGATTTGAGATGGCGTTTCTCGGAAAAATATTTCGCTCTATCTCTATCTTAATCCTCTGAGTAGCCGAGTTTTGTTGAAGTTTAGTTTACATCAATAGAAAGATTGCAGCTTCGTTGCTAGCAAACCACGTGTGATCGAATTAAATAAATAACTCTAAGGTGAGGAGTTTTACCGACGTGATCCAGATATTAATTTGCAAATCCGCAAAGGACCATAAATTATAAATCAAAAACTAAATAGATATCAAAAAGCGCCCAAAACCGCATAGAAGACAACAAAAAGGGACAGAAAGGATGTAAGTAATGCTCGTCCAAATTGATCAACTTCCAAATGTAAATGTCTTGAAAGTGGTTTTCTTTGATATCCTCAATAGTACATTTGCTCGGGTAATTATTAAAAGATATAACAATAAAGTCAATAGAATAGTTAAAAACGGATTTTGAAAAATTACAAATAAGAATTGCGACCAGCAAATGGCCATCCTCAAGTGTAGAACACAAAGGAAAGAAAGCATCACTAGCAAACTTTGGTTAACAAAGACTCTAAAAGAGCACATTTTATTATTTCACAATGGAGAGACGAACAATAGCGTTAGATTTGGAGATCTTGCAGGCAGTGATGGTTGTCCAGTAGATTTGACACATTGACTCACAAGGAAAATCACTACTGTTTACAGGTCACTTTGTAGGACCACTAATTAATGTATATACCGGCGTGGTCTAACGGTTAAAGTGTTTGGCCGTGATTGCGATGCTAATGGCCTGCGCTCCAAATGCAGACGGTTCGGCAAGTGGTGCACTCGGTCACTTCAAAAATTGAGTACCTGCGTTCATTGCGAACAAGGGAGTTGTAATGCGGTTGTCTTATGCGTGACCCCATCATCACGTATTGTTCCAGAATTGCTGTGCGGAAACCAGGTGTTAGAGTGAAAATGCGGGATCCTTGACACCCGGTTTTGCAGGCTACGCACCATTATAATGACAGGTGCAGGATTGCTGTTTAAGATTTGCAAGTTGGGACGGCGGAGGAATAACATGTATTTAATTGAAATGATTAAATCTGTTTACCATCACACTAGAGCTAAGGCTCAAATACATGGAAAAATTGAGAATAGATAACAAAACTAAATTTGGTCAAGAAGAGAGATGGTTCTGGGAGGGTTTGCGTTGAGTGTTATGTTACATAGGTTGTACAATTGCTTATAAAGTATAGTACTAAAATATAAATTTCTTATGTTCATTTTGGTTTTATAAAAGTGGTGTCTTAGAAAAGTAAATGAAATAAGATGGTCTGAGATGTGTCCTTGTAATTACATCAGATTTATTTTGAAACACGATGTGATCAAAAAAACTTGAAAGTTTGAAACTCACAAATTTTAAACAAGAAAACCCTGAGATAAATAAAGTAAAGTGAAATAAATAAAAAAGGAGAGGTGTCGTGGCACACCCGACAAGAGCGAAGCTCTTTAGGCATTTGACGCTTGTTTGAATAATAGGTAAAATGCTATAATTGAATAAATAATGTATAAAGAAAAAGTATTCTATTTCGAAACCGATGGTAAAGAGGTGAAGTCGAATTTGAAGTAAATTCGAGTCCTAATAATAAGAGCGCCATCTGATGGGGAGACGCAAATGTGTATAGTGTACGAGCGAGAAAGAACTAATGAAAGAAGATAGAAGAAAACCGTCTATTTGACGGTATCAAGCGTCCCACTCTTTCCCAATTAACTCTCGCCGCAGAACCTCTCGAAAAGAACTTCGCTCTAATAAAGTAGATAATTTTTATTTGTTAAATTTTAAAAACGAAATTTAGAGTGATATATTTATTGGGGAAATAATCACGTTGTTAATTGTCACACGCAATGTAAATCCCACATAATGTGTTTCCTTTGGGTTAGAAATAACGTATAGTAGTGGGAGCAGTTAGTAGATGCAATAAATTATTTTGTCTTCAATATGCCATACAAGTCACAAGCACGGTTTGCCATAAAAATGGATACATATCACTCAAATCAGTAAGTATCTTAAATCAGGGAGTATTTATTAATCAAAAATTCATACGAAATTGAATATTAATTTAATAGGTACTTAAATGCGGAATCGTGTACGTTTTTACTATTTATTACCTCCAGACATATCTCCAGCATACCTTAAAGTTCAGTTGATACTGAGAATTTAGTGGCTGTTAATGAACCTTGAGCGTCATGCGTCTAAAACATTTCTAATAGATAGGATCATCCGACAAACTCGTTATTTATGCGCAGATCCTTGGATGCATTGAGTCAACCATGAAGTAGTCCTTACAATTCTCACAGTATTGTAATCTTGATACATGATTTAAGGAAGTAATTATCTGCCCGTTATTGTCGGATAGTGGAGAATCCTGTTATACATTAGAGTATATTGAATATTCAATATCGGACCTTCCATGAGATATGTGAATTTATTCAGGTGACATATACATACGTATGTAAGTATAGATATGTATACAGCGGTAAGCCGGAATCAGACGAATTACGTTGTTCTGTTAGGGACAATAGAAATCAAACGAATTATGCCAACATAAAAATCAGGTTAATAACTTTCCAAATCTTGAATAATGTCATAACTAAATTGGAACATTGCTTTGCTAATTGTCAACACGTAAATGCTATACAGTTCCAACATTTAATTTGAATTATTTTAAATTTCGACTTTTGACTTTATAGTAACGTTTTCATTGTTAAATTCAATGATACACAAAATCTTTTCTCTCTCAAAAATCTCGTTATGTAACTTCTATCTCAGAAGTCATAGTTCTGCATGCAGAAAAACGTTCTTCCCCAAATAGCGCTATCAAAAATTGGGATTACCATTTAAAACGTCATATCTGCGACAATAATGACGTTCTCTGTAAAAATTTGCGCATTTAAAAATTAAGAATGACGTGTACATCTTTTTTTCACTATTTACAGGTTTTATTGATTTTGTTTCAAACTATACGTCCACAATATGTGTTTATCGTATATCTGGGAAAAAAATCATAATAGATTTATTTATGCATACTTATACTTACGCACGGCTTAATTTACCTGCCCTGACCTACTAAGATGTAAGCAAATTGTATGGGAATAATTCCGAAGGAAACAAGTAAACTGTGTTAATTATATTACGGTGATGAATAACCATTTCATAGCCTCAACCTCACCTTATCAATTAGCATTAGCAATAACGCAATCGCCATAAGATTATTCATCAATTATACACTAAAATTCAACAATGTACTCTACGACACCATTATTTATTAATTTGTGACAAGTGTTTCGTTGATTCACTGGTGATCAGCATCGTCAATCGATGTGGTGTGTAACAAATTATTTAGTGTTAATGTACTGTATCCCAGTCCTTTCAATAATAATAAAATTTGATGCGCACACAATATCTAAAAGTGTTACAATTATTTGCTGGGCAAAATTCGCTAAAGTATTTTTGTCCACATTGCGACTTTTCGAAAACTTCTGCGTAGTTTGTTTAAAATTATGCAACCAAATCGAACTCTAATGGTAAATACGTCCATATCTCAAAATGTATGAAGAAGTGCTGCCTCTTGGCATATTCTGGTCTTGGTTGGTTATTTAGAATACGAAATTTTCTCCGGTGAAATTTGAAATATTTGCAATTGCTTCGTGTTACCTTCTCTCTTCATGTACAAATTTATATCTACTTTTCATAGGTTTTTTTATAGCTTCAATTCGTAACTTCTTATTATATTGATGAATACAATTCTAAATGACGGGATGAAACATAATAAAACTACAGGCCCTAATAGGATATAATACGCTTGAACCAATAACTGTATACGTGCTGATAAAAGCAGATTATCTGATTCTAATAGCTGACAATTATAAAGAAATGGATATAAAGGTAGAGCAAAGTAAACTGATTATGATAAATAACAAGGATTCAATAAAAAATATACCAATTAAAATCACTAAGTACTACAATTTGTAGGCACATATGAATCATTGGGTACCGTAATATCAGATGGTGGAAAAATAGATTTAGAAGAAGTAAAAGCTACGAATATGCACTACGTCTTAACAAAGAATGGGAATAAAGAAATAGAAACAAATATTAAACAAAAGGTATCTGACATCATAATGTAATCATAATGTACAAAATACACGAAAATTGACAATCCCACAAATTGAGAAATAAGAAAAATGACAAACCAAGAAGTTATCTCCATAAAATTAAACGAAAGCAACTGAGCTAGGGTATAGTAAGAATGAATTAAGAAAACTTAACAAACAAAGTGAAAGAAAACGGAGTAGCACTAGCCTATACGACAAGCATACATATGCTGCCATCTGCTGGCTACAACTGCGCTCGTAATTTAAAACGATGTAAGGTAAAACTGACGTTTGCGACTCATACATATATTGACTTGTCCTCGTACATTGAAACCATGTATAGCAGCAGTATTCAAGGGACTACAAAATTTGAACAATCACCATCGACGGGCATTCTTAGTAATGTCATTTGCAGTACATATTTGATTGAGTACAACTCAATGTCTTGTTTACTTCTATGTGTTGATTTCTGGTGTTTTCAAATCTTCTGTTGTATTGTTTATATTATCACTGTAATGTATATGTAGTAGATAATGTCAGAACCACTTTATATTTTATAATTCTTGTTGTTGCGAGAGTAAAATATGCTAACACACGTTAGATGAATATTTCTGTATAATATTTAATAATAATAATAATAATAATAATAACTTTATTACCCAACAGATTATCCAATAAGAGGGCAATTTACAAAAAAGAAACGACAATGCAGTGTTACAAATCAAAAACTTAAACGTAAGCTTAAACTAAAGCTAAACTTAAAAGGAACAATTTGAACAAAAAAAAAAGATTGAAAAAACTGATCGCTACAATATGTTAAACATAAAAGAAGCTTCCAAATAATAGTTTTCACCAAAAAAAAAAAAAGAAAAAGAAATACTAATGTGCGGCAGAAAAATTGAAAGGGTCAGGATACGCACCATTCGCATTCCTACTCATATGATTCAGTGGCGCTTTAAGTAAAACATTAGTATGTGCTCGTGAAATGCAAAATGTATCCAGAGATCTGCAATTGTATTGAGGAACAACAAAAGATACTTGGGAAAGTAAAGATGGCGAATCGATTTCATGGTTGATCAACTTTAAGAGAAACCCACCACTAGCTACTTCCCTGCGGCGAGATAAAGATTCAAGATTGTGCCTCTGAAGTAGGCTGCCATAATCAATGCCACGAGGAGGATAGATACCATCCGATTTGTAAGAGAGGTACTTCAAAAATCTTTTGAACCGCTTCAAGCTGCAGTTGATGATGATGGTAGTGAGGATACCATACAATAGAGGCATACTCCATCTTGGAGCGAACAAGCAAGTAGTAAACAGCCTTTAACGCTGCATCATCGGAAAAGTGTCTGCAAGTTCGAAATAAAAACCCAAGTGATTTAGAAGCTGAGGAACCGATAGCTTGTATGTGTAAAGAGAATGACAACTATGTATCAAACAGTACACCAAGGTCTCTGAATTGGTTCACTCTAGGAACTATAGCATTAGAGACTGTGTAGTTATATATCTCTGGCTGAGAAGAGCGAGTGAAGGTAAGTGTTGCACATTTATCAACATTCAATTGAATGTTATTGAGAGAGCACCAATCATTAATTGCTGTGAGGTTTTTTTGTAGAATCACGGAATCAGACGTTGAAGTAATCTTGTTGTAAATTTTGAGATCGTCTGCATAAGCAAGGAAGTCACAATCCAAAGAGAGCAAAAGATCATTCACGTATATATTAAAAAGAAGTGGACCTAAATTTGAGCCTTGAGGGACTCCACTGGACGCAATGAAAGAGCAAGATAGAAAACCATTATAGTGCACGTAATATGTACGATCATGAAGATAAGATTGCATTAGCAACAGCACCAGGACAGAGTCCAATTGAAGAGAGTTTGGATACTAACACCCCATGATCAATAGTATCGAAGGCTTTGCTGAAGTCTGTATATATAGTGTCTACCTGAATTCGTTTATCGAGGTTCTCGCTAATGTACTGGGTAAACTCAGCTAAGTTGGTGGTAGTTGATCGTCCACGAGAAAATCCATGTTGATGAATAGATAGATAAGGTTTGATGGAGTTATACAATCTTTCGCAGAGAAGTTGTTCGAAAACCTTAGCACAGTTTGAAAGTATACTAATAGGTCTATAATTGTAAATATTACGCGCGTCACCTTTTTTATGACGAGGGTGATCCTGCTAATTTTCCAAGAAGACGGAAAAGTAGACGTTTTGATAGCCATATTAAAAATCGTACATAGCGGTTCACACTGAATTGGAGCACAGTCCTGAATAAGAAAACTAGGTAAAGCGTCATCTCCTTGAGTCATCGTCGCTTTGAGCTTTCTTAAGGCACTAGTAACCTCGTTAGGAGTAAAGTATCCAATGTTAAAAGAACAGCTATTAAAGTCCGAATAAAAATGGCTAGGATTAGTAGGTATGCTATGAGTGAATACTTTGGAGAACACATCTGCAAATGCTTGAACGATATCAATTGGTTTCTCAAGGATTGAGTTATCAACACCCAAACACCGAGGAATTCTGGAGGTAGAGAGCCTAGAGTTTACAAGCTTCCAAAATAATTTTGAATCACCAGCTATATTCATTTCAATAGTTTTATGATATTCCCTATAAGCTCCATTAATTTGTATCTTAATTAAGGACCGTAATCGTGAAAATTCGCTATGGTAAATGGAAGACTTAGTTGTTTTTACCATTTCCTATGATAATAATGTTTCAGTTTTAAGTTTTTCTTAATGTCTGTATTAAACCAAGGTGGGTATATTCGTTGGGAACTTCTGTACATTGGTACGAAGGGATCAATAGTAGTAAATAGTTGATTGTAAAATGCAGAAACAGCATCGTCGACATTAGAAAAACCGTTCAGAAAGGTCCAGTCGACATGCAAGATACTGTCGTACAGCGACATAAAATCCGCTCTTGAAAAATTATATCGCAAGTTTTTATTAGACGGGACGTTATTTCCTGCTTTAGACTTGGTAATATCTAGGATTGCAATTAGGGCAGGGTGAAACACATCTTCGTGTATAAGCGGAACAGTATCATGGCTAACGGCAATAGTACAAGAAAGGTTAGAGAAAACTAAATCTAAAGTTCTATCATTACAGTTTAAGACAATGATATTTATTTAGTTTACTTAGTAAACTAAATCTCTGCCCATCACCCCCAAAACTGCGCGGCTGCAGTAGTTCCCCAAGGAGATAAAAGGCTTTGAGCCCTTATGTACGCAACTTAAAATAAGTTCTGACATCATTGGGTGTCGAAAAATTTTTATACAGTCTTATAGTTCCATATCTTCTCGTGTAAATCACTCTGTAACTAATTAAACTGAAAACCTAGACACCATCCTTCACTGGCTTGGTTGCAATATATTACCTAAAACTATGTAATTCCATTGTATGACTCGTTTTACTTAATTCCGACAACTACTCTTTAAGACGTTATTTCCAGAACATCTTGTGACGTGCACAAATTTCATTACTTGCGTTTCGGAAATATTTCGCTTAGCATATTGGAAATGTACGCCCAAATGTTATTCCCAATAGACAAACCTTTCTTTCCTAGGGTTTCTTAACGATATTCCCGGTAAACCAATCATATCGCAGCGTTGAGTAGATGCCCTTGAATTTTTGAATTCGTCCAATCACGACGACGCGAAGCCAATCTTCATCCCGGCGTAGTAACAAGCAGTACTAGGCAATAGGTAGCCAAGGCGAAAAAGACGGTTACGATATCGGGAGAGTTTTTGCTGAGTGAATTGTAGTTTGTGTTGTCGTTTTCTGGAAATATCGAAAAGATATTGTTTTACCCTGAAGTAGGGGGATTAATCAGCAAGCTCCCAGTTGTATTTTTTAACTAAGTACAGCTTCCGTTCGGGAGGAAGAAAACCGTTATCGCGCCCTCAATAATCCACTTCGAACCAAATTGAACGCCTTGCCCACAATACAGCCAAAAGGAATTGGTAAAAGCGGATTATAGTCTCATTCATCAGACAATTCTTTAGCTCCATCTTTTCCAACAAACGGGTCAGACGAAACGTAAAAATTCGCGCGATGACATCATCGGGAGGACCGCCATAACACCACAACTAAGCTATTTATAATTCTATATGTTTTAGACCTTTTTTTCGAATATTTAATATTTTCCATTACACAATATTTCCATGTAGAGTAATCATTCACTAAGTTGCCGTATTTTTATCATCAACGACAAAGTTATCCAAAGATTCTGAATTAATGTGGATGGACTTGAAAAAATTCTTATTTGGTGAAGTGAGGTAAGTATGTAAACAAATCATAATTTATGTTTGTAAGTTCTTCAAATAGCATGTTTGCTTTGTGCTGTGTGTTGGTAACATCAAAGACATTTTCGTGTATCTTATAAATATCTTATATATTGCGTTCCATGTTTACAGTAATAGTATGCAGCAATACAGCATAATTCGGTTCCACTCACTTGTCCCACATCCTTCTATGAATATGATTATAACAGATACTAGCCGACTACACCCTTGCCCCAAAGCCTAAGAGAAATGTGTAGTGGGAATCTTTTGAAAGAAAAAAGTGGAAAATTAACAGAATTCGTTTTCCAACTTTGCAACTGGCGCAGTGTATTGACTATAATAGAGAGCATTTATGGAATGGAGTTAGATACATTTTGTGTGTTAGTTAAATTTTTACTACCGCATATATTTGGACCTATTTTTACTAAACACTTACTCCACTTTACCCTACTATTTGATGTTATTGAACTAACTTGGTTACCTGTTTGATTATGCGATATATAGGTCGTATCCTAATCCAGTTATTATTATCATTGAACTATTTTTGCGAAATGTAAATATTTTAAAACATTGTACAACGCTTAGAAATAACCCATTCAGTGAGAGTATATTTATTAAAATTTACAAACGAAATATGGGCCCAACTTTAATATATCTAGGCATACATGTTTTATATCTTCCGTAAAAGTTATTTCTCTAAAGGGACGTCCAAATAATTCAATATTCCGTTTGAAGTTTGAACTATCTAATTAATGATTTAATTTCGGTTAGATTGCGGTCCAGTCTCTACCGCTGGTGGACCTTTTGTAACTAAATTAAGCGAATTCAGGTTTGGAAAAGTGACCGCTATTAAATAGAACGCCGCGGTGGTTTCTAGAGGAATCGCTTCTTTTCGGTGAAAAGCATTATTACTTACAGGTTACCTAGTTAGAGTAGAAGGTTGTTCAAATTACTGACAGCAAACTTAATATACGTACATCAGTGTCGAATTGCTAAGGAGATTGATGTAGGTGCTACGTCAGAATTCATTCAACAAAATGAATGAAAGAGGTTGAAAAATATCCAAGCGAATATCGATTTGTGTAATAATGAATTTGTTTAGTGACTACTTCATAAAAGCAAATATTACAGCCACCGCAAGTATTTCAGTTTCGTAATATGTACTTTTTTCTATCTCTCTGAGTACTAGTTAAGTCAAGAAGTTAATGACGTTTAGAGAATGACTAAATGATTTGTGATATAGATCAAGATGAATTTCAGTGATATTCAGCTTTCAGCAAATGATGTCAGCAAGTAGCGCTTCACACACATATTTTAATATACATAAGTATTGTAAACGACACTTAAAATAATAATAACACTTCAAGCTGCTTTATTCACTCTATCCTTTTAAACATATTAGCAACCGAATTAATACTACATATATACGACGATGTCGTATTTGATGGGTCTATCCATTAGCTTTGGTTTGATATTTTGCACAACCTACTGTAAGAACTTCTTTTGTATTCTGCCGCGTTCAAGTCAATGTTCCGCTGTCCGTATAGGCAACTTCTTTTTCTTAACAATCTTGAAAATACTGGCAGCATCATATTGGAACTGTTTCAATATTTCTGAAAAAGTTGGTAACTACCTGCATGGACATCGAAACGTCTACGTTAATTAATGGTGCATCTAAAAGCAGTTTTTACCATGAATATTTTCCATGAAAAGATGTTTATGCCTTGTTTTACAGCTTTTAAAAAAATGTACATTTGAAAACATCAGTAGACTGTGAAAGTACTTGAATATAGTTTATTAAATACCAGCGATTCCGAAGTGAACCTAATTATTTTTTCTTTTTCGTATAGTTTTTCTACGTATTTTCCCTTCACATTCATGTAGTTCTTCCATTATTTCTCAATTCTTAAAGGTATGATATGTTGAACTCGATCTTGCAAAATGCATTGACTCCTTCATTGGATGTGAACCTATTGTTGTCGAACGATCGTTTTATATTTGGCAAACAAATTCAGGAGCAAGTCTGAAGAGGGTGGTAAATGTAGTAGTAGTTCTGTGGCCTATTCGGTCAATTTGACCCCGACAACTGGTGATCCGTATGCTGACGTTTAACTGTGGTAAAGGTGTGGCTTGTGTTTATATTAATATATTGACATAATGAAAACGTCTACCTGCACATATGTGCTAGTTAGCATATAACTTTTGGTTCCTAACTTGGAAACCTCTATCTACTTGGTTTTATACACATATTCCTGATAAAGGCAATAAATTAATTGTGGAAATATTAAGTAAGAAATAAATGTAGTTTTATTTATAACCTCTTTAGGCCGAATTACCAGAAAAAGAATATCTAATTTCATAATAAATTCAAGTAGTTGTACTTACACTTAACGTTTAAGTTCTTCAAATGTTAGAAATCATTTTATATATACGCCACTCCTTTGTTTCATGTCAGTTTTGACTTGTTTAAATATACTATGCACACATGTAGATTAATAACCACGTACATTCTCCTGAAATAGAGTTCTCGTATTTTTGGTCATTGCAATATCTAAGTTTACATTATTGCGGAATGCGTATAATGTGGATTTTGCGCAGGTGGTATTCCGATTTCTGAAATAGATTGTAAACACTGTTCATGTCAGATGTCATTACGAACGAATACTGGGTTTTGTGTAGACGTCGTTGAGCTGCGAACAACGCCAGATGCGTTGTTGTACGTATTTCTGTAAACAGTTAAGGCACTTTCGTTATTTTGGAGAACCATAGCATGGCAGTCAGTTTACTTATGAACGTAATCGTTGCGACGTTTAAAGCGTAGCACTTAAAGAAACGAGTATGTGTCTTAAGAAGTTATGAAACTTAGTACTTGTCATGAACTTGAAATTAATTAAGCCAAGTAAGACTATGTGACATTACAGGGAGTAAGTATACATGCTATTAACGAAGTCGCATAAGAAACTGAAAATCAGCGGCATAGTAGGTAATTATATTAAGTAAACGATGTTAAAGTAAATGCGATAAATTTATATAGGATATAACCAGTCCATTCGTATTTACATATACAAAGAGATCATTAAAGATTGAAGTACCGACGCCAACACTAACAACACTTTAGTATTTTTCCTTGCCTTATATTTGCAGATTTAATATATAATAACTAACACTTTACGTGACATATAACTATTCTTTGGCGTAGATTGTTTTCGTTACTTGTCATCGTGTTGCTTGCTCGTTCTTTTCATTTATTTCATGTTTAGTTAGTAGTAGTCTTTATAAAGACCCTTTTATGAGTATTTGCTGTTTATTGGGAAGTAAAAGAATTTTAAAATAATTTATGATGGCGTTTGGGAGTATTTCCATAAAAGTTGTCGAATAATTGCAAGGAAAGTATTTTTATTTTCTGGTTTATAAAATTGTTGTTCATCGTGTTCGTCCTATTTCAAACCGATTTTTAGACGCGGGAAGCATTCATAGAGGAAAATCATCAACTATTCATACTGTGGAAAGTGTTGCAGATATTCAATAAGGACTGGATACAAGTTCTGTCATCGATCATGTCGGAAAGCATGTAACGGATACGTGAATCTTCATATTTGGAGTACAGAGAATCTTCATACATGTTTAGAGGTACTATTACATCCATAAAAGTTGGAGTGGTGATTGGTATGTCTCGAAGACGCACAATTTGTACAATCTTCTTTTGGGCCAATTCTTGACGCTGTCACTTATCATAGATTGATATTGGATCCTTTTGTTAATCAACTACATGGTGCTGAATTGGAAAATAGATACTTTCAACAAGAGAGGGCAAAACTACATACTGCAGAGGCTACCTTGCAACATCTGAAGGAATTTCGAGTCGTTTAATAAGCAGAAATCGATGATGTCGTAGGTCATAGGAGCCAACGCCGTCTAATTACCTTTGTTCGGATATTTCAAAACTGAAGTTTATAGTATTTTATCACATACAATAGATGAACTAAGAGTAACGATTACAGAAACGGTAAATAATATTACTATTGAAATGTTGCAGAGTAAACTTCTGCTTACAAGTAAATGGCAAACATTTTGAACAACTACTGTAATTATCAAATGTCAAAATTGTTGTCAAAAAAACAACCCGTTTAATATGCATATTGTACGTGTATGGAATTATTAGTGTTTGGCGTTGCATGACTGTCATGATCAGCAACTTCTAAGAAAATTAGTCAGTGTTACCAATAGTATTAAGTACACACCACACATGCTTTCCCCTATTTATTTTTTGCTAGAACTCTAAAATTGAATACATTTAGGTGACTATCAAACTGTTGGCATTTGCGCTGAAAATTTTGCCTCCTATCCTGAATTAGTGCATTTTTGTAAATATACCGTAGAGAATGAGATGATGAACTTGCTAAAGGAGCAGCGTGTTAAACATCGGGAAACCTTCAGAAGATTGCTGGGAAAGAGCAGGAATCGAAATGGGAAGGCCTTATTGATAGGGAAAGCTGTGTATATAGATACAATAGGAACTTGATTGTACATTTTGTAACTAATCGATGATGTAATGAAAATTTTTAGAGTTTCATTTCTTAAATGATGGCTTGCACGTGTCGAAATTGTTCACCCACACAGCTACAAGGAAGGTTATGGAGCCGTTCTGTAAAACACCTGAACTAACATTGTAACCATGCTCATATGTGTAGATTGAGGTATTAATATACTGAGGGACCAATAAATGCACTTCGATAGGTATTTGAGGTTATAGAAGAGGATAATGAGGAGTATCTTCTCGTTGAAAATACGTGATACTACTAACCTTAGTAAATTTAAAGAAGAGATAATTGCTTCTATAGTTATCATGAATATTTAATTGGGCCGTCCTGTTTGTAGTGATGTATTTGTGCACTACTTAATGTGTTGTTTTTGTGCTTTATATAATAATAATAACAATAATTTATTTATTTCTCAACAGTCCAAGAGCCAGTTACAGAACAAAAACAACAACAAAAAAAAAAAAAAGTATAAGTTTGCCATACAACAGATTAAATATAGTACAAAAAGACACAAAGTGCAAACTTAAATATTATTTGGCAGCGGAAATGTTCATAAGGAGAACAGATCAATATGATACCTATTTCCATTTCTCATCATATGTGTTATTGGCGCCTTTAGTGGTATGTTCGTCTTAGCTAAAGATGAAAAGTGTTAAAGTGTCTAGTATTATGAGCAATTCTATTGATAAAGAATTAAGAACAAAATTCGCGCTGGTGTTGTCTCTTCTATCAGAGAGTCGGCATAAACTCCATCTATTTTAAAAGATAAGTATTTAAGGAACCCCTTCTGAATTCGTTCAACTGCTAAATTTTGGTAAAGATTATATGGAAACCACACACTAGAAGCGTACTACAGTTTAGATCGGACAAACGCAAAGTACAAAGATTTTATTGCGTTAGTGTTTGTAAATTGCTTACAAGAACGAATGACAAAGCCTAACACTTTGAAGGCTAATGAGGAGATGGAGTCTATATGTTGCGTAAATGGTAATCAAATAGAACTCCCAAGTGAGAAACACAAGTCTTTCTGGAAATAGGTGCGTTTTCCACGTTGCAGCGGTATTGAATAGAAGTGTTCGAGTTTGTATAAGACACCACCCCAAGCTATCGAATTTTCCAATGAGCATTCCATGATCTATCCTGCCAAAGAAGTCAACGTAAGTTATATCCACCTGGCCAGGAGTGTCAAGCGCCTCACTCAAGAATTGGGTGATGTGAGTCAAGTTAGTGGTTATCGATCTACTCACAATAAAACCATGCTGATGCAGAGATAAAAAGGGCTTAACAGCTGTGTAGATTCCAGTATAGAGCATATGCTCAAAAACTTTAGCAAAGTTGGATAATATACTGATACGTCTGTAATCGCAAACATTAGACTGATTAACGGTTTCAAGAACGGGCGTAACTCTACTGATTTTCAAGTTTTGCGGGAACGTTGCTGTTCTCAAGGATAGATTATAAAGAAAGGCAAGTGGGAAAGCATAGCAATACATTTGCACAATCTTTCACTAGGAAACTAGACGAGCCATCATGTCCAGCACTCGAACTGGATTTTGATCTCTTGATGCTTGTAATCAGTGCGTTCTCGATGAAGAGAACTACGAGGGCCATCCAGTAAATAAGTTTCCCTACTTTTTAACCAATAAACAACATTATTTACAATTATGCAGTTATTTTATTTTCATTATACAACTCATAGACTCCTTCTCTACATAATCACCATTTCTGTCCAAACATTTTTGGTACCGTTGTAGCAATTTTTTGATACCACTGTTGTACCAAGCTGTGTCCTGTCTTCGTAGCCAGTGGTTCGCCTCCGCCTTCACTTCGTCATTATTCGCAAAGTGCTTGCCTCCAAGGTGCAACTTGAGTGCTGGAAAGAGATGGAAGTCGCTTGGGACAAGATCCGGAGAATAAGGTGGATGTGCGAAAATTTCCCATTTGAAGTTTTTCAGCAACGTTTGGGTCGTTCGAGCTGCGTGGGGGCGAGCATTGTCATGTACCTCGCAGCGTTAACCGTAGTGCTTGGGGGCAGGTAGTCAACCGTGAAAAAACGAATTACAGAACGGAGTTCGCACGTGGACACGTTCACCAGTGGTAGCTCCATGGCAACTGAAGCGCTACGGACTTGCGCGTACGAATAGCGTGATGTGGAAGGTCACGCGCTTCCAACGCATCCTAGTCACCATTTCTTACACTACTAACTAATTTTTACAACGTTTCGTTCGCAGAAAAAAATAGGGAAACTTATTTACTGGATGGCCCTCGTACATTACAGTTACTGCGGCAGGTGGGGATACAGATGGAGCCGTTGGGAAAGGCAACAAGTCCGTACATTTTAGCGTACGCGTCAGCAAACGCCCAACCAAACATGTATTGTAGCTGTTGGTTGTAATTACTTCTGATGAAACCATACCACTTTGTGATCGTATGGTAGATACAAATTATTACTATTATAATATACTCTATGCAGTTGGAAATTTATCTGATTAAAAATCAACTTCTCGCCTAGCAAGAGTAGTAAATAAGGTATGTTGCTATCGGCCCATAAGAAATAACCACGATGCCTAGAAATGTCTTTCAAAGTCATCGATATAGTTATATGTATGTACGAGGGCGGATTGATAATGAAGCTACCTAGCGCTACATGGCAGCACAAACACAAAAACTTTTTTTTTAGAAATTGCGATCTGTCAAAAGTCAGCTGTTGAAATTTCACCCAAATTCATCTATTAGTTTAGTTGTTGTAGTCGTTTGAAGTAAGCAACTTTTGTGTTTCTTGAAAAATGGAAAAGTGAATTTCGTGCAGTGATTAAACACTATTATTTGAAAGGGAAAACGGCGAAAGAGACAAAAGAAAAGCTCGATAAACATTACGGTGAGTCTGCCCCGTCAGATTACATGGTAAAATATTGGATTGCTGAATTTAAACGCGGACGAACAAGCACTGCAACAATACCATCAACAGGAAGGCCAAAAGAGGTGGTTACTGAAGAAAATATCAAGAAAATCCTCGATATCGTTATGAATGATCGCCGAGTCAAGTTACGTGAGATTGTTGAAATGGTAAACATATCATATGAACGTGCGTTCAACATTTTGCATGAACATTTGCATATGAAAAAGCTATCGGTAAGATGGGTGCCGCGTTTGTTGAGTGTCGAACAAAAACGAGTTCGACAGACCACTTCACAGCGGTGTTTGGACATGATAAAGCGTAATCCTGTTGATTTTTGGCGTCGATTAATAACTGTTGATGAAACGTGGGTCCACCACTACACACCTGAAACCAAAAATCAATCGAAACAATGGGTGGAAGCTGGTGGAAGTGCTCCGAAGAAGGCAAAGACAGTGAAATCGGCTGGCAAGGTTATGGCCACTGTATTTTGGGATGCACACGGAATATTGCTCATCGATTACCTTGAAAAAGGATCCACAATCACAGGAAAGTATTATCGTGCATTATTGGATCAATTAATTGACGCAATCAAGAAAAAACGACCACATTTAAAGAAGAAAAAGTGCTCTTTCTTCAAGACAACGCACCGGTTCACACAGCATTAGATACGATGCTAAAATTACGTGAAATACACTTCGAATTGGTTGATCATCCACCTTATAGTCCAGATTTAGCTCCTAGTGAATTTTTCCTGTTTCCAAACTTGAAAAAATGGCTCGCAGGAAAAAGATTCATCTCAAACGAAGAAGTGAGTACTGAAACTAACGCGTATTTTGAGGGGTTCTCAAAATCGTATTATTCAGATGGTATAACAAAGTTGGAATATCGTCTTACTAAGTGTATTGAGCTAAAAGGAGACTATGTTGAGAAATAAATGGTTTTCGAAAAAAAAATGTTTTTTTCCTACTTAGGTAGCTTCAATATCAATCAACCAAAATTATCCTCAAATAACAATACTGTTTCAGAAATATGTAAAATAAAGTGCATGGTCTCTTGCATATTAGCAGTGTAATCCTCTCTTCAAGGATCCAATATTGCAATAGACATTTCTTGACAGGGCTTTTTGTTACATTTATATGACTTCCTCCTTTAATTGTTAGAGACGTGGAAAGGTACGTATTTCGTTCAATATTGTGGAATTGCACAGGTTTGGTTTTTGCTCCACTCATTATGTATTCACTACAATATTTTTAATAGGAATTCGAAATTAAGAAAACTTGGTTGATTTATGAATGACAATACAAAACATCTATTGTGGAAAAGTTATTGAAAAGACTTCGATAGTGTCGCTCATAGAAAACTGTTTCTTTTATTTACTCATTCTCATATCTCAATTTCATATATATATATATATATATATATATATATATATATATATATATATATATATATATATTAAATTTAATTTGTGAATTATTTGAATTTTTAATTCCGACTTATTGTTAGTTAAGAGTATCTCCATGAGAACTGATTAAATCATATATATTTATTCGTATCGGTTTTGATAATTTATAGAAAATGGAAATATGTAATTTTTATTGCGGTAATTATCTCTCTTAGCCTTTTACCCTTTTTATCTTTCGGTGTAAGGTGCGGTAATTGTATGTAATCAAAAACTATTATGTATAATAATTAAACAGACATCGATGTGTAATAGAGAATAATATGGTTAACTTTTCCCATTTTCGCACCTCGTAATAAATTTTCATAACCTCTATTGAATGCACGGGAATATGAAGATGGTACACAAAATTATTATTAATGGTTTGTATTACTTGTGGAGACACAACAATTTCAAAATTTCGAATTACACTAACTCTTGGAAGGTAAGGCGGTAGCAATCGGTTTGTAAATAATAGAATTACTCAGAACTAAAAAGGAGGTTTAGTAGAAGTGTGCTTCTTTACTATAGCAAGGTGATCACTATAGTACTTTATTACTCGCATTTGTGTTTCTTATGACACATGTAAACAAAAAGTATATGAGTTGTAGAAGTCCCATACGAAACGCAATGTTACGGATACAATAATAGAATACTAATTTAGATTTTGTTTCAAGTTCTTTATAGTTTTTGGCATTCCTCCAATTAGTCAGTTTACTACCAATTTTCATGCCAAAGTTAACAGATTTAAGATTTGCAAGATTTAGCACTCATTTCTTCATAACTTTGGTATGTGCTTTGTAATTACTGGCGGCAAAATCATTTTCCAATCTAGTAGAATACGACTAATGGGATACGTTATTTCCAAAGTGATCTAGTATTTAAGGACTAAGAATCAACAATATACATATTTGATAGTTAACTTTTTAGCAGCAGAAGCATTTTTGTTGCTAATCATGCACATCGTCATAATGAAAATAACCTAGTAATATTGTAAAGTAAATAAATCTTTGGCTGGTAAAAGAAATATGTTGCTCTTTCTGCCGGTAGTGCTTCATACCGATAAATTATCGGATAACGTTATCCTGACAATAAATTATTTTTGTCGTATTATATTGTATTGATATTTTGTTGAAAATTTGTTTGGTAATTTGCCGAATATTTCAAAGCACCGAAAAGTTGTTTAAAAAAATTGGTGTGCATGAGATTTCCGATAACGTAGCTAAAGTAAGATACTATGGTACTATGGGAAACGATATTCTTCTAGGTTCGTGGTACTTTGATTCGATTTTTTCTAGCTTTATTGTACAGCAATCATCATCATCATCATTCATAGTTTCGTTGTATGAGTACGAAGTGTGATATTAGTTCAAAGCGAATGTGTTAACAACCTTTAGTAAATTGAATTATACCTATAAGGCATAAAATTAATTTTTGGCTTAGCGCGATATAAAAAAATATGAAAGAAAGCCGGCAGCATAATTTGTCGGGGAAAGCATTACTGCTTTTTACGATTTCTGCCACAGCTAACTCGATATATGTATCAGTAAAGGTACGGCCTTTATTTCTTCATTATGAGCACATAAAAAAGGGCCTGGCATCTGCGTTTCATTTTCATCGCATATTGTTCGAAAAACTCGCCAACTGTCCTCGACACATGGCACACACAGACAAGGTGTTAATTGAATTTGCGTTCCGTGTATCGATGTGTGAGTGAGCTCCAGTACGTGTGCTGGATATAGGTACCGGAAACTTGTTTAAAAAAGCAAAGCGCAAAAAACCCGACAGCCCTTTGAATTGACGTTGAAGGTAAAAGATTTAAAACTACATGACTATTTTATGTCAAAGTGAAGATTAGAATAGAGCCATTATGGCCGTATCTACAGTATTGACAGAGGAATACGAACTTTAGGTTTGCTAAAAATTGCCTAGCAGTAACTAGTAAATATGTATGTTCTAGACCCAAGCGTATCATTTTGTTAGAATTATGGTTTAGCAGAATCTTTCAAGTTGCATCTACCACTTTCTATGTACGTCAAATGAAAAACAAATTTCAATGAAATATAAGCTGCGTATCTGACATTTACAATTAGCTTTAGCAGAATGATGAATTTGAAGAGGTAACACCACTGTACATTTTTCAGGAAATGAATTTTCTTATTTATTTGATTTGTAACTCCTCGAATACATTAATAGAAATCGTTAGAAAGTGTTAATGTTCAGTTAGAAGCATTTTCGTGATTAGTTCAGAAGTGAAAAGTACTTTAGTATAGTATTAGTATATGTACAAGAAAGACATAATTTCCTCGCTTGACTATATAGATTAGATTAGATTAGATTAATTGAGGTGGCAGTACTGCCTCTTCCACTGCGACCTTTACAGATCTTCGCTTGACATAACGGTATTTGTGTATACTGTCGATTTTTAATAGTTTATTTGTAATCTCAGAATACTTATAATTTGCAATGAGCGACACAAAAGTATACCCGGATCAGAAAGATAGGAAAAATTTTATCCAACACGCCGCGTCGGAGAAATCGGAGCCTCATCGAGACGACCGTTGAATAGATGTGAGGCTAAGCGAGATTCGAAAGAAGTCAGTGCTTATGCCCATTTATAAGGAGGTGACTCGAGACGAGTTGCTAAACCGTTTCTTGGGAGACTATACGCAAAATAGCAACGTAAGATTCAACGCTACTGTTTGGAATTTGGCTCCGAAAAAATGTCTTAAATATAGCGACTGATATTACTTAATGATTTTAATGATGATCTAACAAATATTCTACGAATCATGAAAGTATTCGAGATGGATATTGGCTTCTAATTATACAATTTTTGTGTTGAAGATAAGCGGATCAAAGGGGCGCTGTAGCATACAATCCTCGAAGAAAGAGTATAAGGAAGAATATTTGGAATACATGGAAGGGTAGCTTTATGGTCCTGGGATATCAGATTAATGGTAAAAAATTATAAACAGTCGAATTTTTCATTTGTTCATGTCTATAACACATTTCAAAACTTTTTTCTCGAAACATGATTTTTCAAAACAACACGCAGCATAACTCCAACAATTTTTATTCTTTTTATTCAAATTTTGGTCCATATCTTTAGCATAACAATATTTAGTGAAAACCACATAATTTTCGATAAATTAATTTAAACATTAGTTATTAACAAATGATCACCCTTTTTTGGCCAACAATTGAATGTTTTACTTCAAATACTCGCCAATCACACAAAAATGTTTCACTAGCTATAGCAGTGTAGATTAGGTGAATTTTTTTTATTATTCCGAATTCAAATGCGTGCAAAACTCAGGCGGTTCGCCGGGTGGTTCACGTCAGTCACATTAAAAATGGAGTACTTGTGTTCATTGTGAACAAGGGTAATAATGTGGTTGTCACTACACCACCACGTAGCCTTTCGAAATGGATTGTCGGGCAGTAAACGGGTGTGAGGACGAAGATAACGAGGTTCTTGATACCCCTGTTTGCAAGTGTTGCTCCTCGTTTCTCGATGGACGTATGTAAACTCCTCCACGAATGTGGTCAAGTAGAAAGGCCATCAACAAAAGATACGTAAATTTCTACAACGAAATGTGTGAATTTCTACTCAAAGTTAAAGTAAGCCGTTTAGGCCGTAGTCCAGCTAACACATAATTAATAATTAACAGATCGCCACCCAAATCACAGCTTGCCAGTCGACAGCATTCTAGTCTCTAGAAATTAATATAGATTATCTTGGCGGTTTCGGACCACCGTATTTTATTGTAAAAATTATATATATATATTTGATTTTCCAGCATAATCCAATTTCAACTCTACACACTTAGCCCAGAAGATTTCTAATTTGTTCAAACCATCCAGATAATAATGTTTCGGAAACTCTTCAAAATATGCATTCGTCTTGAATATGACCTGTTTATTTGCCTGTAAACTCGTTCCACCGAGCCAATTTTTTTAATTTGGACACAAGAATAAATGACTGGGAGCCAGATCTGGTGAATATGGCGGATGAGACAGCAAATCGTAACGCAATTCAACTAATTTAGTTGTAGCAACAGTGGACAAATGAAACGGCGCATTATCGTGATGGAACCTGTCGTTTTGTCTTAAGTTCGACATGTCAACAGATCAGCATAATATTTGCCAATTATCGTTTTCCCTTTTTGTTAATAATCAATAAACACCATTCGAATCCAAAAAAAAACTCTTACCCTGGGCTTAATGTCCAAAAAGACGGTTTTTGGCTTTTTGGGGATACGCTCGGCGGGAGAAGTCTTTCTGGAGCATAATCGTGTACCCCAGTTTTATCTACTCAATCTACTGTGACATATTGATGGAAAAATTCCCTTGGATTATGTTCAATCTTTTAAATTTTTAATGCGAGCGCGTATTTGGTCAGCATTAAACAAATGCGGCAACCATCTCGCGGTTAGCTTTTTCTCATGTTTAAATATTCATGTAAAATATTGCATACTTCTTCGGTTGAAATATTGATTTGAGCAGCCATCTCAAGTACTTTCAAGCAACGATCGCTAATTACAAGGGCATGGGTTTTATAAACCATTTCTGGAGTAGTTATAGTAAACGATGGTCCCGAGCGTTCTGCATTATCCGTGCTCATATGGCCATTTTCAAAAACAGGAAACGACTTACAAATCATTCCGCGGGGACGGACTACAATCACAATAATACTTACGTAACTTTTCCTCCGTTTCTTTCATTGTTTTTCCACTTGAAAATTAATATTTAATTTACGCCCCAAACTCTCTATTCTCATATTTAAACAACAACAAAAAAGTTTGTTTTAAATAAGTATGAAACAACCTATCTGTCAGATTAGTGTGCACTTTTAACTGACATCAGAAACATGGCACAAGCCAACAACATAATCATCGTAGCGAAAGTGTTGCCAACCTTTGAAAAAACATTCTGCCGCCAAACCGCCGTCGTATTTGCTTCAATTATCAATAACTTCACAGTGCGAAGGTACAAGTAAAACTAGGAAATACGATTATTTCCGCTGGTGTGACGTATCTTTGTGTTGGAATACATGTATGTTTATAATTTTCCGGAAGCTGCTACTCGGAGCCGTATCACACAAGTGGTTCAATAGCACCTACACAAATATTAAAATAAAATAGAAATTTCTCTTTGTTACGGTATACATTATCAAGTTGTATATATATTCTTTAATGAAAGCAACGATGACTAAAAAGAATTTCAGGTAATCGTATTAAACTGGCTTTAACACATTCATTACTCTGAAACAAAATGGAATTGACAAAGAACTATAAAATTTGTCATTTCTAATAATGTACTTTTTTAATAGATAATCACTCTTTTTATGAAACAAATTTAACAGAATTAAATATAATATAAAGTCCGCTGTATATTATTTTCTTCTGTTATAAATAATTCTTTTTGATTCTTACACCAAAAATAATTCTCATTTCTATAAAATCTTTCGAAATGCTTTCAACCAATATTTTAATCATTAATATATAAATATGCATTGACATGTGCATGCTACAAGTATTAAATATACTGCATCTACGAATAATTATTTACGCATCAAATATTAATTACGATAGAGCACGGACTTAACGTAAGTATAACGTTGCCCTTACTAATAGAAAATTTAAATATGTAACTAGGAATCGTGAACAAACACTTGGAGATATATTTTAGGAATAAATAAAAAATTATGGATTGTATATTTTATTTTATATTTTAGTAAAATCGTAAGTAAGCAAAAAAAAACAAGAAGCAAAAAACAATACTTACATTTATTGCACCCCAATTGTGCCTATTTTTGCTGACACTTTTGGTTATAGGTTAAAACTGACACAATATGCCAATGCTACATCAAGGAGATTTCCTAGTGCGGATTGATATAATTTTGCATCAGCAAGTTCATCTTCAGGAACTGCAAATCCGAGATTTTGATGTGCAAAATATTTTCAATGAAAGTTTTCTGAGGTAAACTTACAATGTCCGGTTGCCTATCTCGTTTCATTTTGATTCCCAAACAAAAATGCAATTTTCCTAAATGTTTCATTTTAAATTCCCTTAATCATTTATCTTTAACACAATTTTTAAGTTTCTTATTACGTGCAAAAGTTATTATGTCGTCTACATACATATACGGTTATAATTAAACCAGCACTACTAGTAAACATATACTAAAACTAGAACAAGTAAGTCCAATATTTTTAAGAAACTTGAGAATAACCTTTAGTAACTAATCTTGCTTTATAACGCTCGTTATTGCTATCAGCCGTGTGTATAATTTTAAAAACTCATTTGCATTGGAACGCTTTGCGATCTGGAGGTAAAGGTACAAGATACCATGTATGATTGTGTTTATCGGCATTCGGTTCAACATGAATAGCGTTTTGCCATTCTTGAGCAATGAGGAGTAATTGGAATGCCTGATGTATTGATTGAGGCACGCCATCATCATTCAGTAGAGGAAATAAGAGTTGCAAAATGGCATTGATGAATATCAGGCATATCAGTTGTATCATAATGTTGCATATATGCAGGGGGTCCACATGCACGGCCTGGACGCTCATCAATTTGAGTATGAACTTGGGGAAGTATGTACATTAGGTTCTTAGGAAATTCATCAACTACGGCAGGAATTACATTTGTTTCGAGTAATAGATAATCATTATCAAGAGGAACATTTGGAAATTCCTTAAATTTAGCCATAAACATTTCGGTTACGATGAACTGAGCATCACGATTTTCAATAATACAATTACTGATAGGATTAAGAAGGGGATAGCTTTACTATTAGTGTTGTAACCAACAAATATAAACTCATTAGTTTTGTCATCTCATTTTTTGCGATTACTTTTTGGAATATGAGAAAATGCATGACAGCCAAAAACGCGCATATGACTGACATCTGGCTTTTTTGTTGAGTTGGGCATGTATCAATATTGAACGTGCTTTCTCAATTAAAGTGCGATTGTACCTTTCGGCTACTCCATTTTGCTCAGGGGTGTGAGCAATAGTCAATTGATGATGTATCCCTTTGTCACAAAGATATTTATTAAAAGATCTATTCACATATTCTGTGCCACGATCAGTGCGTAATGTTTGAATATTTTTACCAGTTTGATTTTCGATGTAAACTAAAATTCTTTAAATTTGTTCAGAACTTCAGTTCTATTTTTTAAAGAAGAGACACATGTCATTCGAGTTTTATCATCTATAAAGGTAAGGAGATATCGAGCACCACTTACAGAGGGTATATGCCCTCATAAATCAAAGTGTATTAATTCCAGAACATCATTGGCACGCTTAACTTTAGTTTTTGGGAATGGGTTACGATGTGATGTCCTTTTAATACATGATACACAATCACTAGTAGGATTATTAGACATTTTTAAACCAGTAACCATACTTTCAAGACGTTTTAAAGCAGGGTAATTCATGTGGGCTAGGCGCTGATGCCATAATTGATCATTATCCTGAGTTGAAACTAAAACTGTTACATGGTTAACCACATCAAGAATATATAAATCATCAAAGCAGTTGCAACAATTTTGCCTGTTGTTTTGCGAATAAATGTATAAACATTGTTGTGAAATTCAACTTTGATATCACAGTAACTTGTTAAATAACGAACAGAGAGCAAATTAGCTGTAAGACCTGGGACATATAGAACGTCATTAATAATTAATTCTATAGTTTCATGCATCCTATTAACATTTAATACAACCGAACGAGTCTCCGTACTTTGAAGCATTCTACTACCTGTTTTAATTGGGCAAGGACTATTTATTGGCTTAATATTACTAAAAGATCACGGAAAAGAGTCATATATTTAGTTGCTCCAGAAACTATAATCTAAGCTCTATTTGGAATTTTATCATAAAAACAACTTCTTTTACTAGAAATGAAAGCTTCTTTACTCTTATTATATTTACTATAATTACTAACAGCAGATTGCTCTGATTTGTTGTATTGAGGAGAATAATTTCTCAAATTATTGTCCCCTTCCGATTTTAAGTTAACTCCACAGTCGGTAATTTTATGACCATATTTCCCACATCGATTACAGTTATCTTTAAAGAACTTTCTTTTATTATTGCGACCAGTATTAGTGCAATTGTACTTAGCTGCAAGAAAATTCTGGCCGGTAGATCCGTCTTTTCAGATTCTGTTAAGAGTCGCGTTCACAAACTAAGTCTGTTGTAAGATCAGTCACGCTATTTTCGAGAGCTGAGTGGACGATAATGTGAGACTAAGTTCGTTAGTATATTTGCTTCAACTACTTGGTCAGGATACTTAGGAAGAATTCTTTTCATTTTGTTCAAATATTCTGTTGTATTGCTCCAGTTGTCGAGGTACTTTACTTTAACTTTATTAGTCAGTAATGAGGCCCATAACCTGCTGATATATATAAGTTGAGATAGATTTAATAAGATTAAATAGTAAACATGTAATACTCAAACAAACGTATTATCTGACAGTAGTATACCAAAGGTAACTATGTTTTTATTTGTTAAAATATTACAACTACTTAGTATAATATGGTGCCATGGGAACGTCGGTTTCATTAACATATCTGTAACAATATTCAATTAAATCAAACAGCTATTTCACACAATAATTTTCTTGCTCTAACTAATTGTAAGTTGAAACCGAGTATCATTGTAGTAAGACTTAATATTATACAAGGTTTAAAATTATGTGTACTTTTAATCGAGGTTACGTAACGTTTTTCTGACTTTTTGATAGAAGCTTCCTGTAATACTGAAACTACCTTTACCATTCTCATTCTAAACGGATTCCGGGGTATAATTGAAATTTATATCTAGCGAACGGAACCTATATTTTACCCTTTTGACATGTCGCTTCACCGACGTAAACCGATACAGAGATAACGTTTTCGGAGTGCACCGTCACCGGCTAAATTCACCCGGACCTATACAATATACATAGGAACGTCCTCTCTTTCTGGATTCGTGCTGATTTATTTCAGCGTCGTAATGTCGATCCCATGTCGAGAAAAAGGCAACGAATGAATTTTATGTAGATCGGACGTTGAACGCGATTTCCGTCTTGAAAACGAGGGTCCAAGAGGAAAATAGGCCAACATGATACGTACTAGTAATATATTCGGCATGATATATAGAGTAAAATATGCAACTGCGTAATTTATATACATGTGCATATTTAGAAGTTTCTATCAGTGCATGTACAGTTTCCTATGTCACTATCTCACCAGTTTCACCATCAGCAATGTTAGCCAAAAATTCACGAGTTTTTCCCCTTTGCCTTTTGTTTGAACGTGTGTAGTATTTAAAACTCTCTCCAACCTCTTGTAAACTATTTTTCAAATTGTTTTCAGTCGTTTCTGACTTATCGAGGGCGGTATACCAATAATTATCTCCGTTCATCAGATGGAGCCACCGTTATGGTGAAAATCTTGCATGATGAACGTGTGTATAACATCTCGTGGTAGGTGGCTTTGTTTGTCGTGGAAGTGCTATACCGAACTGATGAGCCCCTAATAAGGGCGAAACCGGTCTACGGTTGCAGTCCGCGGCAAACAAAGCATAATTCCCTCAGTGATAATTATTGGTATATGCAATGTAGGTCCTTGCACAACTTTTTGTAAAAGTTGCCAAATAAATACATCTCAGTGAGATAATTTATGTGAGAGTTGTGAAATTTTATTTCACTTTTTGTGGTAGTCTGGAAAACTATTTGAGATATTAAAAAAGTTAAGACAGGTTTTTAATTGTCTGAAGAGTATTAAATGTGCTATCTAAAAATTAAGAAAATTTTAGATGGGTTGGGCTGGGGGTTGTTTCTCTATTGAAATTAATAAATTTTAAAACGAAGTTTATGCTATCATTTAGTATTCTTCAAATAATTTAAAACCTGTCTTAACTTGTCTTTAATATTTCCAATAGTTTTCGAAATATTTGCACAAATTTCAATGGATAGTACTTTCATTAGAGCGCCATTCACTCCACAAATGTGGGATTCGACCTATAAGAATAAGTACTATAATCTTATATTCCCTTCTCCAAATCCACAAAATTTTCTTTTTTGAAGTGGCCGGGTTGCCGGTATTTCTTTGTAAGAACACTACTTGGTAGTTAAAATACATATTTCGGATTTTCCAAAATCGGTGTGTAAGGTATTATTCTAAAGAATTTGTTGTTAATTTTTTTGTAATTACTCATTTTACTTTCTCTATTTACTATTCCAAAAATTTGCACTTTTATGTGTAATTTTTGTGTGTATTTTGCTAGCCTCATGAAGATTTATATACACAAGCCTAATTATCTTCACCCAATACCATTAAATAAAATAAATAGGTAAATATAGCATCACCGTTAAATTCGATCCCTATTCAAGAACCATATTTTTCTGGGTGAATGAGCTATCTGGTTTACTTTGTATATAACTTTTCTACCAGGAATTTAAAAATAAATTGTAATGCGTGTAAGATGACAGTTGACTGTGAACTAAAAATCTTAATTTTATAAAATTATTTCGTTGGTGTAAATCAATATCAATATTGCCAAGCATATTTTGATCGGGAATAGTTTTCACAAAAGCTGTCCCCATATGGAAGTATAGAGAAGTTGAATCAGTCTAGTTGTCTATCGGCAACTATAAAGTTTTGTAATGTGTAATATGTACTAACCTAGAACAAGTTATTGCGAACTCTGGACGTTTGGACCCCAGTTTCCTTGAATACTTGTCTTAAGAGGGTCGATTTTATATATATAGTTGTGATGTATTTGTTTTAGCTATTGCCGAGTTATTTTGAGAAAACCGAAAATTAATTGAACTTCAGCTATTTAAAACAAGGTTAACCCGATGAGGAAAATACAATACTTTCGAACATCCTTGGGTATGAAATACATGTTCACAAAGTTTCAAGTTTTTTTAAATTTCAGATTCGGCAGCTCCCTTGTTAGTAGAGGAAGTTGGCCTAATTTGGAGTGGTTTCCTTTGTATCCTCATCAGTTCTTTATTGTATACTTTCTTGAACTGCAAAACCAATATAGTTATAGAGTGAATTCTTATATACATATCAAACTCTTAAAGAATCAAAAAATGTTATAGGAGTATAAATTAAAAACCAAAAAGTGACATACACCCCAATTTTAGGTAAGCCTAATTTGGGATAGTGTCTCAAATAAACAAAATCTTGCGTAAAATGAGTCAAAATAGACTTCCTGAAAATACACATCCATTATTGATTTACCAAAAAGTTACAAAATTTTAATTCATATTTGAATCCCAAAGTTGTTTGGGGCACATTGAAACCCTTAGCCGCTTCGAAATAGCCCATTTCTTTATTTTTCACAGAGTTGACGGCAGCTTTTATTCTCTTAGGGTCTTATTGCTTTCTGGGTGCCATTTGGAATAAAATAAAGGAGGTAAGATATAGATCCTGTAATCTGTAATTTTTTTTTTGTAAACAGGGCAAACAAATGGGAATGAAAGCTGTTCGTTACTATACTAGATGTTTATCAAATAGAAGTGACAAAACATAAAATACCACCTACCGTTTGGGAAATATGGCTGTCAGCAGGAACCACTAAAAACTTTTTGTGTGTTGTGGAAATTAAAATCGTTTGTCAGACCACTGGACAATACGTCAGAAAGTGGCTGCCACACTTAAATGCTACAATGACGATACTAATTAATTTCTGGACAAACTGTAGGGTGGTACCATCTTTTGGGATCGCGAAACGTGAATACCCTAAATTAAGGACATACCCCAAATTACGTCGACTTACTCTATAGATTTCATAGTTAATTTATTTAGAGTTAGAATTAATAATGTCGTAATTCTCGAGCAAATAGCTATTAACACTATTACTATGTTATATCAAGAGCATACATTTACAATTTGCTCAAGACTAATTATTATATTGTAGGGGTTCGATATCCTTTCAAAAGAGAAATCATACAATTGAAATTACGATTTCCCAGCCAGACAACCACGCACGTGCTTCTTCTAGTATGATCATAATATATTAACATTTTTTATTTCCCCTTAGCTCTAAGCTGAGATAGTAACTTACCGAATTTTGAATATAATTAATATGTCAAATTTGTTTACAAGAATTAATCAGGTAAAAGTAAGTCAATGAGTGTAAAAGACCAAAAAGATAATCAAGAAAAATTGGACAAATAAAGATTGCTTGAATGTGTGTATTGACAAATCGTATTTAGAAAACAAGTTTTATCAAAAGAAGCACTTCAGCGTACTTGACATATGAACTGGATTTTACAAACTTTTATATTTTTTTCTCTAAACGTTCGCCTCTATATTTCCATCACATATTCGAAGAATGTCAACAGATGTAATTTACAGCCCGTATGGTAAAACGAAAACGAATTACTTGATCTTGCTCTAGATGTATCCAGAATTTTACTATCGTTTACATTCCTACGTCTAAAAAATAAACAACCTACTTCGTCGCACTACAGTGTAAGTGGCTCTCGGAATGCTCCTCACAAAACTTGCGAAAACTCAAAAACTAACTGCGGTTCTCCTGCGATAATGAAAAAAATATTTCCTCTTACAAATTTTGTTTCATTTGTTATGATATTTTCTGTTTTAATTTGATCCATAAGTTGTAAAGGACACCGTTTACATAAAAAATATTTGATTTTTATTTCGCAGGGTGTTATGTATATAGAAGAGTTTAGAGGAGTACAGATGTTTTAGAAAAATAATGACTTTATTTTAACACGTTCGCGTCGTAATCGTAGTCGTATCATATACTTTATAAAACACAATTATCAGAAGTTTTCATCTTTGGTTAATAGTGTGTTGAGGAGTTGTACGATGTGGCAACCATTATTAACTTTTGTTAAAAATTTAGATAAAGACATTTTCGTAACATGTGTGGAGGAATCGACAAGGGATACTCATAAATTAAAAACCTAATCAAGTGGGAAACCGCTGCTCTAGTTTGTATGCAGGTGTAATGTCAATAATCAGGAGAGAAATAGTTGAAAATACACAATTTTTCCAATTCGTTAAACCTATATAAATAAAAGAACTTATCATTATTAGGGAGAAAAACAATCCCCAATACACTAGAAGAAATATTACCATCAATAATGGATAAAAGAAATCGTCAGCATAATACAAAGCAGTCCCTGCAGTTTAGAAAGTAGATGAGATATTATATCAGCACTAGGGAACCCAGAAAACTTTGTTTTGCCCACAATTTTTTTCGATTTTTCTCTTTTCCTAAACCTTCGCGTAGCAATTACGAACAAACCCGCAGAAGGAAGTATCCAATTTGGTCCAGACGTTTTCAAGTTTTAAGCATCTGAACAAACCAACGATCCATTTTTATATATACAGATTGGAAAATAAAGTTTGGTGTTTAAAGTTTAAAGTTTAGCCGGATCATATGCAAAAAAAGTGGAAATATGCGCATAAATATGCAGATATTTTGGCCTAAATATGCCTTATCTTATGAAAAATATGCAGATACGAAAATAGGAGTAATGCTAGAAAATATAATACTACAGAAAAAAAAATTCTATTATGTTTAATTGATGTTTGTACATGTGTCCCTCTCACATGTACAAACATCAATGTTCAGACCATATATACATAAAATTTGTATACGAAATTACAGCTCTTGCAATCCCGTACTGACGAGCGGTATAACCGCGAAACGTACGTCTACGGATGGCAAGAGAAGATCAAAATTTTGTAATTATGTTTAATACAAGTTTATTTATAATATTTTACAACATAATTAACTATGAAAACAATTTACAATTACATATTTCTCAAAGTTTCCAATAGAAAAATTGTGGCGCTTGTCTGATAACATGTATTTATATATTGAAAAGGTTCGTTCTACGTCCACGCTTATAGTTATAGGAGCATATTTCAAATTAGAAATATCCTCTATTGTAAACTCAATATTTTCTACTGACTCACCACACAAGATTTTAGCAATATTCTTTAGCTTTCTAAAGGCCTCATTTTTTTCTATTACACTTAAAAATTTTTTATACGCGGATTTTCCCACCCTTCCTTTAACATCAAAGCATCACTTTTCAAATTTGTTTCTTATTTCAACGCTCTCAATTAGCGACATAAATTGTTTTTCCAATTGCAATATAGAAGTGGAAATAAAACTGTAGTTGGCTTTAATAAACACCAACTGTTGAGGTATTTCTACAGATTGTGTATTGCTATCAAGATCCATAATAATTGTCTTTATTTCTTCATAATGATTTGCATGAAAAATAGCAGCTTCCAACCACGTTCCCCATCATGTGATTAGTGGTTGAGGAGGAAGCGGAATACCGGGTAGATGTTGTTTGTAAAACTGAACTCTTAATGGAGCCTTTAAAAACACTTTCTTAACACTACTAATTAAAGTATCTACCAAGGGAAAGGTATTTCTTACTTCTTCTGCAACACGATTTAGTCCGTGAGCCAAGCAAGTTGTGTGAATTAAATTTGGGTAAAAGATTTTCAATTTGCAAGCTGCCTTCACCATGTATGGTGCGGCATCCGTTAAAAACAATAGAATTTTTTGTTGAAATCGATTCCGGTAAGAAAAAAGGTTGCCAGTTCTTCCTGTATAAACCTTGTTATTGTCAAATTATTTGACTTTTCCAACTATTTGGATGAAATTAAACAAGATTTTGTTGGAACCGATACGCTAAGGATACATATCTTTAAATGAACTATGTATCGGCCCACACTATCAGTAGTTTCATCTGCGCATCTGTAAAGGTAATTGTTTGACACAGCCTTCTTAATGCTACTCAATGTTTCTGCATAGATACGGTGAATATAATTTTTCTTAAGGTGCTCTCGTCGGGAATATTATATTTGCTGGTGTACTTTTGCAAAAATAACTTGACATTTAAATTGTTTATTTTATGTAGTGGAATATCTGCCGACACAAACATTAGGCACAAATCGTCATTAAATTGTTCTTGTTCCGATTTTTTGGAGGTTGATGGCAAACATTGCGGTAATATTTGCTGACCCTTCTTCGCCAATTTCATATTTGATAGTTTTGCAGTGTGAGATGGAGTTTTAATGTGCTGGTCGACTTGAAACTTTCTCTCACTTGTAACCTGCATAAAAAATATCACATCATCAGTTGTTTTCTTATAAAATAAGTGTTACTAAAAGATAAAGGAGTAATAAGAAACTAATGTGTAAAGAGTTTGCGAAGCAATCGGAATAAACGGCATTTAATAAAATAACCAACACAACGCTTCGACAAATAATTTTATTTTAAAATGATTTTTATTTAAAAATCATCAGCAGCATACGGAATATCAGATATTCCGTATTGTGCTGATGATATGCGAAAAATACGCATGAAATATACATCTCATTTTACTCATTTTAAAATAAAATTATTTGTCCAAGCGTTGTATTGGTGATTTTGTTAAACATCGTTTAAAAACTATAGATTAATAAGAGGAAATAAACTTAAATTTTACTTACAATTTTGCTACATGCTACGCAAAATACGTTTTCTCCATCCATACGTAATTCTGAATAAGGTGCAATCCATCCAGGCACAGTCGCTATTTTTGGCATTTTTGCTATTAGAATTAATAACAACCCATAAGTTTACCCTTCGAAAAACCAACGTAAAATGACGTTTAAAATAAATAAGATTGCTTTCGAATATGGGAATAAATTTCTCCGAATAACAAAGAAACACCTGTGCTCCTAATTTTCTGGTAAAATGTATTTTTGTATTTATTTAGAAGTTTCAGGGAATTAGGTTTTCCTTGAATTCTGTCCCGGTCTAGATATATGGGAACAGCATTAATAAATGTTTGGAAGCGCTTATCGGAAAAGTATAGAGAAGAGGTTTCATAGAATGCTATTTTTAATTTAAAGAGGGCTGTTTAACACTTTGTTTGTTACAACCACGACATATTTTTAGTAATACCTATCCTATAATAAATTATATCCAATAAATAAATAAAACTCGGATACTTCAAATATGCCGAATTACTACAAAATATGCAAATAATATACAAAATGCATACATTATGCAAATATGCAAATTTATGCAAACTGCATGTTATCCGGCCTTTACTCATAACTAAAGTTGGCCAAAACCGGTTCGATCCCATCTGTGACTCATCCGGGCGTGTATTTGGGTGTAGTCATAGAGGATATATACTATTGGTATGTCACTTTCTATTCTAGTTGTAACCATGGGGGTCCGGTCCGACTAGATAGGGCATTGTTGTCCTCGTGGTTTGTGTCTAGGGTTTGTTTCGATTCCACACTCTGTGCCGTTGAAAGCAGTGCATGGGCGCATTTGCAACAAAAAGTATTTACCACCATTTTAGTATGATTTTCGTATTTGCCGTCCTTCCCATACTTGCCTTTGTTGTGCGTTTTCTGTATTTCCGTTTGTGTTAGTATCGTGTATTCTGTTTTAATTTCGTTTCCATTATAAAATATCCAACAAGTGAATTTTGTAGCTGTATAAATTATAGGTATACAGGAAACAACTTCAAGTAATATTATAAATCTTAAAGGAGCATGAAATGTAAAAGCAAACGTTGAAAACATGTTGGTCAACGGACCATTGTTTAATTTTATTTTCTGTGCAACACATAAACTATTACTAGTGAAAATTATTATTATTATTATAGCTTCTAAGGTATTTATACATCATTATTGTAAAGAGATGACTAGAATTTTACATGATAAAAGTAAAATATGCGAACAAAGTTGTAGTTTAAAGAAAAGCGCATTTCTTTATTACAGTAAACATTTGGAAGCAAAAAAAAATAATTTCAATATCTTTATTGGGAGTTTCTCTTTCAAGGCCAGGGTGCTGGCTAGTGTTGTAAAAGTTATTATTTAAATAAAAAGTATTTCTTTAATTGTTCCTCGGTAGAGGTTTGTAAAGCTGACATTCTAAACTATGGAATCAAGTATTAAGTTTAGTACGAGGTCTTTCTTGGGCTGATGTAAATAGGTTAAGATTATTTTGTTTCTAGTTTATATGGAGTTCTTTCTTTTGTTTGTGTTAAATACTAGTTTATAGATCGACTGCCCTCCGAATTTGTTCTAGCATGTAAAGGATTTATGCCCAATAAATTAAATAAATAAAAATTAATAATTATATACACAGTAATTTCATTTGATCTCTTGCCCCTTTATTTCCATTAAAAAAATTGTTTTTGCAAAAAGAAATTGAAGTTAAGTACTTTTTAAATGAAAGCGCTAAATCAGAGTAGTTTTACCGTATTCATAATTATTTATATTTTTATAGGATTTCATTTTTTGTTGTTAAAGGTATGTAACTTTCTGTAACACCCAGTTGAGAACGAACATTCTAGAGAATCTAGTGTTTTGGTGGACATATGTATCTTCTTGGAAGTTACCAACCTCAAGAAGAAAGCTACGATATCATTTATCGCAGATCTGAAGTAAAAAAATAAAATCCTATGGTGGATGAAACTACAGAGGAAAACCACAGCGTACCTCATATTTTAGTAGGAATATTGAAAGCTCACGCAATTTCTGTACCTCCTATGCAGACCTAGAATTACCACAATTGCTGGATAAACAATAGCATCTTACAAAAATTAGCCGCGAAACATGAGCATGTACATACCTATGTTAGTGTAGGATGGAGCTTCATAGATGCTAAATGCCGGTAGGGCACTTAGAACAGATTTTTCTGATGTAATCCGTATAACATGTTTACTGTTTGTTGTATATCTTGCCGATGCTGTTATATTTGATAGTTTCGACTACAAGATGATACGTTTCCATGCAGTTGACGTATTAATCAATGAAGCAGAAGAATTTGTTCTGAACAATCCTAAGCGATTTCGGAAATTTCGGAAAGTTGTGTCCAAGATTTCCTCTAGCACCGCAGCTTATTTTAACAAGACGGGAAACGTTGCTTGATGCAATTGTATAGTACAACAAGCATTTCCAGAAAGTGAAAACGTTGTTTGAACTTTAAATCCGCAAATTCAATTAAAGCAAGTCAAGAACGGTTTAAGACTTCGCAAGTTGGAATAGATGTCCAACTTGTTGCACAACATTACGCAATTATCTCCAATTGCATTAAGAGTTAGCAGGACACCGTTTTATCATGGTAATAATCAATACCGTTTATACAAACACTACAAGCTACGTTAATCTACTAATTAACTCCACAGGTCAACCAGTAGCCGAAATATTACGGCTGGCTTTGCGGAAGAATTGCGTCAAACTTCTTGGCGTGTTTCCAAATTATACCTATATTTAAAACTTGCAAATTTCACCTCGATTGATGTCGAGAATTCTTCATCCATCGATGATCGCCTACTGTTGCAAACATAGAAACAGAATTTTGGCACGGCTCCAGTAATGATCTAATTTTGTTATATAGTGCGTAGCTTTTTCTTAAAAACAACTATTACCCGGACAAAACTCAAGTTACAGTTATTGCATTATAGTTAGATTGAGAACTGCGCTCTGCGCCCATTCAGCGAAGCACATTCGCCCCCATTCAATTCAATCTATTTTTTCTCAAGATCCCCAATATAGAGCTACCTGAACACAGGAATATTTGTCCGGTGCCAGCTGTCGTCGCAAAGCACACCTGTTATGCGCAGCTTTGAGTTTAGTTGTTCTGTTCCTAAAATTAAATGGAACATTGCTTGACCGAAATATATGGCAGTGATCGTAAGAACTTTTATTCGGGTAGTAGTAATTTTGTAGGCGAGAGCTGCTTACCACCTAATTACAAAATTAGGTTATTACTGAAGATGCGTCAAAATTAATTATATTAAGTGAACACTGGAGCACTATTGCAAAATATTGCAAAAGATTTCTTTTGAAGCGAGAATAAGTGAAGCAAATACTAAAATTGAACCTTAGTATGACCTGTCAACCGCGTTAGGAGCGATCCTAACTGTTATATGTTATATATTGTGTTACTAGGTTACATAATACATATATTTAAAGTTGTTAATAGTAGCCATAATTGTAGATGTTTAGTATTAGTAGTGTAACCAGAGCAACATCTAAATAGACAGTTAAGAAATAAATATTTAATGAAACATGGTGTCAGGTGTGGGGTTGCAAAATGCGATTCTTTCATACTCCCTGTCTTTATGAGGACATGTTCTCCGTTTCTCTGATTCCGATCTCTTACTTTTGTGGGTGTTCAACGTTTTAGTTGTCGGTGCACTGAATCTGAATCTGGAATCTGGAGAATGTGACCTCATTCTGGAACAGTGTTTTTGCTCCGAATCTAAACTTTTTGCGATTGAAGTATGAGTCGTCGTCTTTCTATCGGCAACTCCTTACTATAAACGCCATACCTGTGGTGTGGTATCTCATCTCCGTCACCGAAATGTAAACAATATTGACTTCCTTGACTCCAAAGCCAGCTTTCGATTTTCTCCAACCACCCTTGCTATTGACCTATTACAGATCCCGGCCGACAGATCCTCATCCAGGCTATCACTTGCCTTGCAGACATTCGATAGTGTTTTATAATGTAGGCACCGATAAGCGAACCGGTGCCTAACTAACTTCATAAAGAAGCCAAGTTAGCGTTGTAGCCTGACGTATCCACCACGCTAGAGGTGAAACTAACTTGGCGAGAAAGGATGGAAGCATGACGAAGATTATACCAAGTAGCAAGTCGTCACATAAAGTTCAAGCATGGGGGTGCAACGTGTCAACCTTACCACAGCTGTAAGTCTTCTGTAGAATGTTATGTTAGTATGGATAAAATTTATTCTAAATAGAAATAACTTTCTTCCATAGAATCTGTGGAAGTACTTAGTTTTGTTTAGATATTAACAAAATTAGGGTAATCTAAATTCAAAAGCGTATCGCAATTTTCAGTTTGAAATTGCGAGGTATTCTTTGCACGTTTAATTAAACTAAATTACCTCTATCATGTTCATCGTCCTTTCATTGATCATGTTTTACATCCTTTACATAACTATACGTGTACATCTAAACCGTAATTTCGAACTTTCTCAAACTCGAGTACTACTATCCAGAGAGGTAACCTTCTCTTACTCATTTAACTAAAAAGCTTTTTATGAATGTATCCAATGAGAGCGGGGTGTGTAATCCGCAAAAAGTGCGGCGCTATATACGGCTCGGTTTCTGCGGTCGTATTTCTTCCTTATGCCATAACTTGCAAATTTATTGGAATTGCATAGCTACCTGCCGAATCGTTACATACAAGTAAACAGTCATTGCTGCGGTCTCGGCCGAGATATTTCACTTTTCGCACGCATGTAGACATGAAAACAACACGATAAACGTTATTAAAATTTCATTTACGATGGTATTTCCTACAAATATTTAACTGGCTCATTGTAATATTGTGGACGACAAACTAAATTAATGGATGGCTTACTTCATACAGTTTTTAACGCAACTAGTAGATTATATTTCATTATGTCCCGTATATATTTTAGCTTTATATAACTTTATAAAATTGATGATAAAACGTATGTATATCATTCTTATGTTGTCTATATTTCATTTAAAGTCAGGTCATATATCTGCAGAATATTGAGGTTCCAAATTAAATAGTGAGTTAGAAAACAAATTAAAGTGGGTTTTCCTAATATTCAAATAATCCGAGCCATTGTTTCTTAGCGGATTCGATAGTAAATCAAATCGAACAATTAATCCATGATAGGGCTCCATCTAACTGCTAAAGACACAGTCCGGGATAGTATCCTGTTTGGGGGCACTGCATTGAGACATACTCAAACAACGTACTTGCACTCAAAACTGAAAATGACGCACCAATATGGCAGTTCGAAAATAGAGTTCAAAAGTGTAGCAACAAATTACATGGAAATTGGTATTAGGCGGATTTGTTGGGTCTCTGATTATTAAGGTTTGATGAAAGAGTGGATGGTGTGTTATTATTAACTTACTTCTCCGAACTTTAATGTCGCGCCTTGCGCGTAAGTGGAGACATAAACCTATTTACACTACTTAATGATAACACGTCATCCACTCTCTTATCAAACCTCAATGATTATAAATCTGACGTTAGTTTATCCACTGAAATTGGCGCTCAAAATCGACCAAAATCCGACTTTGTGTAGTTTGTTACAGCTCGTTCCAACTTATTTTAATATCAATAATGAGCAGCTAATTATGTGTATGTTTACCCTCTCGAGATAAAAGTACCACAAGCAAACGATGATCTCAAGAAGGTTTAATTGCTCGGGGCAGTAGTTGCACAGTGTTAACCATTCATTAAGCCCTCGCCGCAGGAGGTGCTATCAATCTGTTCACAATTTAGTCAAATTAAAATAAGTTAAAACGAACTATAACTCAAGTGCAGTGAATGTAAATGACGAGAAAGTCATATTATGGGGCGGACTAGGGGCATCAGTTTGTAATGAACGGAATTCATGGAAAAATAACCAGCCGCATTTAGGCTCTCCAACATAGCCGATCATAAGAATTAAAAAATTACTTGATTTCTGTAGAAACTTCTTAGGGCTTTTAGTGTCGTTAAACACGAATCTGATGTTAGTTTTGCGTTTTTCAAAATAGCCGTCTCAAAATAGTGCTTTCAAACTGATCAAATTCATATTCCACCCAAAAAGAACGGACAAAAAATGTGTAGATCAATTTGCAGTGGAGGTTTATGATGCCTGGTGTTCCCGCGACAAGGTAGTCTGGCACCTCATGCAGACAATTTTGTCTATGAAATAAATTAAATTAGTATTTGGCGAAACAAAACTTTCACGCCAAATATAAATTTGAAGCTTATTACGTAGTTGAGTATTACCAGTGCGAGTTTATTGTGGGAAATTGGTATAAGACCGGGTAGCCAATGTTTACTGCTTGCTGAGGCTGTATTTGTTGTGAAAATTCTACGAAATAAAGTATCACGAATAATAAAATATTCGCCAAGTGTGGTGTTAACAAGTGTAATGAAAATTGTACAAGTAAGAAATTGACATCGCGTGTATTTACTTACTTACTTAATCCTGAAACCCGTTTGACCGTGAAGTGTCGGATTGTGTGGAGTTGAGTTTCCTGGCTCCCTCTTCCATAATTGTCTCCATTCTTCTCTCTCCCTGCATCTTGCTCTCATATCCTCCCATTTCTCGCCCCTTGCCTCGTATGCACTTCGTACTTCTTGCTCCCATGTCTTCCTCGGTCTTCCTCTTCTCCTTTTTCCCATTTTCTTTTGATTCGTATATTTGTCTAGCCAACCTATCTTCACCCATTCTTATAACATGGCCAAGCCATCTTAATTGCCCTTGCTGTATTGTTATTTGGATTGGCTCTATCTTGAGCTACTCTCTGTATTCTGCGTTCTTCATCCTATCCAACTTAGTTTTATTTTTTATTCGTCTTAGGAACCTCATTTCTACGCTGTTCATCCTACTTCTTTGTCTCTCGTTTGTAGTCCATGACTCGCATGAGTGTGTCAGTACTGGTTTTACTACCTTGCGGATCACTTCTGCCGTTACTATCTCTGGTATTTGTTTGTTGTTTAAGAATGGTGTTTTTATCAGGTTGTAAAGTTTTGCAGTTTTTGACATTCTATCATTTATTTCATCTTCTAAGGACCCCTCGCTGTTAATAATCCCTCCCAGGTATTTAAACGCGTGTATTTATTAGACTCAATTAGACTCAACAAAAACGGGGTAGTTGATTATTTTACACATAAGTTTAGACCAATTGACAAAGAACGTAGAAAGCGCAGGTCTTTAGATATGGAAGATAATGATCATCAGATTTTAAATAGCAAGAAGAGGCAGTGTTAAGGACCAGGGACCAACAGTGTTCTGTACAAAAATCCGAATCCACTCGTGTAAGAGTCATACTGTGGATCACCGTCAATCTTTTGGATGAGGTGTTGTGAGCTTTAACAGTTGTGTATGAAATCACATAGAACACACTCACACATTTAACTATATATATACCAGCTGACCCGGCGAACTTCGTACCACCGAATTAATAAATGTTGTCTTAAGTTATTACTTGAATTTTATTAACTTGTTTACTTGTTAAGATAAAATTAATCAAGTTGAATAAAAGTTCAAAAAGGAGCAAATTCACGTGGGAGCAAAGCATTTGCTTGATTGAATGTAAACCAAATGATTCGCGTATAACTTTCTGTTAAACTATTTGCTGAATGGGTTGCACTCGTGTCGATTATCTTCATTGGAGCACCTTGTGATATGCTACATTTTGCGACTTTATCTATTGTCGGAGCGTTGAATTGTCGTTCGTGTGTTCCAGCGGGGCGTTTACTTGTTCTGATCACGACTTTATAGTCATCACTTGGCATGCGATCCAACGTAGTTTTGAACAACCGATACAATGCATGATGTTCATGAAGTATTTGCTGCAAATCTTGAAGAATTTCTCTTTTCATTGCGTTATTGATTGTTTGACGCCGATCAACTTGGTCCTCCATATTGGCCATGAAGTAAACTTGTAACAATTTTATGCTGTGCACCTTAAACCGGCTGCAATGCTCCAAATCTATGGTGAATTTCTCCTTGTATCTCTATAGTCGAAAGGGAAGTGTTAATTAGTGATTTATGATTACCAAAAATAAAGGTTACTCTCTTATTAAGAAACATTACCTTGAATGTCAGACTGAATCCGCGTTCTTCAATAATATTTGCTCCAAATGAAGTCATTTGGAAACATGCGTTGTACCTTTAAGCGTTCGAAAGAAAATGTCGTGATTCGCCACGAAGCAATGAATGCAATGGCTCTCTTCATTCTTGTGTTTGTGAAACACGAATATTCCGCAGTCTAATTGTATTACGGCTTCGTTGTAAAAGATTCGATCTTCTTGCTCGCGGCATTGTAAATAAGACTGTGATGGATGTTGCTGACTTTGCTTCTATTATGACATAACAAATACCCATGCGCGCACAATCACCAATGCCATAACCTTAATTGTCTTTGCGCCCACCATTACAACTGTCATAACCTAACCCACCAAACGTCGTCAATTTGTTTAATCTCTAATTTTTTTAATTTTGAAATGTTTTAATAGTTTTCTTTTTCCTAAACCTTCGCGTAGCAATTACGAACAAACCCGCAGTAGGAAGTATCCAATTTGGTCCAGTCGTTTTCAAGTGTTAAACATCCGAACAAACCACGATCCATTTATATATATATATATATATAGATATACATACAATCTCACAAACTCACACACCCACATGCACAAAAAGGATCAGATTTCCGTAATATTCACACCTACTGGTCCTGGCTAAGACTCAAAACGGTTACTTTTTGAGTGAATAGTTTTGTGTATTGAAAAATGCAAAATTAACATGAGCGACCCTAAATCTTAAAACAGCCGTTCCTATAGAAATCGGAGAACTTGTCATGATCCGCCACGTTCTAAAATCTAAGTGGGGTGGAAATTTATCGACGAATCTGATTATGTACGGGACTAATGCCCAAAATCCGCCCCATTACATTACCTTCTTATTATTTACAATCACTACACAACAATTAGTGAGAGAAAAGTTAGATTTTGATGGATTTCTGAGCGTCATCTTCAGTTCGTTATCACTATCCAAAAAAGTCAAATACCGATTTTCGTGTAATTTGTTAAACTTTTACTTTCTTCAGCAGTTTCATGGCAGCCTATAATGAGATGATAAAGTCTTTTTACCTTTAGAACGAGTGCCATTACTTACGTTTCTTAATAAACTCCACGTAACATAAATAGGACTAATTGTTGTTCTCAATATTCTGCGAGATTCAATTTAAATTAATTCACTTTATTTTTTTGTATTGCAAAACACTGTTTAGCACGAGTGTTAGCACGAGTGAAGTGAAGATGTGTAAGTACAAACCAATAAAAACACTAACATTTTGTAATGATAATATATAAATCATTTTCTAATCATATTATTTTAAAAAAATTAGGCCGCAGAAAGTATCGCAAGATGAAATTGATAAAATTAAAGATTTAGAACAAGAAAGCTCGTCGTCCTGAACCATTTCTCCAAAAATAAATATTTCGACCTACAGTATCTATTTATACTACACAAAAACTATAGGCAAACAGATTTGAAAGAGATTAATTGTATGGTCCGTCTTCAGTTCGTCGAAGCTAAAGTTTGGTGGAGAAACGAAAAGGATAATATTACTGCTTAACGCGTTGACATTGGTACGATGTAAAAATACATTCAACTGACAATTAGTTGTAACGACAAATCACTGATACTCATCTCAGCAAAATACTGAAAATATTTATTCGGCTCGCATCGCCTGATTTAGAGAATTGATGCTTTTCGTTGAACTTCAGTTTCGCCTGATCTAAACATCGGATAGAATTTATATTATTGTATAGAATGTTAGGGGACGATTGACACGCAAGATTTATTTAAATATACAACTCGAAAAGAGGCATTAAAACGTAGTTCATTTGTAGCATCTAATTATTTGCGGCTGGGCATCGTCCTGATTTTTGCATTGATAAGAACTAATAGGGAAGTGCCCACTAGAAGAATAAAAATGAGGTCAAGAATGATCTCCGTTATCATTGTTGTATTTAAGAAGCACAATTACTGTTACAATGTTTATTCCAAAATAAGTATTGAAAGAAAAGCTATATTTATTTATATTATTCTACCTATCCTAATACATACTACATATTTTGCTGACAGAATCCTCAAACGCTACTTACCTTGTTATTTTAAATTAGACACTCAAAGTATATGGGACGTTGTCGCAATTATGTTGTTCCAAGTCATATTAAAATATCTTTGTACAGATAAAGTGCATGAGAACAAACTGAGGCAAATGATCTTACATTACGTTTAGTGTTAATTGTTTTTTACAGCTTATTAAGTCCTCATAGGTGAGTAACACAGCTGAGCATATGTCTGTTCAAAAGTGACTACAGTCCGTAATTATTGATCTTTCGTTAAACTGGACCCACTGCCGTAGAAGCAAAGCTATAAAATAAAAATCGAACTTGGTGAGGCTCGATATCCAACATAAAAAACCTATTAATTAAACAGTATTCAATTTGCTTCGGGTTCATGCCTTTAATCGTTTCAAAACATCGCTAACTAAAGTGATTTCGTTCTATTTTCAGTAACGTCAGTCATTGCCAAAGGTCATTTAATTCCAGTCTAACCTTTTTACAGCACAACGATCAACGTTGGTTTATTACAGCGATAATTTTCCTAAAAGCAAGCATTTTCTGCGTAGATAAATAGATTACTGTAGAAATAAATACGTAGATAACGATTGAAAGAGGATATATTAGAAAAAGAAAATAATTAAATCGATTTACAATACATTCCGTGCACTAAGCAGATTTGTATTCTGGTTTCTATTTAACTCATTTATGTATATAATCTTTCACCCTTCCTTTTGTTCCTTTTAGTGTAGGGATGTTTCTGAATAAGTAGTGTAAAAGATCAAAATCACTTTTTAGGAATTTTGACATGTCAATAAATATTTTAGGAGATCGTAATATTTAAGTTCTAGTTAAGAATTTGGTATAAAACCACTAAATTTTCAGTGAAATATAACTTCTTTGAATTTCAAAAACAAGGTACACCACAAAAATGATCAACTGTATAAAATAACTTACGAGTGTATTTGGAGAAACACAAATAACACTACTAAAAATTTCACCTTTTTCCGTATCTGGTTTGAAATATAGTCATCCTATTTACATGTGAATTGCTGAATTCAGTAGAAAAAAACTTTTTCTCATTATTAAAGCACATTTGGTAGATACACAAGACTAACACAAACGTGTGACATACAATGTGGGTGCACGTTAATGATATTAAGTGCACTAAAACAATTACATTTCGCTTTTCGCTCAAATTTTCCAGGAAGAACTCATGGTGTGAATGTAAAAAGTGAATTTTAAGCAACACTCTGCATTCAGGCATGTTCTTGTAGTTCACCAACAGATTATTCACTATGTAGTTATCATTTTTGTTAATCATGAACAATTGGATTGAAAGACGACCAAGCAACTAATTCGAGATTTGTGAGCTTAGTATTAAATGTTGGATCTTTCAACAATTTTCTGAATTGCAGCTCAACAAATGTGTCTTCTTCAGCTTTGCATCGTTTAATTTAGGAAATGTGTGTTTCAAGTAACTGAAAGGTGTTCAGTTACTTGAAATCCAGAGCCTTGACGACGTCTTTTATTAATCCTATAGTCTGCTTTCTTTTAATTCAGAGTAAACTGGAAAGACCCAATTAGACTAGAAATTGTTACTGGCTTTAAAACTCTTGGTAAAAATGATAATAATGATAGAAAAAGGCGGAATCGTGACCGATACGGATGTTAGCCGTTACAATTCGAATAGTCTACTTAGTTGGTTAAAAGATGGAGATCCAGACAGTACCAGCCTAATGGAAACGGCGTAGGTTCAAGTTCAAGAATTTATTAGTAACAAGGCATCCCTCTCCTATTATAAAACTGGATCGCACCTAAGCTCCTGGAGTCAGACAGATCCTCCAGGTTCGTTGGCAAATGAAACGAGGTTATCCGAATCGTCTATGTTACTGATTTTTATTCGGTCGTGAAGCAACCAGCAAGGTTACTCGAAAACTCTATTTAAAAATAAAATAAAAGGAATACAGATAAATTGAGGCGAGAGAATTACATTTAACCACACTTTATTCGTCACTGACTGCACCCTTGGGGGTATAGGGTTTTATTAAAATTCAAATAAGCTAGCTTCTTAAATAATGCTTACAGCACCCTCGGTAACCGTTGAAATTACAGAGACTTTACAGACACGTTACAACTTTAGCAGAACGTAATCAGACAAGTATGCGCAAGTGACAAATAAATGTGATTCCCCTTAAAATACTAACAAGAATTGAATGTTTCGTTCAACAAATATCTTACTAGATTGTTAAAAGTAAGATAGCAAAAATAAGAAAACCCATTTTTACTGGAAAACCAATCCCCGGCTTACTAAATCTAAATTAATTAAATAATTTTAGGGATTTTTGCCAAAACTCAACCAGACAAAAATAAAATAAAACAAAAGCGGGACTTAGCGTAATGTATTTTCGGTATGGCGTTGTAATCGCTATTGAGACAAGATGTTAAAGACGGTGGGTGTTCTTGCACTCGTTGTTAAAATGTCAGGAATCCAGCCGAACACAGCAAGTAAATGTCTTTCCAACTTCTACGATAATTGTTAGATGTTCTTAAATAATCTTAGCTCAAGTCGTACAAAGAATAACGGCATTGTAATTAACGGCTGTTCGAATAGCAAAATTGGGGAAGCGTTACTCCTCGACTCACACAACAATAATATTAAACTTCCCAAAGTTGAATTCGCGTGCAGATCCTCAACAACCGAGACCTTCAAGCGAAAACGGAATAACGTATTCACGGAAAATGATCTGTTCAACCTAACTCTACAAGCAGAATGTCTATAACGGCGTGAGTTGCATCAAAAGTTGCAAAAGCGGGGCGCCATCTACACATCAAACGTAGAGCCTAAAGTAACTATACCGAAACACTGTGACAAACTGGCCGTAACAAAATTTTATGGTGCTAAGTTTTAGCAACGTTTAATAGTGTTATTATAGAAACCTGATCAGGAATAATCAAAAACCAAACAAGTCGGGAAAAGAACCTAATACCGTTACGACACAAAAGTGTGGCAATAAATTACAATAAAACTTTTTATAGGTCAAATTCAATCGCTCCTCCGAATTAAAGAACAGATTACAAGTTGATATGAAGCAGAGACATAATGATTTTAGTGTGCTCAACCGATGGAGTGCTTTTCAGACGTTCTTTTCCTGTATGAAATGACTTTCTTCTAGGCCTTTCTTGATTTTATAAAATTGGTCTTAATATCTCGGCTGTCCCGTAAGCACAAAAAGAGCACAGTATTTTGTGAACTTATCCTGTAAACCTGTAAGCAGTGCAACGACTTTTCAATCACAGTAGAGTGGTTACTCATGGTATTTATATTTGATTGAATCTAGTAGCAATGTTTTCATAAATTTCCCTCATATCCATTGCATAAACCAAGGGCACAGATGAAAATTCGTTCCCATTATATAGTAGTACGGCTTTCAAGGTAGTTTTACTGGAGTCAATAAACAGTGGCCACTCCTGTGGGTTATGCTGCACACGTAACTGCTTGATCAAACCATTGACATCTCTAGATATACGAAATTTATATCTTGATCACCAAGAGCACGTTTAAAATACAGTTTATATGCCTTCTGAACTAAAATCAGTGATTGGCTTTGAGTTCTTGGAGTAAATTTTCCGCAAATTTCCCGCACACGAAACAAAAATTGTAAGGGTGGTTTACACAACAAGAAAACCGACCAGTTCCTATTTTCACTAACTTCAAATACTACAGGGTTTAATATCTCTTACAAGAAACTAAAGAATGCTAATAAACACAAACTGAAGTAACAGGAACTCACCGTACACAGGTTAGGTTACGGTAACTATAATTACCATGGCGCTGTTTTTTTTTAAGAAATAGTCGGGTAAAAGGTTAAGAAAAGTATTTTATTCAAAAGCGCAAATCAAATTAATACACTCCCCATAATTTGTACGTTCACGTATTTTACAGGTATAAAGTGGATAACCATTGTTGTACGTTTTTAAAATAATTCATAGCGCAAGTTTTTGTAGGAGCCAGATTGGTTAACCATTCCTCCTAGCCAGAAATCTAATGAAGTGAGATCTGTTTATTATACTGGCCAACGCAAATGCCCACCTCTTCCAATGCAACGTCCACCAAATATATCATCCAGGTACCTTGGAACAACTAAGAAATAATGTGTGGGGGTGACAGCTAGTTGGCAGAAACACTATCTTATGGTATGCGGACGTAGACTATCTCGCACGAAATCCTGCAACATATTCAAGTAGAAAGTTCCCCCAAACAGTCAAATCATTAAAGAAAATATTGAGTAAATATTCCAAACTTAGAAATAACATACCATATGTTAACCCTGAAAGAGTCGACTGTGCTCTCTTACGACATGGGGCTTATTTATATAACAAATGACGCAATTGTGTTTATTATCTTTTCCAGACGCATAAAAGGTGGCTTCACCCGATAGAAGGGTCTGCATAATTTCTGATATAATTCCGAGCAATTTTATCAACATCGGAATCAGAATTTGAGGGTGGTATGGCTTTATTGTAAAAATTAAGTGGATAATTTTGCCAAAAATTGATTGACAAGTCCAGGTTTCCATTGATAACATCGTAGTTGACTTCCATAGGTTACTGATTATTGCATCTTGAACGCTTGTAATTTTTTTCCCACTTAAATACTTCTAGATCATTCACTGTTTTCTCCACAGTCATTTGCCACAGTTCCTGTGCGCACAAATTCTACATGAATTCAACGGATAATTAAACGGCATGGAGGATCCTTGTTATTCGATTTCAGAAATTGATTCCTTACTAGTGACGGTGACATAAAGACTTCCATCCATTTTCCTTCTCTCTTCAAAGTAAGCCGGGTCTGCAACAACATAAGATTATAAATATAAAATATTGTTATCATTAGTCGCGGCAAACAGCGGTAACAGCGTACAATTACGAAGTAAGTTACGACAGCATCGCCGAATCCAAACTCTAGTCAGTACACTGTGTGCCAGGAGTTCTATGTATATGTGAGCTGTTGTAACTTATTTCGTAAGTACCGGCGACGTTCTAAGCTGTAGAAATACGGCATTAATTTGAAGTAATAAATTTTCAAAACTAAATTAATACATTTTACAGTTATTTTGTAATTATTGGTAAGTCAAACTGATTGGTCTTGATATATCAAATATAGAAGTATGTAAATAGAACGAAAATATGCACTTACGGCATAAATATTTCAAAAACGATAAACTAAATGTGGCAATATAGGAAAACCGGTTTCAACCACGATGCAACTCGGTATCGCTACTTTCCTGAGAAGGAAAAAGAAGTAAGGTGAAAAACGGGAACCCGCTTTTAAGTCGTCCCGTGTCGACGACGATAAAATTTTACAACCTGTTTTCATATTCGCATAAATTCGAGAAAATAAGCCATTCACGTGTGAAAATATCGCTCCCTCAGAATAACGATATTCTGACGGTGGTATGGGGGTATGGAGGTTCTTAATTAAAGCATATGCCACGGACATACTTTCTTCTCTATTTTCTTCAAAATTTTCACGAAGAGATAAAAATTTATGCGCTACGTTCTAGCAAATGTACAATATACATTTTTAGGGTGCTGATATGTTAAATATTGATAAAAATTTATGAGGTGATTGTTGTTTCTTTTGTTGTCACGTGCAAACTGAGAGTTTATTCCACTTTTCCGCTTTTGTATGATGCTAATAAGAAATACAACTTGTGTTAAAAAATTAAAATATATGATGTAGAAAAATCAAAAACGTTCTTTAGGAAATCTACAAAAGCTTCCTATATAAGGAGTACTACAATAATGTCGTGAATTGTAAAATTATCCTAGAATTAAAACTGTTAGCTTGTTGGGAAAGGATTCAGTTAACTGACATGTACTGGGAAGATATTGCTTTTGTTTTTGAAGTTTTGAGTATGTTTTAGTTTCCGGTAGTATTGTAGTTTAATAATTTATTTAACTTGAGTAGTGGTTTTAATTGAGAAAATAAACAGCACCTCTTTATTGCGGTTATTTTCTGAACTCTGCTCACCATTATGTTTGAATAAATTTATAAAGAAACTGAATCGGTTTAGAATCTTTCAGATTCTGCGTAATGCTTAGATATTAACGCAGAAATGCTTTTGATTTTGTCTAGCTTTACAAGTCTTAGTTTTGCGAGCGCATCGAAGTAATTTTCTTTCGTTCTTTACATCCATCATGGGAAATTACTACATCATTTTTGTAATAGAATTCTTTCCTTATATAGACAACATCATTATCTGCCTTACTTAAAATTATACCATTGGACATGAACGAGAAGCCTAAAATATCAACTAGCTGTTTTGAAAACTTTTTCAGATTTGCCATCAGTAATATTGTAATTTTCTTATTACACAATGTAGATCTTGTGACACCATAGTTTATTTCCAGTTGGCTACATGCCATCTAGTCCCCTTTTGCATTACAAATAAACAATAAAATGTCTGCTTTTATAAAACCAAATGTAAACTTTGATCACTTATAATGGTACTGGACTGTATTATTTCGAAATTGCTGTATCATCATATTCGCATCTAGGAGACAATTTAATGTTTGATACTATATGCAACTGATATTTCATAAAAATATCTAATACCTGTGTTTCAATATTTCACGGCAACCTTAAAAAATTAATACATTAGGTTTTAACATGAATTAAACTCACATTTCTTCTTACGATGTGCGAATACATGGGGAGAAAATGAATTGTGCAAAGATAATGTTTGAATTTGGAAGATATGGTTGTGTACTTTACAGGCGTTACGCTAATTAAAACTACCACTAAACTGAAGCAACTAAGGACCATTACATCCTTTTGGATCATATGTATGTAACATGTATTTGAGTATGCTATAACTATAAATAACGGATACTTAAAAAAGACACAACCCTCTTGCACTATATTTACATTTATTATAAAATTAGTCAAATGATAATTAAAATTACATTTAACAACTTTACAATAAATGTTGAAAGTGATATCTTCTAACCTGAATACAGGTCCGTACACGATTTATGACATTTGCAGCTATTTCTTGACGTTTGGTCACTAATGTTTGAAATTTCATGTTCAATGTTTTCCTTCAAATACTAAACTTTAAAAGAAATCCCAAAAGAGATGCAGGTGTACAATCTGGGGATTTCTTTTGGGCGTCCTGGGAAGTTTAGATTGTCTATACAATCATTTTAGCGAAATTAATCAATCAAACATGATATGGTCCATTCATTAGGAACTGTAGATTGAGGAAATTGTAACCGAACATCGTCCAGCACTCATTTATAAGATTTGTATTCGATATAAACATGAACAATAGACATACATCAGAATACATTTTCGTTTTTACTTACGGAAGTTCGTATTTTTGAGTGTGATCAGTAGAGACCGGATTATATGTTTGGAGATTTGATTAAAATATGTGTATATATATATGTCTTAAATACGAGCAAAATATGTTGAAAATATTCCTCAAATGTCTAGAATATGTAAAATATGTTTCAAACATATTTTCAAAATGTCGAATATATTTTGAAGTAACTAGGAAAAGAAACAAACACTAAGAAAGTTTAAACAGGTTTTATTAATCAGATACCTATCACCTATATTTCTATATTAAACATCTCATTCCATTTAAATATTTTCAATAGTTAAATTATGTCTCCTATCCGTTTAGCGATTTGTACGTTGAAAATCTTCGTTCGACGTCCACTGATGTAACTGGTACATATTTTAAACTATTAACAACTTCCGGATTTAAGTCGGTTTCAACATCAAAATCGCCACGGAGAATTTGGTTTGCTTGTTGTAACAAATTTAAATCGTTATTTCTTTTAAAAGTATTATTAAATATTCATTGTCCTGTTTTTTCAGGAAGTTTCCGAAGTTTTTCCTGAAATTCATCAATCAAATGAAGAGACTCTTGTAGCGGGAGTGATTCAGTTTCAAGAATAACAATAGTTTTATGAACAAAATCATAATTTGATTTAATCAAGCAAAGTTCATGGTGCAGTTAATTTTTTCTAAAATTGATTTGCACTTTGAAATTGCACCACTATTTTCCTCTTCCAAACTTAAAATAAGTTCTTTAATAGGAACAACTTTTTTTGCATAAAAGCTGGCAGTTTTCAACCGGGGCACATGGTGATGTGATTGGTGCATATTTTAAAAATTGCACCAATATTTTCCTCTTCAAAACTTAAAATAAGTTCTTTAATAGGAATAAAATTTTCTGCATAAAATCTAGCGACTTTCAACTATGGTCCCTATCTTGTAATTATATCTCCTCAGAGGAGATTTTAAAAATATTTTCTTTGTGTTACTAATTAAACTATTAATTATAGGAAATGAATTTCTAATATTTGCCGCCACTCTGTTTAAACCGTGTGCTGAACATTAATTAAATTAGAATACAAAACTTGAAGTTGTTGACCAGTTTTGAGCAAATATGACGCAGCATCGGAAATCATGAGCAAAATTTTATTAGTCTGAACAATGTCGGGAAGGAAAAATTCATGAAAGTTTCATGGATTAACGTAACCATTGTCATATGGTTAGTTTTTCAATTTGTTTACACGAAATCAAATAAGATTTACCAGGAGTTGCTATTTAAACAATCTATTAATAATTTACCATATAGCGTCCACATATATCTGTAGTTTCATCTACTATAGAATATATAAAACTGTTCTTTACAGTTTGCTTGCTTGCATTAATTACGTCCTTATATATATTTGTAATATAATTTCTCCTTAAAGTACTTTCGTGAGGTACAATATTTCAGAATGCTTTTTCTTCGTTCAAAAGTAATTCCGGAACGGTCTTGATCCAGGAGACTAAATCGTTTTTCACTTTTAGCATTTTTCGATAACACTAGCTAACAGTTCACTTTATTCGGTGTTTGTAAATGATGAACATATTTAAATGATAAATGGCGAAACGTATACACCCGCTACCTAATTATTTTTAACCAATCAGAGCTCATCTTTATTCATTCAATTTCGGATTTTTATTCTTAGAAACCGTAACAAAATAATCTTTGCTCTTCGGCATTGAACATATGATATTTCGTTTGGAAGTTTAAAATCAATTAACAATTTCTTTAAAAAATGTAGAAACATAAATCTATTGGAAAAAAGCTTTAATCCCTATTTAAGTAATATTTATTTTATTATATTTAACGGATTGAGGTGATTGCAAGGACTCTGGTGTAATTTACTGACACAAATATCACATCTGTAAACTCCTCACCAAAGAATTGTTTATAATAAAATCGGTGACACGTGTTTCGCTAGCTCGAGCCAAGCATCTTCAACAACGGTATAAACCGAAGTAACTTAAAAAAACTATATCTTTCTCCAACGGCATACCAAAAATTATTATTATTTCAACAGATAGCTATTTACATATAATAATAACTTTTACTTTCGGATTTGATAATAGGTTCCTATTGTTTATTTGAACCGAAGTGAATTACTAAATGAATTGTTTTCGATATACAACGCTGGGCACATGGATTTTGTAATCGAAGCACATGCATGTAGATGCTTCGACGTTTGCATTAACTAAGCAGAATCGTTTGCCAGATATATATTGCGTCAGCACAATTATTGCTGGCAATGCGAGTAAAGTATGGTAATAAATCGTCTTGATATCTTCGAGTAATTTGGATGTAAGTACTTTCGAGACAATTGAATGCTTATTATAGGCAAAGGTGGTAGAGATGCGTTTATTTATATTACACATTGTTTGCCACGAAAATGATGCATTAACTCCAGGGTTACATGCTAAGAACATATCTAAAGAAATGGAAGCTACTACGTGTTAATTAAATTAACGTTAATATTAAGTTCGGGTATGGAAACACTATGGATTTTCTGTTATACGCACTTAATGAGTTCCGCATATAGTTTAGCGCAGGAAAATTTCATCTTATGACAGAAGTGGAGTGTACGTTCTCACTTTCCATATAGTTAATTGTAGATCTGCTTACTTGTATACAAGGTAAACTTAGCCCATTTTACAACCACTTTGGGTAGTCGAAGGAAGAATAGATAGATACACTTAGTCAAGGGCCACCTGGGGACAGAAAGGGCCGTTCCCGCTTCATCGATTGCGATGTATCAAAATATCCTTGATTTTCGACTTAGGAATTCCGTATTACAGACGATAGCACTCCATGGACTTACTACGAAATCCATAGAATTATTCTCTGAATATTTACATCTACCATTGGTACATTCCTTTTAATTCGCCATGAGATTTAATATTGTCGAAGTAAACTGTGCTGTATCAGGTTATAAATTAATGTTATATTCTGCGAAACTGTATTATGATTATTATAAATCAGATTCAATTAAAATGGAATTTATCTACTTATATTACATGTATAAATGTATATACTTTGTTTTATGTTAATATTGAATCCTATTATTCTTCTAACTGGTTTATTACTTTTATTACTCCTCTTTTACTTCCGGTTAATAGTAACACCACTACCATTAGTTATTAATGTTTGAATTTCCTTTTCCAGTACAAAGTCTTTTTATTCACCTTCAATGCTCCCCGGAGGTTATTTTGCCTAATAATATTACTCGCCTCATGTTTTCAACATTATACTCCCTCGATATTCTATCTATGTATATCATATCTATGTATCTAGCTTTATTTTTTATTTTGTATTACCTCTACAGTTATTTTTGTGGCTTTGGTGGATTTCTTATTTATATTTAGATCTTATAATCTTCGAAATAATTCCTATCGCTTAATGGTAAAAGTTCACCCTCAATCTGATGACATGGTAATAATACCAAGAAATAGAGAAGAGCTGTATGAAGCATTCATTAAAATGTCAATCTGCGCAAAAATTGAAGTTCCATCTGAAGCGCTGTTGTCGTTTAGAGTTTTATATTCCGACCGCTCTACCTGTATGTAATGCAGATTAGCTTTCCCTATAAGTTAATGTAATGCTGATTTTCTTGTAATGTAACATTACTCATAAGGTGGTGTTACTAATTCGTTTTACGCATATGCGGATGGAAACACAACGATCTCACTGTCGAGAATATGATTGACTACTTGGGTATATTGATAACTAATAATAATAGAAGTCATGAAATCAATTATCACACAAAGGCTGAAATTGCTTTTAAAGTAAACACGAAGATGATGGTTAAAAGAAATGCTTACAAGAAACGTGAGTGTATGAATCAACGGATTTCTGCATTAAATGAAAGAAAAGTGATGAAGAGGAGATGAAGCAAATAATATTAAAAAAGAAATAAGAAAGAATATTGACTTAACCCTTATGTGAATGGCAAGGTACCAGGGTACCTTTAGCGTTTCAGTTTAATTTTTTATAGAAGCTGATGGTCCACATACTTGAAACTTCTTGAAAACTCCTAACTATTAATAAATTTTAAATTATCATTATTTTTGAGCTAAAAAATTATTTCGAATAGACGTGGTAGACCAATTTTCTTCTTACACCGTTAACAGTATGGCAAGGTACCCGGGTACCTTCATACATTAAATATGATAAAACGATTATTACAAGTATATTTTTAGCGAAATATTACTAAAATAAAATAAAATAAAGTCGTTATGAATATGTTAGACCAAAATATTTATTTGGTGAAAGAAAAACAAATACAAAAATGATTTTTTTATATATGTAAGTAAATAAAAAAATAATAAGCAGAAATGAACACTAAGCTAGAAATAAACTTTCATTGATCGCTTTGCGAACAATTTGTGCATATTGGACAGTTTGTTGAATGTTCATTGCAAATCGGTTTGGAACCTCTGGTACAAGCTTTACGTGTTCTTCTTTGCTTCATACGTAGTTGCGTGCATACGTGCCAACTTCCTACTACTGGAGCACGACCGCTTTTGATACTTCTTTTCTTCATTCGTTTCACTTTCTTCAGAGTCGTATGAGTCTTCTACAGTTTCTAAATTTCCTATTAATTCAGTATCTGAAGCTTCTATCTGTTTTAATTGTGGAATATATTCTTCGTCACTTTCAGAATGTATTATATCTTCTTCACTACTTTCACATTCACATAATATGTTACTTATATGTGTCGAAGTAAATCTTTTAAAACAAACTCTTGCATTAGAATGCATTCTGTTTATAAAAAATTTCACTTGAAATGTTACCTTCACTCGATCAGAAGCTAAGATAGACTAAAACAATACACATGAAAAATGTTTAACTTGGTTATCTTTCCTATATGGGAAATCAACAACATAATATAAGTTTCTTGTTTCACATTTGCTACCTTAGGTATATCTAGAGCAATATGAACGTTAAATTTCAAAATTGCATATCTTAACAATAATACGTTGCATAACCTAGGGCGCTAACACTAGATTAAAACTACTAGAAATGAACGTGTATTGTAAATCTCAGATTTACTTTCCGTGATTCTGCACATATTTTCGACCAAAAATGTTAGTTTCCAATACTATTTCCATATAGGTAGCCGGGTACCTTGCCATGCTGTTAAAGGTGTTTTTGTTTTGCCATTCACATAAGGGTTAAAATCGCTAACAAGAATTACAATAAAAATCAGATATTTAGTAAAACAGGTATCTCAAGTTGAACTTTGAAAGATTGGGGATGACATAAATAGTCGTGATTATTATTACGTAAATAGATTGTAAATTTCATGAATTAATTGTAATAGGAGAATATGTATATTACATGGCTTTCATAGACCTTATCTCGTTATACCTGCAAATGGTGCAGGTGATACTATACTCATATGCACAAAATACATAAATGCCTAGGTAACGCCCCTTAGAAATCTCACACGTTTATCATCGAAGTAAAAACCGATGTGATTTCCCATTGTCTGCCGGGTTCCACTCTAAAACGGCGGATAACAGTGGGACAAAGAGAGAAAGGGCGAGAGATTTCGTGGAGGGTGTTTTGTTGTGCTGTTGGTGACTGGGAAGGGGGTAAATCGGCTGCTGCTGGGTAAGAGGTGGATTGTAATTGTGTGACGTAGTATTGTAGGGTTACGGACCTAAAATCCGAAGGCGGAATGGGCGTTTAAATCGTTTCCGAAACCGGAAATTTACGATTTTGTTTTAGGAAAACAGTACCGTTCTAAACAAGACTATTTTGACCATTTGAATGATAAGGAAAAAGAAGGCGTCTTTATATTTCTAAATATAATTGTTAAGTCTATAGCATGCTATCTCAAATACCGTACTTTGCTGCATGAGAGATTGCATACAGCGAAGTACTGTATTTGCGACAGACACATATTGGAAAATGTTCTGAAGTTCCGAATATATGTACAGCTCTCGCAAAATAAGCTGGCGAGCGGTGGGGATGCGCCGTAAACGTATTTAGGACACGTACCTCCCACCTGTCTGATTCAGATAGTGCATAGGAATTACCATTACGTTGCAGGATGAATGATAGGCAATCTATACCTCCTCTATCTGCGCGAACTCATTCCTACCCTTCGTCAACTTATATTGCGAGAGCTGTATGTATGTATATATTTAGGATATACTAAATACATTTCTCAAAGTGATAAATGAAATTTCGGAACTAAAATTCTAGATATTTCCTAGATGTTATAGGTTAAATAAATTATGCGAATTTGATAGCTGTAGTGAGTAATAGCAGCGTATCAACAAGAAAGAATTTTGCGTTATTGACTTTAATTCATGCAATGCACTAACGGATCAACTAGATCATCGAGAATATCCAATGAATATGGAATGATAAAATACAAAATCTATAATAGTACACAGATACAGTTACACACAATTGTATTTCTACACTATCTACGAATGAAAGGAAAAGGTTATCACGAGCTTTGCTATACACCGATGCTAGTTTATTTCTATAATATTTCAAACATATACTCACAATAAATTTAAAATATAAACTCATTCTATTGTTATTTATCTGAATAAATGACATAATTATAAAAACAGTGTAACAGATGGGTTTACATATAGGTACATATTTATAGGATTTTATTTGTCTATTATTATTCGACTAAGAAGGAGGAATTACCCGTTTTTAATATCTATTATCTGGTTTAACTTATTGTTAGTCTCTGATAGTTGCTTATTGTACTATTAGCAAAATGGGTAAGAAAAGAAAATAAATTTTGATTGACACGCGTGAAGTAATATTTTCTCAATATCAGAAAGGAGAAAGATTACAAAAAATTTGCAGTATTATAAATAAATAGCGGATCTACAATATATTATATAATAAAACGGAATACATAATAAACCTAGTAATTTAAACAGAAAAATGTTAATTAGCTCTGGTATCGTAGAATAATTAAAGAAACCAACTGAATCCAAAGACCTAAGCATCAAAATTAATAGTGGTCATAAGCGATGCAACAGACGTCTGAGGAAGTAAAGGATATTGGGCAAAGAATTTAGTTCCAACTATTTGGTAATATGACATAGACAAATAATTATTATGAATTGTAAATGAAAATACTTGAACGTTGAAGCAAAAATTTTAGAATGCAGTGTCCATATTTTAACTTAAAATTGAATCTGCGATATACATTTCTTGCCCAGTAATCATTTCTTAAAGGCAACTTTGCACCTTGCTTTCAATTTTGATCAAATGATAATATAATGATAGTATAATTGACACAAAACGGTATCAGTATCCTTGCACTACATAATTATGAATTTAGTTCCATCAGCTACTGTTCACGATGCTACTGGCTTCAAAATCTTTTGGAAAAATGATAATAATAAAAGGAAAAGTCAGAAACGTGACCGATACGGACGTTAGTCGTTAACATTGGAATAACACACTTAGTTGGTTATAAAGATGGAGATCCAGGCCGTACTAGCTTAATGGAAACGGCGAAGGTTCAAGTTCAAGAATTTATTAGTAACAAGGCGCCACCCTCCTATTATCAATTATTAAGTTTTTGGAGTCAGAAAGACCCTCCAGCTTCGTTGGTAAGTGAAATAAGGTTATCCGAACCGTCTACGTTACTAATTCTTTTATTCGGTCGTGAACCGACCAGCAAGGTTGAAAACTGTTTTAAAAATAAAATAAAAGAAATATTGATACATTGAGGCGAGAATGACGTTAAACCACACTTTATTCGTCACTGATAGCACCCTTGGTGTGTATAAGGTTTCGATAAAATTCAAATAAGCTAGCGTTCTTAAATAATGTTTACACAAGTCTCGGTATCCGTTGGAATTCCAGAGGTATCACAGATACATTATAGCTTAGCTTATATGATAGAGATCTACCACTAATAGGTCAATAAAACAAGGCTGGTTTGAGCGATAGTTATATTTTCAGAACGTTTACAAACGTTTTCGGAACACCTTCGTCAGTGAAAATATAACTAGATAAATATATAAACAAACTTTTGTTTTTATTTGGGACTATCAACTAAATAACTAGTGACTAGGATTTCTTGATATAGAGGATGTATAACCAACTTTTATATATATATATAAATTATAAAAACTAAATTAATGTGTAAACATACATGCAAATTAAGTAAAACCTTATATCAAAAAATCTTTGTCGAAACCTTAACAATTCTGTTCAAGGACTAGGGAAAACCAAATTCAAAAACCTAGCCAAAGGTTTCCTTCTTAAGAAATGCAAATGTCATTTTAACAAATTGCTATATACATTACTTAAATTTTGAATATCGGTCCTGAAATTAATAGTTTTAGTGTCTTTCTGTATATTTATCATTTCATATATTAGTCTTTTTTATAATTTTGGTGCAATGACCGCTGTAACAAAACATTACAAAGATCTTGGGCATTACTTTGATTTTGAAAACACAATTATATTAAAAACAGAGAATAATTATAAAAAAGACTAATATATGAAATGATAAATATACAGAAAGACACTAAAACTATTAATTTCAGGACCGATATTCAAAATTTAAGTAATGTATATAGCAATTTGTTAAAATGACATTTGCATTTCTTAAGAAGGAAACCTTTGGCTAGGTTTTTGAATTTGGTTTTCCTAGTCCTTGAACAGAATTGTTAAGGTTTCGACAAAGATTTTTGATATAAGGTTTTACTTAATTTGCATGTATGTTTACACATTAATTTAGTTTTTATAATTTATATATATATATATAAAAGTTGGTTATACATCCTCTATATCAAGAAATCCTAGTCACTAGTTATTTTGTTGATAGTCCCAAATAAAAAACAAAAGTTTGTTTATATATTTATCTAGTTATATTTTCACTGACGAAGGTGTTCCGAAAACGTTTGTAAACGTTCTGAAAATATAACTATCGCTCAAACCAGCCTTGTTTTATTGACCTATTAGTGGTAGATCTCTATCATATAAGATAAGTATAAAAAGGTCACGAAATATATATATATATATATATCATAGCTTAGCAGAACGTATTTAGAAAAGTATGTGCAAGTGACAAGTCAGCGTGTTCTCCCCCTTAAAATACTAAACAGAATTGAAACAACAAATAGCTAACTAAATCGTTAACTAGCTATAAGATAGCAAAAGTAAGAAAGCCCCCTTTTAGTCGAACACAAATCCCCGACTTACTAAAGCTAATTCTAGGGATATTTTCCTAAAACTCAACGAAACGTGTTTCTGGTTGTCAACTCTCGTACGGCGTTATAGTCGCTGTCGAGACGGAAGCTGTAAATATGGCGGGCTTCCTCGAGCTTGATGTTAAAATTCCGGGAATCTAGCCGGACACAGCAAACTGAACACTAAGTCGGCTTCTAGCTTCTACAATAATTGTTAGATATTCGTAAAGTTCTCAGATGTTCTTAAAAATAAATCTTAGCACTCTACTAGTCCTATATTAGTCCTCTACAACAATGTGAAAGAGAAAATAACGGCATCGTAATTAACAAAAAGAAAAACGTACCTCCAATAGAGTAAAAAGCAAACGCACAACGTGGCCGATAGTTGGAACAGTAAAATTGGTGAAGCGTAACTCCCAAATCCACACAACGATAGTATTACACTTTTCCAGAGTCGAATTCGCGTGCATACGCTCCACAAACAAGACTTTAAAGCGAAAACGGAATAACCTATTCACAGAAGACGACCTGTTCAATCGAACTCCACAAGCCGAATGTCTACATGTGCATTCAAAAAGGCGCGAGTTGTGTTAAAACCTACGCAAGCAGGGCGCCATTTACACGTCAGAAATGGAGCGAGAGCCCAAAAGTAACAATACCGGAACGCTGTGACAAGCTGGCTGTAACAACGATTGTTGTTGGCGAAGCGAGTGTCCCAACTAAATTATGTGGTACGGATATTAATACTGATACAACTGAACAAGGAAATACTGATGAGTGTGTCCCGATTTAAATAAACTTTTGTGGATTTGTAGACCGATTTAGTGTAGAAACAACGGAAATTTTTTAACTGGCCAACCAAACGTTAGCGGGGTGTACATCGCCCTTAGCTAAACACTACCCTTCGCTGTTTGAGTAAATAACTTAAGAGATATAGAAAAAGTGAAGACAAGATTGAAACTGTTTTACATGCTCTTGACAATGGCGCAAACTTTTTCCTATAACAAATATATGTTAAGGAAACAACCCTTAACCCCCTTAATATACTTACGACATCATTAAGAGCATGTAAAACAGATTAAATGCTGTTTTCACTTTTTTTGTTGTATCTTTTATAGTTTCTCAGTTATTTAGTCAAACAGCAAAGAGCAGTGCTCAGCTAATTTGAATTTCGACAGCTAAGAAAGTTACCGTTGTTTTTACACTATATTGGTCTATAAACCCACAAAGTTCCATTCAAATCAACGAAACACATTTACCAGTATTTTCTTGTAAGTGTGGGTCATAAATTTTTGAGAAACTGACAATTGCACACAGAAATCATATGTCACCGACAATACAAATGGTTGCTAACAAAATGGACCTAAGTTAGAAAAAGTTTCAGTGACGGCATACAGTTAAAATTATAATATCTCAGTTTGTTAAAGTTTCTTTTTCCTTATTAATTCTAATATAGAGCCTGTTGGAGGGATTGAAGCGTTAGTAGCTTTCACGTTCTTTAATTTAATAGTTATCGGCGTAAAAATTTTGCTAATTGTTAGCAAAGGCTGTGGAACATGATTTCTCTAGTCAAACTTGAGTTAAAAGTTGTGCATAATTTCAATATTAAGGAAGCTTCTTTTGTGGGACATTCATGAATGAACTTTGTTAGAATAGTCTCTTTTCCAGTACCAGCAGTAATTTGCCATCACCTGTGTATCCCATCTTGAATGCGGTCCACTATTGCCTTTATATCTTGGTAAAATCTTTCACGTTACTCTTAACTGGTGTCACTCAAATTTTGACGAAAACGGGCCAAGTGGTTGTATGACTAATGAACGTTTATGCTCGTGTTACAGTCAAGATCTCTGGAGTTATTGAACATGATTTTTAGTAGCTCAACCCAGTCATTCGTTATGTGATTGCCTGAAAAGCGTCTGACAACCACCACAGATGTCGTTTACGCTCTTTGCCCACGTTCCGTCATTGAATATACGGGGTCGTTCCATATCAAATCAACACAATTTTTAAACAATTATTAGAAACAGCTTAGAAATGCCACAGCACGGATGCCTGAATTGTCTTCAGAAATAGCCAAAAGCTTAAAGATTTGTGATACGTGTAGCATAGAAATTACTGTATTAGAAATGGACAGCTCATCAATGATAAAAACGACCCTGAAGATTCTTCTGACTCGTTGACATTCTCGGACTACGACCCAGACTTCACAATAAATTCAGTGCTTGTTCACTGACACCCAACACATCTCTTCAAGAATTAAGAAAGCCCTCATTGATAAGAGAAAAGTAAAATGCAAGCACTATGCCACATCAAAGTTAAAAGGTTTCCTCATCTATGAAACGTAAGCTTTAAGCTGCTGTTGAAAATTCTTCATCAGAAAATGATAATAATATTGACAAATTAGTTTTCCAACATCTCCAAAGTAACTTTTCGGGTTGTACGAGTAAGACGAAAAAGATAATGCGTCTAACATGTTTACCTGAAAATGGGAATGTTAGAAAGGTAATGTATGAATTTACTACATGGCCCGGTAATCAAACCAAAAGTTGAATGAAAAAGGAATTTGCAAGGTTTGCAAAAGAAAGTGTCAAAATTTCCAGGCACACTTAAATTAGAAGCATATGAGACTATGTCACCGTTGTCTATAAAGGAAACTTGTGGTTTGGGTATATATTTACAGAAAAATGAGGAACTTGATGAAGTAAAAATAACTTTTCTTCGTCCATCTGGGCCATCTACATCATTCTCATCTCCAAGAAACGTTGATGTTCTATATTTTTAAGATTTTGACAAAACATAGTTGGATTAGTCTACAGTATGTTGTATATCACAGGAAGGGTAGAGGAAGTGCTGCAGAGCTTGTAGAGCAATTAAAAAACCGTTTGCGGTTTTGGGCAAATACACAATATAGCTATAATTCAATAACAAGTTGACGTATCTTTTTGAAATTTGGTATTTTTCCAAGTCTATATAAAAGGTACATCTGCACATGAAAATCTCAGATGGTTAAGTTTATAGTGTATGCTGAGTTGAGCTGGAACAACTGTACGATATATATAACCAGTTATGGATTACCGTCAAAAATTATTATATCTTGTACTTAGGCTTTCTTCGTCCTGTGTACGCAAAGCGAGGTCAATCATGAGCAGGAACTTTCACAAACTATTTCATGAATCCTAGCTTTATATGCAAGAATGCTACTAATTTGCCAAATCTGATAACTCAACACTTTGTCTATATTGGCTCAAGATCAGATGTTATATAAGGTTAATCGGTTGGAGCGCCGAAGTACGTTTGAAGGCAGGTAACGCGTTCATAAGTTAGGGGGCTGCATCTCAAACAATATCTGTAGCTGATAGAATGAAACAGTTTCTATATTTGGAATCTGTATACTAAATACGGTCAAAATCGATTATAATATTCCAGGCACCAAATAAAAAGTTTCTTCTTGTTGGTGGTACGATATTTTGGTTTGGAGAAAGTGTTTTCCGTTTGCGTAAGGATATAGAAATAATAAATAAAGTTCGACAAATGAGTACATAATTATTTTTATGTCGCGCCTTGCACGTAAGTGGGGACAAGCGGTGGAGTCAGAGCGTTAGTCCGATTTACACTATTAATGATAACTTATCATGCACTCGTTTGTCGAACCTTAATAATAAAACATTTATTTCTGCTTTATGCTGTTTTATTAGACAGATAAATTGATACATTCACAATAACAAAATAAAAGGTTATAAAAATATGTATTCTTCTGAACAAGTTTTTGCGTCACGGACAAATCAAAGAAATGTATTGTCCCTTTTCTTTATAATACGTTTTTAACAATTGTATTTTCCTCTTTTTTGGTTTACGCACTTAGTGTTTATTTTAGTTAATAATTGCATTTACCCATTTGACTTTTATTAAAGCATATGTAATATCGTGCTTTTAACTCGGTCTGTCGGTGTAATATATCTCTCGATGCGGAGAAGTTCAAAATTTATATTTATGTCAAACGTTTAGTGCATCAGCAGCGTTACTTGTACCCAACAAATATAGTAATAGTACGAGTAATATAAATTAATGTTTTCCTTTGTTACAATACAGAGATAAATTATTTTCAACATTTCTTTTCCGCAATTCAAATACTTTACCCCAGATAGATACTAATTTCACAGTTTCTCATTATCTTGAAACGTGCTGAAAACTCTTTTACTAAGAGTACTCTTGCCTCTTAATGCCTGGCAGTTATGAAACTGTGCTTTAGATGCGGACAGTGATGATGATTCTTTTTGGCATCTTCGCTAATTGATTTGAATAAAATTTTAGTGGAGAAGATATTAAATTAACCTCAGGCGATTACCGTTTCGGCTGGCCTGGATAATTAAAACTTTACTCCCAAGAAGTGGAAAATTCCGAGACAGAGCTGCTACTTTATCCGCTTCGTCGGCGTATATTGCCAACCAAGATATTTCCCAAATTTCTTTCTATTCTCCTACAAGATTACGCAAAGAGCGGATAATTAAATTATTCATTTCGAAGTACACTCTAGCCATGTGTGGCTCCAGTATACTATCACATCTTGCTCCTTTTCGTTTTTGTCATTAGCTTTTAGTAGCGTAATTAACAAAGTATGGAAATTTCATTTCTTCCTCCCAAGATTTCTCATATAAGAGACATCTAAAGCTACCCTATTAGGTTACTATTTTCTTTAATACTGGCAACGTTGTGGAATCCAATATTAAGTGTAGATATAATTGAAGTGAAATAGGTTTCCAGATTATAATGGTATCATAATATCGGTAACTCGATGTTTCGTTGCTTTTGTAGAAACATGAAAACATGCTGTTCTAGTGCTGAAATAGTGATTAGATTGTTAAATGCTTTCCGGAAAACTAGAGAAGGAAGGGGGCGTACATCGTTGTTTGTCTTCGATAAAAGGAGAACGAAATTTATAATAATGATACGACATCAAAGTGTAATAGTAGACAGTTATTATTACATAATTTAATTTTGATGCAAAGGTTTCAAAACTATTTTTGAATTCCCTACCTTTTGTCTTATTTTAATCTAACTTATTGCTAGCTAGAAGTCATGCATCGTTTCCACTTTCAAGTAATGAATGTTTATGGTATACACAATTCTTTCGTTCCAATTTAGCATTTACGTAATCAGTATTGGCCACAATTAAACGACTAACGATAAGTACTGAGTACACAGTACAGGTAACTCATGAACGAAACCTTACATACACTATGTGACAAAAAATGAATCACTCAGTAAAATTTATATTTTTAAACAATATATTGTACAGTTGTTCATAGTGTTGGAAATAAAAAATGTTAAAAAAATTAACAAGAAAACAATAAATCTTTGTACCGGTTTTTTGCCTAATTCCATCGGAAGTATCCGTTTTCTTTTCTTTATTATTGTCATTAATGTTCTCATAAATCTAAGACAGCAAGAAATCAATTGTGAGCAAGTTAATAAGGGTCTTTCAAGTAATTTACAAACTTTTCTCAATGAAGCTAAGCTGATTGGGAGAAGTAATGTGGTAAATGATGATGAAACCCATAATACATGCGACAATGACATAAGTTATCACATTATTGACGAAATACATGCTCTTTCTTCTGGCAGTATACAAATTTTATCAGTGGCTTATTTTAGCGGTTTTATTGCCAAACAGATTCTCGCTGATACTTATTGTGATACATGTTTAAGTGCTTAACTTCTGATTGTTCACTATTACGCAATCAATTTCAGAGAGTTCTCTGAGCAGCAGAATAATTTAAAAAATTTTGTTAGAAGAAATAAGTTATGTCTGTCGGTCATAGAAATATGTTGCTAGAACATTGATTGTAAAATTTGCAAATAATAAACATTCAGAAGAACCTATATTGTTTTGAGCCTTCAATTATTTCATTGCTCTATTTATTATATCTTTGATTTAATTAATATTCACCTGTTTTCTCTTAACGTAAACGTAATTATATATTTTTTTCTTTTATATTGTTTTTGGCATGTAATTATTTGATTCCTCTACTTATTAGATATTTGTTTAACATTCACTCATTATTTAATGTAAAATTCAACTGAAATTAATTTGTCCTTTCCTTTATAATATACATTTTGTTTTTGTTTTTATCTTGTACCTATTATATCTACGTGTATCGTCGGGTTGAAGGTAAGACTCACTGAGTTACATTTTAATCGAAAATAAATTATTAATACGTAAATACTTGCTAGCATGTATTTTACAAGTATTTGATTTTTAAATTTAAATTAATAATTTATATTGGATTAAAATAAAACTTAGTGAGCCTTACCTTCTAACCGACGATAAGCACATTTAATATTAATTTAATATTCCCGTCAATAATTTTAGATTTCGTGGGTAGTTGATATCTAGCGCCCTCTTTAACACCCTCAAATCTTGCTGTGTGAAATAGGTATATATACATCTATCTATCTCATCGTATAACTTTTTAGTATTGAGTAGGGTATCTGTAGGTAATCTGTGGTCATACCTTTGGATTACTGGAGAAATTTTGTTGAGTAAAGTGTCAAATTGTTCAGGTGTCAAACGGAGACACAAACGATATTCTTTGCGATCTTATGTAGAGAGTCCTTTCAAACGAAGTGCCTATGCTGCTCTAATATTCCTTCTACCAATCCATTTTCCGCCCACAATCTTTTCGAATGATAATGTTCCTCCTCAATCGTACTTCGTATTTCTTCAGTCATATATTTGAAACTACGTAAAAACTTTTTAAGTTGAATGCTGGATTCTTTTGGAATAAGGGAAAATACGCCCGCGAACAGGATTCATCCTCTTTTACGCCGGAACAATTGGTACTGGTAAGTCAAAAACACATTTAAGGTGTAGGCGCTTACTTGTCTGCTGTCTAGGTAAGTACACTAGCTAAGCTACCTACCTGTGCAAGTAATTATTTCACCTACCAGACTAATGTACACCAGCCTTAAGAAATATTGCTGCGTCATTGGAAAGATTAGTCTCAAGAAGGTGGACAATATCCTAGGACAGGCTCTGAACGCCCTAGAAGAATTAATTCTAAAGCCATCTAGATAAGATACGTCAGTGGATTAGATTTTGGAAAGATGTCTTGTCACTTTTGCAATAACTGCAAAAAATAGGTATTTCTATTCATTAGTTTATATTATGTGAGTTTTTTTAAAGATAGTACCACAGCTTAAGGTTAGGCAAATAATTTCGTCATAGCATGGTTGCAAAATACATATACAGTTTCTTGCTCCTTTGCGAATGTATTGAATTATAGAATGTTTGGATCAAAAGATTCATATATCTTGTTCCATATTACTATTCAGTTCCTAGAAATTTTGGAATGATTGTGCATCTTGATATCACTAGTAGTTGATATTGCTAGTAACCATCATTTCATCTGACAGAAACCGCCTACATCATTGCTACACGAACAGCATGACACTTGATTTAATTTGAGTAACTGTTTTAGAACGATTTACAATATATTACGCCTCATTCTCCAAAAGGGAAGATAGGAGACTAAGATTATTTACTTTTAGGGATCGGCATAGTACCTCAAGGTCTGTCGGAAATATTTTCTGGCAGAAATAGGTCATTGAAAAACAATATGTTCCACATATTGCATATTCGTTCCGTTGGGTTAATTTCCTATCGTCCAAGGCTAATACTGCCTCTCATTCGGCATCGTGCCCTAAGAATAGAATGGTGCAATGACGGATAGATTGCCATGAGAAGTGGAAAAATATCGTATTTTTAGAGGAATTTAGCTTTTCTTTGTGGGAGCATGATGGTCGTAGACGAGTTCAACTTTAAAGAGAAAGGTAGTCTTTAAATTTTTCCTTTGAACTGGTGTAGGAAATAGAACGTTTATAATATTCCTTTGGGCCCATCTAAGTGCTCAAAAATACAATCGCTAAATAATGCCAAATTCCAGCAACACACTGTCCGGTCTTAGTTACCGCACATACACTACGATTCCTGTAAAAAACCAATACTAATATTTCCAATTGGCCTACACAATTGCCGAATCTATCGCCCAAGGAACATGTCTGGGATATAATGGGTTAACCGGTGGGTATGCACTCAATGAATTTACAACAGCTGCATGATGCCGTACAGTTCGCTTAGAATGAGCTTCCACAGAAGCCAATAGATCATCTTCTTAGAAACATGTGCGGGTCACTAGCTGTATTCATGTACGTGGAGCGACAACTCATTATTAAATGTTCTCTATAAAGGGTACGAATTCTACAATGAATTACTACTACTTAATACTCTCACCACAGTGAACATTTGCCCATAATTTAGTGTAAGAATATATACTTTACTGAATGGTTTGTTTCCTTTTGTCATAGTATACGTATGGAAAAGAGTAATGCATCAGAAAGGGAAGAAATTCACCAAATTATAATTTCTTAGTTCCAAAATTCAGACAGGAGATGCATACTTGCGTGAGTAATCTATTCATATGAATTTGTAGCCACGCTGCATTAATAATTGTTGGACATAGATTCTCTCAAACCTAGTACGTACACAATCAACATGGAGTTGATCGTTTAGATTGTTGCTTTGCTTTAATTGCGTCTACGGTTTCTAAACTTTCCACAATATGTAGCTAATACATATTGAATAGACTTAGTATTAAACTATGAAGGGCTGATAAAAACGAAGTGAAAGATTACAATGTCAATTTTCTAAGGGTTTTCACAAGATTTTAAAGTTGACATTTTCTATCAACCAACAAAATGCAAATTTTCAGGTCATAAATATTCATTCCCCAATTATAAAAGCATATCTTATGAAGTGATTTTTGCTATATTACATATACGAGGGGCGTCTTTTATATTTTTACCAACAACCGCTCACCATAAGTGACAGTATTGATATCTGTCATTAGTATTGTCGCAAAATTTGATATTTGCTAATGTGAAAACAGTGACAAAGAAATTAACTGAGTATATTGTTTACAGTAATCGCTTAAAAAGGCAAATCTGTGAGAGAATTGAAATTTCACGTGATGGTATTTGATGCTTGATTTTTTACAAAAAGACTGTGTATAGTTGGCTTGCAGAATTTCGTCGTGGTTATCGAACGATTCTGAGCACAAAAAATTGAGAAAAATCGGCATGTGACTTACAGTGAGATAGAGGTATTCTTCGACACGTCGAAGATTGCAGTAAATTTGATTTTACATGACCATTTAGCTGTGAAAACGATTGTTTCTTCGATTGTACTGGACATTTCGCATACATCCCTTCAGAGAGTCGAAGAACAATTAATGCTGAATGGAATTATTTGCCAGACGTTATCGATGAAATTAGGAAAACAACCGAAAACATCGCATCATCCTGCATCACGATAATGCATGTCAAACAAATGATTATTTGAAGGAGAAAAACACCGAACTAATATCTCATTACCCGTATTCACCTGATCTATCGCCTAACGATTCCATTCTGTTCCCGAATGTCAAACAAATGTTCTGGATAGCGATGCTCTCCACCTCAAGAAGCTATCAAAGCCCTCAAAAACCATGTTTTTGAAATACCAACTTCAGAGTAAAGAAAATGTTTTTCGAATCAGCTTGAATGTACACAAAGGCATATAAATCTTAAACGCGAATATTTTGAAAAGCAATAAAACTGTTTATATAAAAACTAAAATTACTCTTAGCACACCTTTTATAAATAATTCCAGATATATATTTCGGCAACTCAGCTATCATCCTGAGTGGAAAACTGGGGAATTAAGTATCACCTGGAACTATTGGTTCCAAAATATAGTTTTTCTTTCTTACTTTTTGTAACTACTTAAACGGCGCTTTCGTATGAATCACGACAACTCTCAATTAAAGAAGTATTACGTTAACAGTTACTTTGCGTACGCTTGAAAACGAATGCGTGATCATTTTCTAGAGATTTACCGACAGCGCAAACATTTGTTTATGACCATTCGTTGTCCCCTCGGTCACCCGACTTAAACCCTCTAGATTTTTCTTGTGGAACTATCTAGAACAATTAGTTTGTAATACCGAAGTAGATTACATAGAAGAATTAAGATATCGCATAAGTGCGTCAATAAATAGAATTCGCCAACAAAATGCCGTACTATGGCGAGAACGTTTACATGGCCATACACCACATTGTGGTTGATGGCAGCAATTTCGAACATCCGCTCTAACAGTGCTGAAAACATCCGATTGGGTATATAATGCCTTTGATCTTTAAAAAAATTAAAATTTACTTTCCATTCTCTTTCTTACTTTAAATGATGCATCCTACCTAGTAAAATTTGTACAGATAGTGGAGGCGCACACTATATGTACGGACACGTGATCATAGAATCTCCTCTCGTTTAGATTCTTGTCCACCTTGTATTGTAGAAATATTTTGGAAACGTAGTTATCTTGATACACGAGGTCTGACTGCCTTTAAAAATAGCGATTGATAACCCCGTGTGTGTATTTAATTTGTAATTATGCGCGGTTGCAGAATAAAGAGATTTATAACACATACTCACAAAATGCAATTTCAGAATCGTAAACATTGTTATCGCAACTGTTGCATGGGTTGATATTATTTTACGCTGACTAGGACTTAAAACTGCAATTCAAGTTTTGCTCAATTTTTTATTTTATAGATAATTTACATCGCTAATACCTAAAAATGCAGGAGTTTGAACGTTTACACTATTAAAAACGCGATAAACCGGAAGAAAGTACAGAATTATACCATTGTACTCACACAGATATATATGTACATGCATATGTATGTAGGTTTAAGTGGGTGCATATTATTTTATAATATGGTACACTTACTACACAGATTTGGTTGTTTTAAATCAAATGTTTAAAAATCCCATCTATGCGGCAGGTAATGTGTTATATTCCTGAATAAGGTTTTGCAATAATAATAACGGATAATAACTAAATTGGGCAAATATGTGGTAACAACCAGTGGCGTGGCAAGCGCATAAACGTTTACACAAAAATTAAAAGTAAAAAATGAATTATAAAACTTGCTGAAATACTTACCGTTTTAAGTCTTCCGTGATATGATAAACTGGGTAACATCTGTTAAATATGTCAATATGTTTCCACAGCTATTTCAGTGAAGAGAGTAGGACGTGTGGTGTTTAATGCCGAAGACGACCGTTCTACTTCTAGTGATATATATAGTGATATATATATATATATATATATATATATATATATATATATATATATATATTATATTTGTATATTTAAAATAGTCTTTAAAACAATTTAAAGCACAAATTTGTCTTATAATAAGAAAATTGGAGTATTTCTCTAAAATACATTCAAATTTTCATATTACACGCCAATTTTCTTCGCCTCCTACAGCGCACAACTGTACGTGAACATTCTTCGAAATTTTAACAGAATCCAATAACGACGTCGAAACGTTTGTAAGTTTTCTATTCCCTTCGCAGGTCCGAAGTAATTGTTGTGAATATTTTGTAAATCTCTATTAATCTGAATATCTTGAAATATTTCCTGGTGTTTCTTGATAGCTGCTGCTTCTGTCGGATCGAATTTTAAAACCACCTTCTTTACTTGATCAATATATATGTAGTAGTAAAACGCTGCCTGCAACCATGTTTTCCAACCTGTAACTATCGGCTGTGGCTGGTTCATCGGGATACAGTTTGTCAAATAGTCGGGTACGTTTCGGAGACTTTAGAACGTTTATGCCACAAGATTTAGATCATGAATTTTATACGTTACATACAAGAAGTTACCACAGTGCTCGTTAAATGACCGGGCCAAAGATAGCATGTTTGCGGCACCATCAGTCATAAACATTAAAAGTTGCTTGGTTAAAACTTCAAATTTGTTCAATAAGTTCAACACTACCTTTAACATCTCATCAGCAGTACAATTTACAATTACAATTTACAACTGACACAACCCCACAACTCACTGTGCGTATTATTACATTAACCACAGAATATTTTTCACGATCTGTTGCTTCGTTCACACACAACCATAGTTTTTTATCTTCAATGCCGATTCCATTCATTTTCAATTTGTTCACTACTAGATGGCATTAAATTTCGTATCGATGTCCACCTAGGTAATTTACACTCCGCAGAAGGAGACAAATGCTTCTTTGCCTAGTAAACGGGACGATAGACTACATAAAATAAGAGTAACACATAAATCAAATTTAAATTTTTATTGGTCTCGAATGCCACTTTTTGCGGAGGAGTGCTGTTTGCTTTCTATATGACAATGTCTTCTAGATCAACACATTAGAGGGATATTACAAACTAGACATTAAATTTTAACGCCATCATAAATTAAGTCCGGCTTGTTCACTATAGACTACTTAACTGTGTCTGCCATTGGTCGTTTTCGCGACGTACCTAACTCCGACATTTTTCAGCAAACTTAAGTGTACAATTACGAAATAAGTTACGACAGCCTACATATACATAGAAGCGAGTAGTTTTACTCGTGTACAGCATCGATTTAGTACTGGCACTGTGAACGCGTGGAATAAATAATCGTCGACTCCCCGCCCCTTTATCTACTACACTAACTTACCACTGCTTACTCAGATACTGTAGCATAGCAGTACTATAGACAGTACAAAGAAATTTGGAAAATGTTTTTGGTATATTTAGTGTATCTTTGTTGTTAACACCTTGAATGTCCACAACCTAAATATAGGTCACAGATTCGTTAACCTATTGTAGTAAAGTTAGGTCAATATGGTAAGCAAAGTGAAGTAAATATTTGTATAGGACGTGTATGATTAATTTTATGGCTACCACGTCGAACGTCGAGTGCGTATCGGGGGATTCTTTGCGGTAAATAAGTCGGCAGTTTCAATACTACTTTTATTTGTCTAACTTGGTTTCCGAGTTGGAACCGCGTCTGGTTTGGCGTGGGTACCGATGTTTCGTTCACTATTGCAAGGGACATCTTCAGGGCTGCTTGCCGATGTTAATCGTATTGCTGTCACTTGAAGACTGACCCGGCATCTGAGTGGCGCGACTTATATAGGGAGGAGGGGTGGGGTCGTACCGTTGTAAGAACGCGGCGTGGAAGCAGAAGTTTGTGGCACGATGTGAGTGGGAAGGGGTTCAATTTTACCGTGGAGAAGAGAATGCCAAGATGAATGTAGCAAATAATCCCCATCTCTGTTTAGTTTATGTGGATGTTTGTAAATTTCGATAGATTCACGGAATTTTCTAGGGAAAAAATGAGATTCACGTGACAGAAGTTTGGTGTCATTGAACCGGATTTGATGACCGGAACTATGTTTGTGTTCTGCCAATGCCGAACCAACTACACTTAGCAGCCTAGTGCACCGCTCATGTTCTGACACGCACGCTAACTGGCCGCTTTGTTTCGTCGATATAAACACTGCCGCACGAACACGGGATGCGGTATACCCCTTGGGTTTGCAACGGAGATAATTTGGAGGGCAAGACATCTGAGATTCAGGTGTGAGATCTGAACACGGTGTTGATTTTGTTCCTATGGAGAACCTTGCCTATGCGATCTGTGATACCTTGAATGTAGGGTAGGAATGCCGTGCTGATGGTAGGATCGGATACGGCTCGTGGTTTGGGGTTGCGATGCCAGAATATGGTGCGATGTATATCACGGCCTTTGTAATCGTTTCGAATTAGGGTGTTACGTATATGTTTGAGTTCTTTGGGAAGAGTTTTGGGTTCTGAAATTGAGAAGGCACGGTTGACAAGAGTATTGATGACGGCTTGTTTGTGTGCGGGATGATGATGAGTGTGAGCATTTAGATATCGGTCCTTATGAGTCGGTTTTCTGTAAACTGTGTGACCCAGTTTACCATCGAGATTGCGGGTGACTAAAACATCTTAGAAGGGGAGACGGCCGTGAGATTCCACCTCCATGGTAAAACGTATGTCGCTGTGTTGGGTATTTAGGAACGTTAGGAATTCGTTTAAAAGTTCCCGTCCGTGTGGCCACCCTGTGGCCCGGAAACCAAGTTAGCATTGTGATTTCGACCGCGGAAACCTACACCTGAGACTAGTTTTATTTGCCCAATTTTTTTTTTTAATAAATTTTCTTCTTTTTCGCCCATTGACCCACTTTTACCTCATACAATCTTATAAATAAACTTGAACAATTAGCTCTAAAGCTCTGTATATATTTGTATAAGTTTCTTAGCAAGAATGACATCGTTTTTGGCATCTTGATGACTCTTGAGCCAAATATGATGCATGAAACGCCCTTTCTCTTTAGTTTTCTTTCTATTTACAGGTTAACTGTTCTCAGATTCCAATGTTCTCTGTCTGGCCAATCCTCTTCGTTTAATTTCTTATCCTCCGTTGTTTTTGTTATGTATGTTTTCTATTTCACGGCCGGGCGTCCTCTTCTTCTCCTTCCTCTCGGTGCCCAGTTTAGGATCTTCTTTGGTTATCCCTCCTCCTCCATTCGATTTACGTGTGCGTACCATTTTAATGTTTTATTTTATAATCTGCTGATAATCGATGTCTTGATTTCCATCTCTCTCCAAGTCGTCCCATGTAGAGCTTTGATGGCTCTCTTTCCTTTTATTACTTTGTTTTTTATATGCCGGTCTATCTTTCCTGTGTTTGATAATATCGTCCCTAAATATTTATATTCTATGCATCTATCGTTTCTTCGCTGTAGGTTGTCTGTTTGTTCTCCCACAGACATATATTCGTTTTCTTTTTAAAATTAATATTTAATTCCCAGTGCTCGTATTCTTATTTTAATTTTCTCATCATGTAATCCATATGTTTCTTGTCTTAAGCAAAGACTCTTTGGTCGTCAGCAAACATTAGCGAGTGTAAAACCTCTCTTATGGGTATTCCCATTTCTGCGCATTTTTGTACTTTCTTTGTTCTTTGGAACTTATTACGTTAAATGCAGGTTTCTTTTCTTCGAGTTGTCTCTATTATCTTTAGGTCAAATAAAAAACCAAATTTAGCCGATCATATTTCACAACCGTATTTTAAGCTGTTTTTGTAAAACCTTCGCTAGTCAAATATAATATTGTATGAATAAAATATTTTTTCTATTTTGGCAGCTACCAATATAATAACTAACAAGAAATATTTCTTGATCATTTATCGCTATATTAAACAATCTTTGTTGAAATCTTAACAGTTATGTATAAGAACTAGCAATAAAGATGCAGAAAAAACCTAGCCAAAGGATTGCTTCTTGTAATGCAAGTATCAGTCCCACAAATTACGACATACATTGCTCAAATTTTGAGCATAGGCTCTGAAATTAACTGCTTGACTTTCCTATTGTGTGATGTATCATTTAGTATATAAGTCTTTTGTACTTATTCCGTTTCTTTACAATAGTTGTGTTTTTAAAATCAAAGCAGTAGTCATTGCATCACAATCTTTATTTCAAGAATACTTATGATTATACCACCTTCTTTTAAAGAATGTGCGGTTGATCAACACAGCAGCCATTACCATCTTTAAAATTTATTCTGTGAATGACATTGTTTTGATTTGGCTGCTCTATTTTAGTATTCGTAAAAATAAATTTACTACTATGCAGTTACATTTATATCATTATTATTATTACTTTTTATTTATTCACTTAATGCTCTTTTACAAAAAATAGAATTAGGAATTCTATTTTCGTAATCTTTATTTCCTCTGTTATATAATTGGACGTAAAGATTGGAACAAAATCAATAAAAGCTGTAAATACTGAAAAAACAACGTATACCTCAACCTTAATTTTCAAATATGCAAATTTTTACTAGAAAACATAATTTGTGACGTCATTATTGTCGTAGATATAACATCAGTTTCGTTTCTTTTAAATGGTAACCCCCAATTTTGGATAGGGTAATTTCGAGAAGAACAGTTTTGTGCATACAGAAGGATTTCTGAGATAGAATACATAATAAGATGTCTGAGAAAAAATATGTGTGTTCTTAACATTTTTATTTACGTTCAGTTGTAGGTTTTAGTTTAAAATCAACAATTTTTAAAAGGAGAAGTTTATTTCAGATAAGGTCTAAGAAATGTTGCTTGATAAACCAGTTTTTGGTCGTCCTTTTTTAAAACAATCCGATCGTATCTAATTTTTCTTTAACGGAAATGTAATAAATTTCAACGTAAACTGTATTCTTGATTATGTAATGTCAGATTTGGCAAAAGTTATTTGCCTTATGATTAATTGGTATAAAACTAAAACAGGCACATTTAGTTAACAACCAAATAATAGAAATTATAACGATGATTGGTTTTAGAAACATGTCACAGATACAAGAAATTTGTGAATTGCTCAATAAAAAGTATCCTGATTGGTTTATAATGCGGCCAACAATAAGTAAGATAGAACGTAAATTTAGGGACTTGGTTCATGTAAGAGATGTCATAAACAGTTGTCCGGTAATTTTAGAATAAAAACGATGAATGTTGTACTAATGCTTTAAGAAAACCTACGAATCAAGCCATGACGTCTCTTTACTGCAGTCAATTAGTCACTCTACCGTTCTAAAATGTCTAAAAAGAACGAATGGCTTCCGTACAAAATAAAATTCATCCGAGAACTTCAGGAGGATGATTTTGAGGAAGAGTTGAATTTTGTGACATAATGATGGACCGATGTAACAACAATCTGGAATTTTAAAGACTCATAATTTTCTCCGACGAAGCCCTCTTCTGCCTGAACGGGTCTGTCAATATGCAAAGTTGTAGATACTGGGCACCTGGAAACCTACACTGGATAATGGAAGGATATACACAAGTGCGACAAAAAATCAATGTATGGGTCGGGATTCCCGGTAGTTTAGTCATAGGTCCGTTTTCTATTGCAGTTGCATTAAATGGTGAAAGTCATTTGATATTACTGCAGGGAAACATAATACCCGCAATTGTGCTCTCTATCCAAATGCAAAACATCCCCTCTTTACGGATAGCGCTTTATGGTTCCAGCAGGATAGTGCACCGCCACATTGTTCTCTAACTGTTCGTAATTATCGTAGTTCAATTTTCCCAAACAACTGGACTGGGAGGCTAGGAGCAATTAAGTGGCCAGCAAGATCTCCCGATCTAACTCCACTCGATTTCTTTTTGTGGCGTTATCTCAAACTCAAAGTGCATAAAAACCGACCTAATAATATTGCAGATTTGAAAATTTGACTAATCGAGGAAATAATAAGTCCTCCAGTATTAAGTGATGTCATAAACGAATTTGAACATTGCCTTGATCGTTGTTAACACATAAATGCTATGCAGTTTGAATATTTAATTTGAATAATTTTAAATTTGTTTGTAACTTTTCAGTTTTTAGTTAAACGTTGATTGTGTTGATTATGTAACCTGTCTCAGAAATCATCGTTTTGTACGCGGAGAAACGTTATTCTGCAAATAACTATCAAGAATTTAAAAGAAAAGGAGGCGATCATATCCGCAACAATAGTGGCATCACACAATACGAATTCTTTTAATATTCGCATTTGAAGATAAAGGTTGTCTGTTTTTTTCTTCGCTGTTCACAGATTTTATTGGTTTAGTTCCAACCATTGCGTCCACACTGTGTAATTTATGAATTCTATTTATCATTTTCTTTTCATAAATACTTGCGTGTGTCTTCGGGACGGGCTTAGTACGATTGGGAAGTGATAGCAAATTACATCTGAATGTAAATGTCGTCTGGTACGTTATACCAGAAAGACTGAAATGGTATAGTTTCCTAACTGCATTGTAGGTCACATACTCCCAGCGGCAGATACTTTTAAAGACTTGGGAGTTCTGTTCGACCAACGCCTAGCCACATGTCGATCAATTGTGGTTATCAGCCTGCCGTTTACTTGGCTTTGTATTGAGGAATTCCGGAGATTTTCATGAGATCGCCACAATCAAATTGTTATGTTACTTCTTAGTAAGAAACGAAATAGAGTAACATCGTTTGGCATCCCTGCTATCTCTGTTATCAATTGAAATTCAATGTGCTTTAACGTGCTTAACGTATAGAGCTACTGGTGCGTACCAAAAGCATAACATTGATATGCAGCTGCTGCTTGATTTACACGACAAGTTAGGAAGATAAAAAAGGGACGAGATACCTTTTGTGTTGATCACGGGCAATATCCATTGCTCCACCTTGTTGGCGTGTTCACCATTCAACATTCCTAGGTAATTTTAGCATCATGGTGATACAATGATTGTGTTAAGGATTTATGATTTAATATTTTTTACTTTGCATTTAGGTCTGCAGTGGTGTATGTGTAATATGTATTATTCGCTTAAGTATTAACTAGAAAATATTTCATGTTTTGGTATGTGGACTGGTAGAATAGAAAATAATGCTATTGTTAAGGACAGTAAATGTGTTAAACACTAAATTATCCACAGCCAAGTTCAGTAAAGAGGAAAGTAATAAAATTTATAAATTTTGTTCTCCGACATTTAAGTGTAAATTTTGTATCAAAAAATCAAAAACCGAAATAAATAAACCGCATTTATCTGTAAAATATTCGCGGGAAAGATCAAATCCAGTTAGTAATTTAGCCGTAATTTACTAAAGTGTTAATGAAGTACTGGAATGCACTAAACAGTTCCGAGACCTGTTCCTAACTTTGTACTAAGTAGAAAGAGAATAAGGGAATTCCTTTGTTACAATTAATTTACTTCCTGTACTCCTTTCACGCACTCTGTGTAGATTTCGACGATTTTCTGAGTAATAAAGCATCTAATTTTACTTACAGCACGAACCACTGAATTCGGTTAGATTTAATAATCTGTATAACAAGTTTCATTCTGAATATGGTATACACACACACATCCATAAATTACGTTGTGAGAAATTATAGAATTAATGGTAAGTGTAAAATGAAAGCATGTACAAGAAATATTGTGCAGTACATACGAAAATAACAATTAAGGATGGCGAAAATATACGAAAATATGTATTTCCTATAGATTCGGCCGACTTGCAGAGCATTCGGTCTGAAGATGTTTGCTTTCGTTGATAGCGAAACAGGTGTCACCGGATTTAATTAAATAATTGTGTGGTGAGTAGTTTACCAATGTGATGTATTGTCTCATTTCCTGTAAAATAATTGCTTGATATATTTACGTATTATAAAAAACAAAAGGTACTAAACTGTAAGCAATATTTAACCGAAATTACCTCACTATATATTTCAGAAAATTACTTCGTAGCCAATTCAATTCTATTTGGATTTATTGCGTAAGATCGATTATTTCATGCCGTACAATTTGTATTTTAGTAAAATGTTTCAGCATATTTATTATTAATATTATTATATAATTAATAAAAATATTAATAATATATTAATATGTATGAGTTTTAAAATTGAGGCATTGTATTTTTAAAAAAGAACTTTACAACTGATGTGAGTATTACACCTCGCTAATTAATAAAAGGAAAGTTTAAAACTAACGTGCCATTTCCTGTATTGCTAATTGTTAGCGATGGCAACGTTGGTGCTAACGAAATACACGTTTCGAATTAATACAATAACAATGAAATTTAAACTGATGTAATTCAGTGTCAATTTGTAATTGGTCTACAATACAAAAGAGTATAAGATATAATCCGGCTCCGGCAAAAAATTCAGGACAAAGACGGAAAAGATCAGAATCTGATATGAACGTATTTGTTACTTTTTGCAGTATTTCTCTTAACAATCAATACATTGCAGCCAATTTTTGAAACACCTTCATTTGGAAGATGTTATATCAAAAGAATGACATTCAAATGCTATTACAGGAGAAATAGAATCCATTTGGAGATAAATCGAGATTATATTGATGAATCCGTAATTTTAGATACTTCCGGCCAAAATAATCGATAGTGTGTCATACTGTAAAGGATATGTACTGAATCAATAGCAGCGAAACCCACATGACTTCTTTTGAGTATGCAACTAATACTGCAAATTGGTAATACTAAGCATTAAAATCACTGATATTAATATTTATTATTGTTTGAAACGTTTTACCTTCTATTCTCACACAAAATATTTGCAACAAGTTTCTCTAAAATAAATCCAGCATATTTAATTGTAATAACTTTATTCATTTAAGTTTCCAGAAAGTGTTAAAAATGTCTTTGTTAAAGATCTTACAACCTAATGATTCAGTTTTTGTTTTTAATACTGACATTTGTTAGGGATGGTTATGATTTACAATTCAAGAAAATACTGGCTCGTTAATTTTTAAAGGAACTTGTATTGAAGTGGGATGAATACTAAAATAATGACAATAGAAATGATAATAAATCTAATCTATTAATTTCACTCAGCCTATTATTTATGGTTGTCCAAATATTGAGTGAGCAATACCAATTCTAAAAGTAGGCAGGCAACTAATATTACAGTGATCCCGTGGATTTCGTTTTTACGGAATTTTCTGTGTTGTCACGCTGAAGGATAAAGTTGATGGCTTCCGGTAAACAATTAGTTATGTACAAATCAGCGTTGATTATTCGATGATTGTATAAATCAACAATACCAATATGATCAGCAACAGTGGAAAATATGACGATTGCTTGCTTTGAAACACTTGATGAATAGATGTTTCTTGTTGGATTAGATTCATCTTGGAATACCCAAACACTTGATTGTTGATTGATTTCAGATTCATACATACAAGTTGCAATATTCTATACCTAATTGAGGTATTGCAATTAAATTATCGCCAAAAGTGTTAGTTATGCACGGAGTACAGCGAGATATACTCTGAGGCAATATTAACAGAGCGGGACTTACTTAAACATTTGGTGTTTTTTGTTTTTGTATTACGCTTACATCAAAGGATGATAAGTACTTATTTGTATCGGCCAAGACTGTAGGTAGTGTTGATATGTAACATACAGTATACGCAAATATATATGACAACATTAGAAATTGTACAAAATAATTATGCAATCTTCTTCTAATTTTAAAACACTTAAAATTATCGATTGGGCACATCAATCTACATAAGTTCCGCCTAGTCTTCCTTTCAAGTAAATTTACAAATCTGCCCACTTCTCAATATTCCCAACCAAGAAATTATCGGTTTAATATAAAAATGTGACGCGGAAATAGGTAGAATGAACATAGCTAGACACATCTTGCATAAATCCAGCTTTTCTAATTGTTTCGCCAACTTCCTTGTGATACTCACTATAACATAAAGCGGTGTATCAATTAATTGTGGTCAATAATATTGTTAGAAGAATTTCTTGTGAAATTTATCTCAAGTAAAGAGATATCTAGTAATGGAATAGTGTAAAATATTTCTAAAACCTTTGCGGTTGTATTTTTCTTTAAGTAATAGGTATATGAGTGTATGTGAATCACCAATGATTATATTACGCAATTAGGAAAGTAATTATTATCAAAATATCCGTCTCGGAAGAATATACTATGTATATTGTTATATCGTTTTAGGATCCATCAGTATGCACATCTGTAATCTCTTGTCATTTCCTGGATAGTCATACACACTAGAAAATAATGTTAGCTCTATTTTAAAACACAATAAAGAAAATAGTTATGCATATAGGAATGTGGTTATAAAAATTAACGGTTAATTAATTCTACTAATTATTATAAAACAAGTAATAATTTGCATAAACACATAAAAATAAAGAAAAGATAAAACTTGTAAAAAAAAACAAATCAAGTGTCTACAAATTGACGTGTGACCTTCCTATTATAGTATGAATTTTAGTTAATTGTACAGAAAGCAAAAATTATTACAAATAATAATTTATAAAATTTTAGTATTACATTAACAAAATAATGAACAATATAATCAAAATATATTACCTAGTGTGTATAAGTGTAATTTGTTTTCTAATCCTTAAGTTCTCCCTCCCTCTTGAATTCTTTCTTCTTCTTTTCTTTGGTCTTTTCCTTTTATTGTACTTCTTTTTCTTTGGTCTGTTCGTCGTTTGTAAACAACAACTTCTTTTTTGATGTGGTCTGCTTCTTTTCAACCCTGGTATTTTATATAACTTTTTATCTGACTTTTTCGTCGACCATACCATTCCGTCGTTTTTAAACAAACTTAATTTTTTTCCGCAAGTCGTTATAGCAATTTGGAATTCTAGATTTTGAAATGTTTCAAGTGTATGTGTGTGGTATGTTTACAACGCTTTTCTATTTCTTAAAGAATGCTTTCTATAAAATTTACATCTTTTTATTGATAATTTTACTAATGGAATATTACCATACTACACTATACTCACGTCAAAATGAAAGACGTATACTATACTATATAAATCGGTCTCACAGACCGTATGCGTGAGTATAGGAAGGTTAATAAACGTATTTCAGAACATTATTCTTCTTTTAAAAATAAGAAAAAAGATTCTACTTTTTCTAGTCGTTTACTAGAGTTCAACCATAACTTTAACCATGATTTCCAAATTTTACATTTAGAAAACAAAGGTAACAAGTTGAACAACTTTGAATTTATAGAAATTAACAAAGAAAAATACACACCTTTTACTTAACGACAAAATAGTTATTATTAATTAAATATGCGTACAATTCAGTAAATTAATCATTATGTCTTGTATAATTATGTAAACTCTTTCATAGTTTTATGCCACTTTCTTTCCAGATATTTTTGTAAATCCTATAATAATTCACCAGGAAAGGGTGTTTATGGTTGGTTCTTATAATTTTGGTTATTTCTTTGTGCACTTCTTTGGGTGGGTGGGTTAATGTTGTTAGTCTTATTAGTATATATTCAGTTGTCATCTGTGTAATAGAGAGAATAATAGAGAAAGAGACAGAGAGAATATTTGATAGTATAGTCTGACGAACCCACTGTGTCGGCGAAAGAATTGTTACAATTTTTTGTTAAATATAGTGAAAGTGTTAAATATGGTACATGATTTCATATATCTACACTATTTCTGACTCGCAATATGGAATATGGGTTGCACATCCTCACAAGGATATATGACGTAGAACGTAATTATCACATGTTAAATAGTAATTAAGCAAGATTCCACATAAAAGAATACCGTTTATACAAGTACAAAGATTCTTTAGCAATTTCCAGTGCTGAAATTCGATAAACTTGGCGTGACATGGAGTAATACAGCTCTGTTATCCATCTTTGTGTTTATACAAAATACATTACAAATGAAAAACGTAGTGCAAGTATGACCTATCGTGTACCACACATAGCTCTTGTGCATACATATATTACTTCCAATATTTATAGACTACACTACCCGCGGACGATAAATTATCAATAAATTCCGGATTAAGAAACTAGATTTTAGATTGGTTATTTTATGAATTGGGGCAGTATATTCTGATGTGCTCAAATACAATGAAAACTATCCTTCCTGCAACAATTTGGATACTCTCAAATATATGTTCTGATAATGCATTACTTATAATTGTCTAATTGATTGAACAATTGTTGTTTCTTGTAGATAATAGTAGAATAAAATAATAAAGTACTCTTTATACACACATTAAAAACTAATGTGAATTCTGTACTTTACGCAAAGATAGTCTGATCACTGTTAAACACACGTTTTGTGACATGGAAGTTCTTAAGTGTTTCTGATGTACTTTGACACCCTAAAAACGAATTTAAAAACATAAATTACTTGTCACCCACGAATTTTTAGTAACAAGCATTACATATGTCTCTATATCGTGTGCATCGTATATTGGATAGATTTATCTAAATAAATAAATAAATATTGCACCACTTTGTGTAATATATCAGCACTGACGAATATACCGTGTTGAAACAAGTTTATTCCTGTCTATTACTTGCAAGAAATATGCACTCAAATCAGATATACAGAAAGAATGGCCACTACGTCAAGCACTAACTCCGGGTCTAAAAATTATTACCAACCACTGGTTGATCCTAAAAACGCATTTCGACTACCACTGCATATTAAATTGGGCTTAATGAAAAATTTCGTTAAAGCACTAGATCGGAACGGTGGGGGATTCCTGTATATGAAACTGAAATTTTTGAGAGTTCGTGAGGCAAAAATTAAAACGGACATGTTTGTGGTACCACAAATACTAGAAGTTACAAAAGATGGCGAATTTGACAATATTCTGACTGACGTTGAACTAAGAGATGGACAAATTTGGAAACACTTATGACCAATTCTCTTGGAAATATCAAAGCTGAAAACTACGAAGATCTTATAACTGAATTACTTAACGTCTATAGAGAAATGGATGTCATTAAAAATTCACTTTCTGGATGCTCATCTCAACTTCTTTTCGGAAAATTTGGGTGTCGTAAGCGACGAACATGGGCAGCGGTCCCACCGGGACGTTGCAACAATGGAAAAGCGGTACCAAGGCAAATAGAGTTCTAGTTTGCTTGCTGATTACTGCTGGACATTAATCCGGGATGCTGTAGGGACAATATAGCCGCAAAACATGCGCAATAACATTTTGAAGTAAGTGTAACTGTTCAAATTATTTAATTAGTTTAGTAAGTAAGCGCTTTTTTCTTCATTGATATTTGCACAATTATTGCATTTCTTTTTCAAGTCAAGTCAAGTGTAACAATCACAATTTCTTGTATTCAACTCAATTCTACAATTCTTTAACTACAATTTTCACAAACATTCAATTTAGAAATATCAAACGCAACTAATCAATTCCAAAAATACACACATCTGTAACAATGACAGAACTGTCACCATTTACTCGCAAGCGGGGTGCAATCAAACACAAGCTTACAAATTACACAACATTTGTGAAAACCATTCAAGATGCATGTGAAAACACACAGTGCAATGATCAAAAGGCCCTTATAGATCTTCAAATAGGGACAGATAAGATCGAACAATTACAACAAGAATTTGAAGATGTTCAATTAAACATCGAATACATTTGCGATGAAGACAAGCTTAACGAGCAATATACAGAAAGAGAAACTTTCATTGAGATTCTTATCAAACATTAGCTTCGGCAAAATTTATATTGCAAAAACACAGCAACAATAATCTTTCAGACAATTCAATCAAAGAAAGTCCTCAGAATGTAAAACTCCCAATAATTAATTTGCCGAAATTCAAAGGTCAATACAACAGCTGGTTGGAATTCAAAGATACTTTTGAATCATTAATTCATTTAAACAGCTCTATCAATAATATACAGAAATTTCACTATTTACATGCGTCACTTGAAGGTCAAGAAATACAAGTTACCCAATCATTGCAATTTTCCGCAAGCTTGATAGCTTGGGAGCTTTTGTGTAATCATTACAGTAATTCACGACTACTAGTACATAATCACATTAAATCGATATTTCAAATAGACACTGTAACCAAAGACTCATTTATTGTATTGAGAAATTTATCAGATACAATTTCTAAACATTTAAGATCATTGGCTACTTTAAACCAACCCACCAATCATTGGGATACCCTAATTATCTTTATCATAACCACCAAATTGGACAAAATCACTGTCGAAGAATGGGAAAGATTTAAACCAACAAATGAATTCCCTACATTAGACGACATGTTTACATTTCTTAGGTCAAGAGCTGATTTATTAGAAACCTTAGAAACTAACCACAATATTAGAAACATTAAAGATGAAAATCAAAAGAACATTAGGCATTAGACATTATCAATACAAAATCGCAAATGTAAATTTTGCAAGCAGTCACACTTAATCTATTTCTGCAACGATTTTTTTAAACTACCAATTCTATCTAGAATTAAAAAAATAAAAGAATTACGTCTGTGTGAAAATTGTTTACGTTCAGGTCACAAGAAAAACGACTGTAATTCACGGTCGTGTAAAACATGCAACGGCAAACACAATTCATTACTTCACATAGATAAGTCACAAGAACAAGAATCTCAGATTTCTATGCTATCTCACAACTATGACAATAGTCAAATATTATTATCAACAGCACTTGTTTCTGTAAGCGATTCACAACAAGTTTTGCATGATTGTAGAGCTTTGCTAGACAGTGGATCTCAATCAAATTTCATTTCTACCGATTTGTTCAATAAATTAGATATCTCAAAACTACCAACAAATTTTCTGTTGTAGGAGTTAACAAAATTTCGTCTACATTAAATTATAAATGTAATATAAAATTAACATCTAAGTGTACTAACTTTTCAATTATTATTCCTTGTTTCATCATTCCAAAAATAACAGATGACTTACATTGGTGGCATGGCACTAGTTTCAACATAAATTCAATAAATATACCAAACAATATACAACTGGCAGATCCAGCATTTAATATTACCAACAAAAACAACTAGGTGCAGAAATATTTTGGACACTATTAAAAAATCAGCAAATTCAAATTTGCCAATTCTGCATAATACAAAAATTAGGCTCGGCAATTGCAGGACAAATTAAAACACCAATGTTTAAAACATATTGCAATTTTTCTAAAACATCAAAACTAGAAACTGTTTTAAAGAAATTTTGGGAATTGGAAGAGTCAAATGACGTCAGTTTCTTCAGCTGATGATATTGAATGTGAGAAACATTTTTTAGACAATGTGATTAGAAACGATGAAGGTCTTTTTTGTAGTACGAATTCCATTAAAATATTCCACAAATGAATTAGGAGATTCCAAGACAACTGCAATTAAACGTTTTTTACAGTTAGACCAAAAGTTCAAAGCAAATCAATAATACAACAATTAGTATGTAGAGTTTATAAATGAATACATTAATCTCAAACACATGTCTTGTTTCTCCAAAATTGATAAACAAAAATTGTCATATTTTTCTTCCTCATCATGGAGTTTTAAGAAATCAAACTTGAACTACTAAACTACGGGTAGTTTTTGACGGCTCAGCAACAACAACAACAGGATGGTCCTTCAATGACATACAGCATTCTGGACCAGCCATTCAAAATGACATTTTCGATATTCTTTTGAGATTCAGACAACAATCATTTGTCGTAACAGCTGACATTACAAAAATGTATAGACAGATACAAGTACACCCTGAAGATAGACATCTTTTGGACAGAGTGTTCAGACAGCGATATATCTGTTTATCAATTAAATACGGTAACATATGTTACCAAAGCCGCACCATTCTTGGCTATTCGCTGTTAAAAAAAAGTTGGCTGATGATGTTAAATATGAATATCCAGTTTCCTCCGTTATTATCAATCGCGACTTTTATGTAGATGATCTGATAACGGGCTTTGAGACTGAAGCAGAAGCAATTTCTACATGCCAAGAAATCTCAAAAATACTTGAGTGTGCTTGTTTTCTTTGTCGTAAATGGAATTCAAACAGTATTAAATTATTAATTAAGCTACAAGGTAATTCTGAATCAATGTGTGTTTTACAATTAGGTGATAAACATCAGACAAAAATATTAAGTATTCAATGGGCTAGTCATATAGACAAATTAACATATCAAATAAAAAATATTTCTCAAAACTATTGTTGTTAAATGAATTACAAATAGAAAGACATGCACTGCGTCATTATACACATTCAATAGAGATGCATTGATTCTGTGTTGCATCACAAAGTGGTTACGGGGTTTGCATTTATCTGCGAAGCCTTAACAACAAACAAGAAATTAAGGTAAACCTTTTGTGTGTTAAAACAAAGGTAGCTGCACTAAAATCGGTAACAATTCCGAGACTAGAATTATACAGTGCACTTATGTTATCACGTCTCTTAACTAAGATTCAAAAGGCACTAACCTTTAAGTGTAACATCTTTTTTAGTGCGACTCACAAATTGTTTTATATTGGCTTCAACACAACCAAATTTATTACAGACCTTTGTTGGGAATCGTATATCTCAAATTCAAACAATCACCAACATAAACAATTGGAACTATGTCAAAACATAGGAAAATCCTGCTGATTTAGCATTACGGAGCATATTTCCAGATGTGCTAATCAAATCCAAACTATGGTGGCATGGTCCATCCTGGTTATCACTATCAAAAGAATATTGGCCACAACTTTCTTCTAAAACGAGAAGGGCAAGCTTTCACAATTATGAACAGGTCCTTATTTCAAAAATTTTCTGATTTGAAGAAACTGCTAAGAGTAGTAGCTTACTGCCTAAAGTTTATAACGAATTCAAGAAATTTGCATAAAAAGCTATGTGGACCTTTAACGGTTAACGAATTAGAAAATAATATGAAAAAGCTTGTTAAAATTCCTCAACTTGAAAGTTTCACCCATGAAATCAGTTTGTTAAAATCAAAAGGGTTAAACTCAAGACACAAACTAAAGGCGCGAACTGCTTTTTTGATTCTGATGATCTAGTAAGAGTAGGAGCTAGACTAAAACATTCAGAATTAGATTACACTTCAAAACATCCTTTCCTATTAAGTGGTAACCATAAACTGACTAAGGTGATTCTCACTCATGAACATAAACGATTATTACATTGTGGTCCTCAGTTACTGTTGGCTACCATACGTCAGACATATTGGGCTACTTCAGGAATGAATGCTGTAAAAGCTATTACTAGAAATTGTATAAAATGCTTCAAATTCAAACCTAAATCAATAACGTCTATCATGTCAGATTTACCAAAACAAAGAGTAACAGCTATGAATCCGTTCTATGTTACTGGCGTTGATTACGCAAGTCCCTTCAATTTGAAGGATCGTAAGGGGCATAATTGTAAGGTAACAAAATGCTATGTATGCTTATTTATCTGCCTTTCAAGTAAGGCCATGCATCTTGAACTGGTTAGCAACTTAAACATAAGATACCTGTATTGCGTCTTTGCGACGGTTTGCTTCAAGAAGAGGAAATCCGGCACACATTTACTCTGAGAATGGTACTAATTTTATTGGAGCACAAAAACAATTAAAGGGGTTATATCATTTCATTTTAAATTCAAACGATGATATTACAAATATATGTGCCCATGAAAACATTTCATGGCATTTTATATCACCAAATGCACCACACTTTGGAGGTTTGTGGAAATCAGGTGTGAGAAGAGTAAAATATCATTTAAATAGAGTTCTACTTAATGTAACATTAACTTATGAGGAATTTATAACTGTTCTTGTGCAAATAGAAGCAATATTAAATTCAAGACCGCTCCATCTATTATCCTCTGATCCCAATGGTCTTCGGCCATTGACACCATCCCATTTTTTAATCGTCAAGCCCTTTTTCACTAGACCAGATCCATGTCTCCAGGATGTCCAGATAAATATATTGACGCGGTTCCAACAATTACATCAACATTTTTTGGACACGTTGGTCAAACGAATACCTGTCATGCCTACAACAAAGAAGAAAATGGAAAGAAGAATGTTCAAATCTGAAATTGGATACCCTAGTTATAATGAAAAACGACAACTTACCTTCATGTGCTTGGCTCGTACGATGAGTCGTGGATGTTCATCCTGGTCCTGATAACGTCGTCAGAGTTGGTAGCGTGAAAACTGCGAAGGGAGTCCTAAACCGTCCAATCACGAAGATATGTCCTCTTCCAGTAGCCGAAAAGGAAAGTGAAGTTAACCATTGAACATTTGTGAACATAGTTATACAATAATTACTATAACATTCATACACTTACCATAAGATCATTTCCTATATTCTATATTATCAAGCAATTTGATATATTGAACTCTTTAACAATCCTTCAAGGGGGAGTTAGGTTCAAATTATTTAATTAGTTTATTTACTTTTTATACGTTGGCAATACAAAACTTCAGTTACCCACAACGAGATATAAACATTATAACCAAGGAAAATGTATATGAGTATAATTGTAGTTAAAATAAAGCTATAAAGAACCAACGAAAAATACAGCTCATTATGTCGCATCAGTAACAATGAAAACAACCGATATTGATATATTTCAACAACACTTCGTAGCAAACAATGTATGGGTCATAGAGAAAATCCAAGGTCATTTTATGCTTTCTGGCTTCATACGTCCCGTTTTATTCATGCCATAAAAAAGTGGATTTTTGTTTACCAGTATTACGCACACTACCATATCGATATGTCCATTCTTCCACATTTTTATACCATTTCTTCAAAATCGGTTCTATATGTATATATGTTGAAAATACCCGGTGAGAAGTCAGATCCTTGGTTTAAACCTTTTATTCTATCTACTGTGTCATCAATCTGTAATTTTGTGTGCTTTTGTACTATGATAAAATCTTTGCTATTAGCCTAATGTACTAATAATAAGTATGATTTTCATTTGTACTATGTTTCTACACATTTACAGAGATGGATGAGATAGAACTGTATTGAAATAAAGTATCACATGAACGAAAACGGCGAAGGACTTCTTGTTCTGGTTATGCTGCATGTATGTTTTCCTTTCATTTATCATTGATTGTTGTGTGGAGTATTGGTGTAGAAAGCATATTATAAGTGAAAAACTACGAATATTAAAAACTGTACAAATTTGGTTCCCTTTACTTCTTTAGCTATGATAATGTTATAAGAACTATAACGTCCTATTCAAAATAACAAAGTGGTCATCGATTTCCAATATATGTAAGTGGAAGTTGCTTGTTTGGAGAAATACATATTTTCGTTTAGTTAACAGAAGGATATAGATACTAAAGCCTCAAATAAAAATAAATGATAGAACATCGAAACCATCTAATGAGCGAGTTACCTGAGATATCTGTATACTAGAATTAAAGACTAGATGTGAAGATTGTTCTGTGGTCTGATCAGATGCTGCAGTCAGATTCCTTCGCCAGAATTATTTTACTCTATTTCCCTACTGTAACTATTCACTAATCTTACCGCGCTTAAGTATCATAATTCATAACTTGCATCTTCGTTTGCTTTCATGTTATATTATTTGTTTTCTGGTTGGTATCTATGTATGTACATATCTATGTTCAGGTTATAAGTAATACATATCAACAATACTTTCTTTAAAACTAATATTTTCTTCAGAAGTTTATAAATTTACTCTTAGGTTATTTAAAATTAAATTGCCATTAGTTTAACAAAATATATTTATTGCCTTATAATTGATAAATTATTATTATTACCTTTAAGTTTTAATGATACTTCTTATCTGAAAACTTGCAACCGACTTAAATTTAGAACACTTAATTATTCGTAGAATGACAAGACTAAGAAGGAAGACTGTATTAATTAATGTTTTGTGTCACATCCATACTTATATTTTTCAATACTGCCTCCCTACTTTGTAAGAAACACGTGAGAGACGTGCTCGACGTTGTTTGCTGCAAAGACGAAAACAATAAAACGAATTAGAAAACTAATTAGGTACAACTTTGGAATATAATTTCGGAGTAAAGTGGCATGAAACATGCGAACCGGCTATATCGTATAATACGGAAATTTAATGGCGCTATCTTAATATTGAACCTGAAGAAAATTGGCACATTTTCGTAATATTGGCAATGGTAATGTACAAATAATGATTGGAAACTTACAAAAACATATTACCGTATTCAGAAAATAACTACAAAATATGTGCAGTCTTAATAAGAACTAATCATCACAAATCTAATTTAAAAGAACCACACCACCACACAACGCATTCAATCTGCACCAAAATTGTAATAAGGAATTTATAACATACTTAATCGATCGAGAATTCTAATATTTCTAAAAGTACGTAGTCCAATAGTAAAGCTGACATGCTTATTATTAGGTGGAATTTATACTATTAAGTACGTATAGATTTTGACATTATACTATATATTACATATGCACACACAATATTGAAATGCAAATGAAAAAAATATTTAGATGCTGAGGTAATGTGGTTCAACTGAGAAAAATAAAAAATTACATGACATAAAATCATTCAAATGGTGTTCCATTTATTTACACAAACGTAAAAATAGTTTGATATGCTTGATATACATTTTCTGTCTGAATTCTGAAACTAGGAAACTATAATTTGGTGATTTCTTCCCCTTCTGATAAACTACTTTGTATCATCCATTAGGACCAGGATTGAACGCTTACAAAAGTAAATCGGCTTTATAATTTTTAATGCCTCTATGCACATACTATTTGACGAAAAGAACAAACGAAACGCCTTGTAAAAGTATATACTTCTAAATCAAACTTCGTAGGTTGCGAGTAGTAGATGATGGAATTTTCATTGTAAAATTCGTACCCTTTATATAGAAAATTTAATGAGTTGTCACTCCTCGTACACGAATACATTCTGCTAGTCGCTTGAGCATGCTTCTAAGAAAAGGTCTATTGACTCCTGTGGGAGCTCATTCCATGTCCCAGACATGTTCTATGGGCAGTAGATTCGGCAATCGCAGAGACCAATTGATAGTATTGATGTTGACCTTTTGCAGAAATTATAATGTAGGTGCGGTAACATGAGGTCGGACATTGTCTTGCTGGAATGTGGCATTATTTAGCGCTTGTATAGATGGTCAATCTAAAGGTTTCAAAACTTCGGTAATGTACTTTCGAGCATATCAATGGCCTCAAAAGTTTACTAATGGCGTCTTACTTCCTATATCAATTCCACCTCAAACAGAACTGAGATTCCTCTAAAGGAACGATATTGTTGCCCACCTCGTCCCATTCTGTTCGTACATTATATACATCATTGTAACCTGAGGACATGCCGATTAGTGAGAGGTAGAATTAATCTTAGACCCAAACTGCCAAAAACACCTTTCCCACACACTTTGCGGTACAATATCGATCCGTAAAGGTAAGAAATCTTAGTCTTCTATATTCCAGTTCGGTCGTTCTCCTAGGACGTCCTCTTCTACGATGTTCAATCACTCCAACAAAGAATAATTATAGCAGTATTTTTTTATATCCGCCTAGCAACCCAAAATACAGTACCGGTGTCATACAGTCCAACAATACGAGCCCGCTAAGCATGGCATAGCTCCCGATAATTTGGTGTGACTGGTTCCTTTTTGTCACATAGAATTAGTATAGCTGTGCTTTTCGTTATTGCATATTCTACTAAACATTTATCTTATATGATAGAGATCTACCACTAATAGGTCAATAAAACAAGGCTGGTTTGAGGAAGGTGTTCCGAAAACGTTTGTAAACGTTCTGAAAATATAACTATCGTTCAAACCAGTCTTGTTTTATTGACCTATTAGTGGTAGATCTCTATCATATAAGATAAGTATAAAAAGGTCACGAAATATATATATATATATATACATCTAAACATTTATATGATTTTGTGTGGACATTAGATCGAAATATGTATCTGTATAATGTATAAGGAATAGGAGGATTTCGTTTGAATTCTTCTGTTTCTTAATCAACTACCCAGTATTTGATTCGGCTTGTATCGAAGTAAATAATACATAGCATAGCGTGGTAGATATAAATACTCTTTAAATTTACTTGCTGCATTTAACAAGCAATAATTTGATGAGGATGTATGTATGTATGTACAGGTATCTTATACCATTCAGAGGGTCCATCTGTATTCCAAGAAACTGTTCAATCACATCTTTATGTTTCGACAACTTACAAACACGTAAGATCTATCATTAGGTCAATTATAAATTAAAATTCCACCTCATCCTTTCAACTCCACTAAATCAGGAAAAACCGAGAGAACGTTGCGTTGTTCCCAAGCCAAAAGGACGCCTTCCTGTCCACGAATTCCACTTCATCCGTACAATCCCACCAAACCTCGGTGTAGGTAGGTACTCAGGACATTTTGTGACATATATGTATATGTAATGTTCACAACTGTTGCAACTTCGTAAACAGTATGCAATATAATACCAAAACGTCGCATAAAGTTTTCAAAATAGCGCGTGGATTTATACTACTACCCACTGAGCCACAAACCATTTCTAGTTATAACTAGAGCGCGGCTACATACATTCTGCGTATATATGATATACATACAAGGGCATCTTTCAAGTTGTTACAAAAACTAGCAAAGAAAAAGTTTTTGGAACAAACTGTTTTATTGCTTTTCAAAGTATACCCCTGAAGATTTATACAATTTTGCATACGTTCAAATCAATTTTCGAAACATTTTTTCCACTCTGCAGTTGGTCTCTCGAAAATGCGGTTTTTGAAGACTTCGACAGCTTCTTGAAGTGCTGAGAATCGCTGTACACGCACTTTTGTTTCGTCACATGTTGCGATAAGCCTCTTTTTGAGATTTTGTCAAATTATGCGGAATCCATCGGGAACAGATCATTTTGATAGCCAAAAGCTCATGTAAAATCCAATGAATTACAGTCTTCAATATGTCTAAGAATGCCTCTATCTCGCCATAAGTCACATCTTTTTCAATCATGCTGGGCGCAGCAACGATGTTTCTTTGGAATAACAACCGATTTTGGTCGACATTTATGCAATTTATTACTGACGGACGCACGACAAAGACGACATTCTACAAACCAAGTGTAAACAGTCTCTTCTGATGGTGCATCATTACCAGAAGTTGAACGAAGCTAGCTAAATATGAGGACAAGACAACTTCGATTTTCGTGAAGAAAATTATAGCACCGTAAAGGTGACCTAAAGCGTGATAAATTATCTAAATAAAAGTTTTGTGAGAGATGCTTCCCAGAGTCACAATTTAAGAAAAACGGTCTTACCTTGAAGTGTTTACGTTACGTTCAGATGGAGTTTTCTTATGTATTTAATCACATAAATACAATTTGTAATACATTTATAATAACTTTCATCCTTTTTCTACAAATATACGTTCAAATATTAATATAATTCACTTTCTCTGAGATGTTAAAATGTATGACTTTCTAAATGACATTTGACTGGTAGCAACCAATACCAACTTAAATAGATGTATATTTATATAATTATTCTTATTTTTCTTCGAAGCGGTCTATTATTCAAGTTAAACGTTGGTTAAATTGCCATATACGGAAAAATTGACTGATGCACGAACTTGCGCATTCTTATGATTTTTTTTCTGTTCATATTTGTCTTTTTCGGGAGGTTGTTTTGAATACGTATATCATACATAAAGAAAAATTAGGAAGTTCAAGTAAAATCGTAAATATCGACGAATGGTACCAACCAGTAGCAACTTAAATAAAAGTGCAGTTTTGTTTATTCTTATTGTCATTGTCATTGCGTTTACAATGGCTCAAATCAATTTAACTGATTTATACAAATTATGTAATTCAGATCAAATTGAAATGGGTCGCCAACTAATGCGGTGGGGATTAATCCCCAACGAGGGTAGCTACATGTGCCCTCGTTGTGGATCCCCACTGAAATTAAGGGCGGGGAATCGGTGAGTATTATGTGCATTTGTTGTATACTTTATGTTTACGATTTTTTTGTATTAGGTGTGATGGACTTAAATGGCGATGCGTTTAAAAAAGAGGAGCGGTGCGCGGGGGTGGGAGGGGGAGGTGCGTCTGAATTTAGGGCAGACACATTTTTTTAAAGGATTTTTTTAGGATTCGTCCATTTTTGGGTTGCCAACAGCCCCCTAACTTTCATTTGCGATGAACTACGTATCGCAAGCAATACCGCGATAGATTGGGCGTCTCTTTGCCGCGAGGTTGTTCTAGATGCGTATGTATTACATAAAGAGAAGTTAAGGGGGCCAGGTAAAATCGTGGAGGTTGACGAGTCCAAATTTGGAAAAAGAAAGTATCATCATGGACATTTTGTAGAGGGGCAATGGGTTTTTGGAGGCTACGAACGAGGTACGGGCAGTTTTCATGGTTCCCGTTTCAGATCGGTAAGATTTAATCACCTTAATAAACGACGAATAAAATCCCATATTCCGGGAAATTTTGTTTGGTACATGTTTGACAAAAGATGTGCCGAGTTGAAATTGGATCAAACTGTGGAATTTTTCCGTTTAGCAGGGTTAGTGTATAATCCATTGAATCCTACGGAATGTCCACGAGACGAAGAACAGGGGGACTCGTCCTCTTGAAAATTAAGGATGGACGTGGACATGGTCAATTTGAACTCCGACTTACTTCGAGCGATAAACACCAATCGAATTACAATTTTCGCTTAAATCGTTTATGTATTATAAGAAGGGTAATAAAGAAGAAATGGCATATTACAACGAAATTGCTAATGTGTCTGTCGTGGAAGTTCTAAAAGCAGCTGAAGCAGAACTAGAAGACCGTGAAATTGTTAGATGTCGTCGATGTATTTATTTATACAGGCTGATCATTTGAAAACTTCCCACCTTGAAGAACTCTTTAATTAATAAAATTATCAAAAATCACTAAAACAGGTCAATGTTATTTTGAAGGGGGACATTTAATAACCTATTCCAATCAGTTGGGAAACGTTCACCCTCGCCTTCAGCTACCCCCATCCCAACATTTTAAATGGCACTACCCCATATGTGATACATCATTTTAAAGGGTATAAAATTCTCAATATTTTAAAGCAAAGAAAATTAAAATCGGCCGAGCCGTTCATGAATTAGAGACAAAAATGTATTAAACCGGAAAATTAACTGACAAACGTTGACGATATCGATAACAATCACCTATTTATGAACACAACAGTTGCAAATAATTAACTACAACAATGCAAAATAAACTTTCATTAATTAACAAGAGTTTACAAATTACCTAAAACTAAAACTCAAAAACGTAAACAATTAAATTTATCGTAATAGATGCTCGAATTGCGCTCCATTGGTTGCTAGGCAATGATAAAGCCTATGTTCAAACTCTCTTCTAACATTTTCGAAAACTCGCCGCGGAATCAATCGGCATTCGGATGTTATTCGTTGTTTCAGTTCGTCGATGTTGGCTGGGGGACGACGGATTTAAGGTGGCCCCAAAGGAAAAAGTCGAGGGGGAAAAGTCAGGAGATCTTGCTGGCCACTCTACTGCTCCTCTTCTTCCAATCCACCTCTCTGGAAACTTGTTATTCAACCAGTTTCGAACTGATACCACCAAATGTGGTGGGGCACCATCTTGCTGAAAATAAACTTGATTTTCATCCAAAATTAAGTTTCCTTCGTCGTCTACTTGATTTTCTATTGCTTCCGTAATCAAGGGATCTATGACATCTTCCAACATATTGAGATAAATAGTACCATTTAAATTTTCATTAATAAATAACGGACCAATGACCGAGTCCCCCAGTATACCAGCCCACACATTAATTTTTTGTGGCCACTGAGTATGCGTTTCTCTAAATAGATTCGGGTTTTCATCATTCCAATAACGACAATTATGACGATTAACATAGCCATTAAAAAAAAAAAAGTACATTCGTCACTGAAGCAAATATTTTGAATTAGATTTGGAGTGGTATTTATCATCACAGTCATTTGTTCACAAAATTGAAGTCGTCTATCGAAATCATCTTCATTTAGAGCTTGGTGATTTTGAAGTTTGTATGGATGCCATTTATGAAGTTTTAAAACTTTCTGAACAGACCCATACGAAAAACCAGTTATGTTGCACACTTGCCGAATTGAGCTCGTATGATTTGCAGCAAATTGTCCTAATATTTCTATTTGAGAGTCCTCATTCACAATTCGAGGTTGTGTCCTTTTTTTATTTGCTACTGATCCAGTTTCTTTAAATTTTCCTACCAAATCTAAAACGTATCGATGGGATACATGGTTATTTGGATGTTTTGAATTAAATTCCTTGGCTGTTCGTCGAGCACACTGACTTTCAGCTCCATAAATGAAAATTATTTCAATTCTCTCTTCTAAAGTGTATGTCATTTTAATGACGCAATTAGGGGTAGCTGAAAGGGAGGGTTAACGTTTCCCAACTGATTGGAATATGTTATTAAATGTTCCCCTTCAAAATAACATTGACCTGTTTTAGTGATTTTTGATAATTTTATTAATTAAAGAGTTCTTCAAGGTGGCAAGTTTTCAAATGATCACCCTGTATATTGCTCTATTACTTTTTGGGCATATTTTAAAGTAGAATCGTTTGAAAATTTTTTACCAAAATACTTTTATTTTCTATTATAAAAAATTATCAAACTAGACTTTTAATCGTAAGATATTTTCAGAGCGTATTTTTGTATTCATTTTAAATTTTAATTATATTTAATAGTTCAAAGAAACACAACAATTAGGAAGCAAGCAACTAAACGAAACAAGAATATATGTAATGCAATGAATATATGGTGTGAATCAGTGAAATACCAAGTAAATTAATGCAATTTACACATTGAAGTTTTCTTGTAGCAACGACTAGCAAATACAAAAAAAAATCGTAAGAATTGGCAAGTTCGTGCATCAATAAATTTTTCCGTATATGGTAATTTAACCAACGTTTAACTTCAATAATATACCGCTTCGAAGAAGAATAAGAATAATTATATAAATATACATCTATTTAAGTTGGTACTGGTTGCTACCAGTCAAATGTCATTTAGAAAGTCATACATTTTAACATCTCAGAAAAAGTGCGATCGTTGGTCAATTACTGAAAATTATATTAATACTTGAACGTATATTTGTAGAAAAAGGATGAAAGTTATTATAAATGTATTACAAATTGTATTTATGTGATTAAATACATAAGAAAACTCCATCTGAAAGTAACGTAAACACTTGAAGGTAAGACCGCTTTTCTAAAATTGTGACTCTGGGAAGTATCTCTCACAAAAGTTTTATTTAGATAATTTATCACCCTTTAGGTCACCTTTACGGTGCTATATTTTTTTGCGAAAATCGAAGGTGTCTTGTCCTCATATTACTCCCTATATTCATACCCTATGGTGTGTTGCTTTAGTGAATAAATGATTGAAAACAAATTTCATGGTGAAAAGTTGTCACAAAAGTACATCTTAAGAAAATAGGTCTATCCTTATTTGATGGAATAAAATATTTTGCTATGGCCAAAGAATAATGAGATACATATACTTCAGAAAATATGTAGCGCAGAGCTGTAAGTGGTACTAACTCTCCTGTCCGCTTTCTTGTCGACCGTGTGTTCTGCCAAACGCCAATGCCTGACTGCTGGAGGCTGCGGAAGATCTTGACAAGGTCTTCAGAGACCAGGTGGCTGTCTGTTTATTTTGGTAAGCCGCTGATACGCAGAAACAAATGGCTAGCTACCGCGTTAGGATCGTCGGTGAAAATAGTGGTTTACTTCCACGGGGCAACATGTTATTAATGCTGAATGATGATAAAATAAAGTATCGGGCGAAACTGGAATATAGCGGATCATTTTGTTTGGGTTGTTTGGGTTACTCCGCTTGAAATCCGATAAAAAAGGAATTCCCCTCTTTTCTTACCGCGGGTTCTGGACTCTGGAATTCAGTCTACAAGGAAGCAGTTAGCATACACAATTCGGCAATGAAATAAAATTTCGTAAATTTTGAATACACGGGCGCTATTAAAATAACGAGTATTAAGATTAAATAATGAAATGAAAGAAGGTTAAACAAGGAATGCGTTAAGACAGAGTGCCAATCTTAAGTAAGACAACGTTTCCTATCGCGACAAAAGTTACATCGGAAAATTAAATTTAATTTTGAATTAAGGCGACGTTTAGCAAAATGCAAGAAGCTCAGCTTTACAAAGCACTTTTAGATACAAAACGAAAAGACAAAAGCACCATAAGATGTTTACATAAACTTACTGGCTATCGTGATGGATTTACCGTAGGCCTAAATAGAGATACCCGTTGCTGACAAATCAAGCGATAACCCATGTTTTAGTTTATATCGTCGACCGCACTTTTGCACTATAGATATCGGTACATCGATCGGCGTCTATCAGATAATAAAATCGCGTAACAGCAAAGAATTTTCCTACCTTTGCATAGGGCCTTTTTGACAGATAACTGAGTTTTCTCTATTACGGATCCTTAACGCTGGCATTTACACCTCAAAATATACTCAGTTTTATGCACATTTCGATACACTTTTTGGGAGCCAATTTCAAAGTTGAAAGAGTGGACGAATTTTTTCCCGAATCATCTATGTTTTATCTGTCTACTGACGGCGATTTTTTATTATTTTCTTAAATAACGTTTGGGTAATTAAAAACGTACAACTCGATTTAACATCAAACTTTTCAAATAATATTAACCGAAATATAAATACCGAAAATATCTCCACGTTGGTAGCTTGATGTGACCACTCTCTTTCATATGCCACTTGTAAAATTTTTCCAAATTGTCTATGAACTCCGAAATAATGTAACAAAATTATTACAATAATCGGCATTCTTCAAAACTGTGAAATAGCATGTAGGCAACACAAATAGCTCACTACCGGTAGAAAAATAAATGCAAGATTCCTTGTGCGTCATATTCCTAAACAAGAGATAATAGATTTCATTACGGGAAACGTTGTCGACGGAATTCAACAGAAATAACCAAATGTGAATTATTATTGGAACTAGTTTTTGTCATATATACTTAGTAATATCATGAATAAATCAATTTATAGTATACAAAATTCTTGGGAATTAGTAGATTTTTATGTATGTACCAAATTTAGTGTAGATGTAGTTTCTTTATTTACAAATATCCCGACTGAATTAGCAATTACAATAATAGATAATAAATGGGAATTGATTTCAGATTCAACAGATTTATCGACAGATGATTTTATTGACATATTCTTAGATGTCTATAATGACTAGAGAGTATAATAGTGCGCAGGTAATAAATAATAAACAAATAGTACAATACGTACAGAGGTAACCCAGTACAGATAAACTATGAGTGGAACACACGCAAAATTAAAAGAAGTGTAGCTCGTTTCAACTTATTTTATTCTGACTAAAGTGTTTCCAGATTTACAGCACCTCCTGCGGTGGAGGCTTTATGGACGGTCTGCTTATCGCACTCTTATTCCACAGAGTAAACATAATATACTTATACAAATATATCTGTTGACTATTGGTAAAATATAGAATTTTTAAATATAGATATTACGTAATTGCTGGCTTCTAACTTTACGGGGATCGATTAATTCCGGCAAGAGTGCTCTTTTATAAAAAGTGAAAAGTTTGGAAAGTTGCTTCTTCCAAAAATGTTCATCTTTGTATATAATTTGATAAAACAACCCTTTTGGCGTCCATAAAACAAAGTAACATTTATTTTTATTGGTTATGTTCAATTGATCTTGTACTTGGTGCATGTAGCTCTGATTATTTTTAATAGCAGGCCACCGCTGTTATCAATAATCAAATATTTTATAAGTTTATTTTCTGTTGCTTCTTTCGATGTGAAATCCTTGAATTATAAGGGCTTTTATTTCAATAATGGCGTCCTCACCTACTAAGCCATAAGGTAATAAGTGGTAGAGATCTATCATATAAGACTACTAAGCCATCAGGAGATGCAGCTAAAAACGGATATTTTTGGTCTATAAAAAGACCACAGCTTCTTATTTCTAAGCCAGAAATTTTTTCAAATTCGGCCAATGCTCTGCTTTCATTTTGTATGCCGTACTGAGTTGCCGCAGATCCAAAAGTCTTCATAAAGTAGAGCCTTTACTGTGTTCGCTGTTGAAGTGGTTTTTTTTAGTTTTGCAACTTTACCAAAATTGGATGCAGTTAATCGTTTGATCCTCATCGTTTTCCATAAAGTGTTGTCTCTTTGGCCTACAGTTAATTTTTGTATTTCTTCTGGATTTTCACTTTTAAATTTCTCAAGGACTGTTGCTTCTTTTTCCGAATAGGTCGCAATCTCCATATCGTCAACCTTCTTACGCTCTCCTAAACGCGCCCGTTTCAACTGTTTCTTGTGACTTTTTGGTCTGGACAAATAGGCACCACGTTTGCGATTTCCCATTTTTTCAAATTTAAATGTAATAACAAAAATTACGAACAATCAAGACTGAACGAAAATTTGCTAATGAAGTTATAGATAAACAACTTGCGATTTTATACTTCAGTTTTCCTACAGTAATACTAATTGGTAATTTGAGGAGGGGCTACAGCAAACACCAATTGCGGATACCCATCCCACTAATTACATTTTCGATGAAGCTAATATGGCAATCCTACTCACGATTATTGTCCCCATTTATCCATATGATATCCATAGTTCATGATACATATCAAGAAATGGAACTATTTTTTCTAATAATATTTACAATTTCCAAAAACTATTTATCAATTTCGTACATATTGCTTCAAAATATGGATTAACGATTTTATCTATAGGTTCATAACTTTCGAAGAAGTTCATAGGTGCTAATCTGTATGTTGCTGGCGATCAAGCCTTATTTAATAATTTAATAGAACAAAATTCCTTTTTACTTGTTGTAGTGCTATACTAAATGCATCTTGAAAAGGAAAAATTTACTTCCATAACTTGCCGGCTGTTTGTCCAACACGAAAGACGTGATGTATTCATTGAGTGCAAAACGAGATTTTTGAAATCAAAAACGAACCGTGTTGAAAATGTATTAGGCCAGGGCACGAGTAATTTAGCAAAACCATTGAATTAGAGAAGATAGTGGAAGGCGCACGATAATGCGCTTATCAACGAAAACGGTGCCCTTGGAAGAGTGTAGGTATATACACAGAGGGGGTTTGTATCTTAATACCTAAATACATTTGCTATAGATTTCTTGATGAATCTATACAGTTAAAAATGTTTAACGCGGGTCGAAAATCCAGGTATTTTTAATATATAAGTGCTCGCAAGACTATTTGAAATTATTTTTTTGTGTATTAGAGCTTGCGGAGGATGGAATGATAATCGGAATGGTTTACTGTTAAGCCCTTAGAAAATTATTATTCAGCAACATTGTGCCGCCAAGTATAAATGCAAACTGCACCAATAATGACTATGATGCAATACCGATTTTTGAGCTTGGACTTTCAGAATGAGATATTGCAGACTTTGCATATATCAAAAGTCACATTGCTAAGGACATAACAGGTTTAATTGAAGTAGATAATTTGATACTTTCTCCAATTAAAGGAATTAAGGAAACTATTACAGACCGACATTCATTACTAGATATTAATTATTATAGAATTATTATAGAAATTTGTTTGTAATTCAAAATTATATTTTCTGCCTAGAGTTATTTTTGAAATCGTCATATTTTCAGAGAAATCCTTCAGAGCGGAAGTTATTTTGAGACACATGCAAAGATTGTTATTTAAAAAAGGATTATGAATTTAGTTCAACAGCAATTCATAACTGAAACATTATTTTATCCTTCACGTCCAGTTGCCGATATTTCATATTATATATTTCATAGTATTTACTTATACTTATACTTATATCTTATGTCTACAGTAGGTAGAAATGACCTATTCTTTTATATCTTGTAAATAGTTAATATTTCTATTTGCCTTGTATTCCCTTTCAATGTAATTTTACCTGATGCGGCGTTATCTCAGATTATCACGCCAGCTAAGATTACCTTGCATATTTTTAAATGAGTCAAACTCGGATAGCCATCCCGTCCACTGTGTTTATCCTTTTCTAGCAAGAATGTCTCGTTTCCTCACACTGTAGCGTTATTGAAAATAAGCGCAATGTCGCATTTTGTTAGTAGGCAACTTAATATACAAAAATTAGAAATTTATTTTAAGTAAACTCCAGCCTTAATTCTGCCGTCTGGTCTGGAAATCCTCAGGGAGAGGGAAAGAAAAGGGAAAGTTTCTCAAATTGATTTTATCGGTAAAATAAAGGTAACGGGCAACACTACCCTATACTGCTCCATGACGCACGTCGGAAGCCGAAACAACTTTACACATAGTTTACAAGTACCGATGCATTGTTTTCAGTCACAAACTACCGAACGAAACGCTTCGCGGGGAAAACAGGGCGTAGATCAACTTAAGGCCAGCCGTACGTTACCATTGTCGTACGTGAATCCTTGAATCCTGTTCAAACTTGCACGATTAAGGCCCGTATTCACCAGGCTATCCTAAATAATCTATAATCAAAACGAAAACAATCAACGAAAATAATTAGTCAATATTTTATATATAATTAGTCTTAATATTCATCACTGAGCTTAGACAACAACCCCCGATCCCAAGAATCACTAGAGTATAGGCCTGAAAATTATAATCAATCAACACTTATCAAAATATTGAGTATTTGGCTTTTTAAGTAGGCTACACTCACCCTTACATTTTGAATACTTGAGTACAACTCCAAAAGTTCTGATTCCAGTTGTTTCTTCGGTTTCTCAATTTCGAACAGCGCTTCTTCCCGTTTAGACTTTTTTGATCATTTATATCCTTCTCTCAGTTTAGATTTGGTCTACGTCTTTTGCAAGGTTTTGCCCAATTTTCTTCATCTTGAAGCGGCTTCTTGCGGATCACTTTTTTTCGGTGCAAGTGGAGGAAGATAGCATGTATTTGGGGAACTATTTCGTATTTCGTTTCCTTCGCTTGAGGGGCCTGAATCTACGCAAACAAGGTTTGGGTGGTAAATCACATGTACGCTGGCGCTGCGTTAATGGGTAAATCTTAAACCTCTGATAGCTAACTCGCCGTTGCTTTGCTCGTGGTGAATATGGGCCTAAGCGTCGGTATTTTATAGAAACGCGCGAATGAAATGATGGAGGAAAATAATCTTTACCGAAAGGCATACTAAGCGATATGATTGGAAAACGGCATTCTATCGCGAAAAAAAACGTACGGTTTTTTCAAAAGTCTATAAAATGCAATATGAAATAATGCAGTATGTTTGAAATCAAAATTTAAAATGCATTTAGGATTCGAGATTCTAAAACTTAAAAAGATAATGTGCATACAACTTGAATGAGAAATACAAATCCCAGGAACTAAAAATTCAAAAAGAATGATTTTCCGTGTTTTGGATATACCCTAAGAGCAGTAGATATAGTTTAGAAAAAAATTTACTCTTTTATTTCGGCTATAACACCATTTTGCGCCAAAACCTCTTCATAAACACCACTAAATTACAAAACCTGCCTACGGATCAGCTTATACAATTTTTTATGGTATTGGACGTCAAGAAAGCGAAAATAACTGTATTAAGAAAGAGACGCACGTTTAGAATTATATTATCATTTGTTAATTATTATAAATTTGAAATATGTAATATACCTTCAAATTGTAAACAAAATGTAGTGGCATGAAATGCTTGTTTCATAAATATTTTGCCGGAATACTATTACTATTATTTTATTTTGCTGAATTTACTGAAATAGTTTAATTTCTCACAAGTTATCGATTCCTCTTATTTTATCTATTGACGTGCCCTCAATTTTACAAGAGATTGTAATCCACGCGTTGGTTGTTTACCACGAGAGGATACAATGGAAATAACGTGGTGTCAAATTGTTTATAAATATAATTTAATGCACCAGCAAACAAACAGATAAGTTTCTGTATAGAACGTTAAGAGAAAATGTTAGACACATCATACATACCATACATATCATGTGTATAGAATATAGCACCGGCCGACTTTATATGTTGAATTGAATATTAGAAGCGCCTAGCGCTATATATTACCAACTTGACAAGCAAATAAGAAATAGTGTGCCACTGAGGAGTCGAGTCAGCGATTTGGAATCAAATGATTAGATGACCATTTACCATAGTTGGTAGTTCACAATTACAGAAACAACGAGAATAATAATAAAGAACAAAATACGAGGGACGCTATTTATGTTTTTACAAACGAACACTTAGTGGCATTATTGAGATGTGTCATTATTATTTATATTATTATTATTATTTATATTATACTAGTTGTTAAGCCTGTCCCTGCCAGGCCGGAAGAAAAAGAAAATATAAGCTAAAATTTTAAAAATTGAATTTTGCCATAACCTTTTTTGTCTTAGTTCTCCGCCCACAGGCAAAAAATCAAAACTCCGGCTACGTTAGGATTTGGCCTAGGTATTTTACTATATGCATGCCAATTTTCAGCTTTCTAGCCCATCAGTGGCCTTCAAAAAGCTCTGGATAGACAAAAAAGGAGAAACACACAAATAAGGAAATTATATATATAGATTTATAGCTTAAAAATTGATTGAGTAGTTTATTTACAGCAAACACTCAAAGAAAGCCATTTTGTGAAAGAATGGAATTCTCAAGTAAAAGTTTCCGTTGCATAATTTTTTACGACGTTAGTAAAGACCTAACTCAACAACAATGCATTGAAAAACTTCGTTCAACATTTGGTAATGAAACACAATCAGAAAAGACCGTATAGAATTGGTTTGTAGAATTTCGTCTTGATCGTGCGTCCATCGGTGACAAATTGCGTGAAGGTCGACGAAAATCGGTTGTTATTCAAAACAGAAAGAAGAAAAAACGTCGATGCTGCGCGCAGTAGAAGATCGACATGTCAGTTCAGTTAAATAAAGGTACTCGTGGACTCGTGTTAATTGGAGTAAGGAAATGCTCAAAGAATTCGATCGAAAACATTGCAAAATTCGTATACAACATCGTAACAGGTGGCGAAACTTACTTAGATATATTTGTATGAATCAGAAACTAAACAATTCACTGTTTAGGTGTTCCTAGATGAACCGAATTCCATAAAAGTTGTTGGTTCACAAAGCATTTCCAAGAAAATGATTGCTCGTTTCTTCGGTTGTACTGAACATGTTACAACCATTTCTTTAGATGATTGAAGAACAGTTAATGATGAATGGTATACAACAATCTGTTCATCAGAAATCGTCTACGAAATAAAGCCAAAAAACGTTGCATCATTGCTCGTATTCATCTGATTTATCGTCTAATAATTTCTTCCTGTTCCCGAATGTCAAACAAGAAATGCATCTACAGCGATTTTTAACACCTCAAGAAGCTGTCGAAATCTTTAAAAAACCATGTTTTCGACATACCCATTTCGCGGTGGAAAAATGTACCGGGAATTGGTTTGAACGCATACAAAAGTATTTAAATCTGAAAGACGAATATTTTTTAATGCAATAAAAAGGGATCTAATTAGGCTTTCTATCAAACCTTTCAGAGGTTATCCTGATATCAAGTTACTGCAATTTTGGATCTTCTTCTTCTTCTATTACAAATTATAAGAAGTGAAAAGCGTTCCTCAGTTCTCTCGCCTTGTATACGCTTCTGGAAGTCTTTGTTAAAATATACGACGCAAATTACAAAATAATTTATTTTAAATAACAGGAAATCTTTCATCTAAGGAGGTCCTGGTTGATAAAATTTTTGCCGGCATTTAGAGAAGAGGGCAAGTTTAAAAAGAAAGCTATTTTAAGTTCTTAATTCAATCATTATCGCCTTTTGAGGATGGTTTACATTTTGCTGTAAATCTTATAAAGATTTAAGGTTTTTTCAGCAAATCTGTGCAAATCTGAATCTATTCATCTATCTAACTCTGAAAAATATACACCGTTTCCTTAACATTCTTCCTGCCTCTCAGTAAAGCATCTTATATCTGTATAAAAATGATTATGTGTTAGCTACGTAAGTTAGAAAGCTACTCGATATAAACATTCGATACTGACTATCACACGGAAGTAATTTTCTAAGGAAATATTATCTATCTGTTATACAGAAAATCATACTCATAATCGAGGTTCTTTTGTGTCAACCTGAAACGAAGAGGAAATTTGAAATAAAAATAACAAAACTTCTAACAGCGTGTGGTACCAACCTATCGCAATAAGTATGCCATTCTGGTTTTATGACAGTATTCTGAGTTTAATTTTTTTCATATATCCCCTGCTACTACCAAAGAAACACTTTGGATTTTTATAGCATTGTATGTACTTGAATATATTTTTTGACTTTTCAAAATTTAGCGTGGATCTCCTTTGTCCTATTCTCAATCTATTGTCTTTTCACCGTGTACGTAAAGAAGTGTAAAGAAATTAGCGCAAATAATTCACAACTAACTAAGCACTACATATGAACAATGTTTAATAATTGGGTGCGTTCAAGAGCTTATTGGACTAACACCTTAGTTGCTGGCTCTCATCAATATTGTAGAGCTTTAAGGCATCGTTAGGTATTTATTTAGCAGTAGTTAGTGGCGGTAAGGTTGCTGATCTTGAAGTCTTATTCCTGTTAACCAATTATCGACCACATCCCAATGTGCCACAACACGTTGTCGCAATAAACATGGTGACACAATTAACTGGTTAAATGTGATATTGGGTGGTGCCACAAACTAATATTTAATTTCTCCCCTCATAAGAAAGAAAATGATTTATACTAAGAATCGAAGAATGAAATATATACGAATATTGCGTCTGAATCTTCCTTTTTGTATCTAACACTTGAGTAAAAATAACAAAAGGCTTCAAAACCTGACCCAACCACATCTCATTTTGTGGTATATCAACATGCATTCTCAGAAATCCATCCAGTAGTAGAGCTTGGTTACGTATTCCTATCTATATCTTAATGTTTGACTGATATTTAGTAAATCTATTTGTATTTAATGTAATACAGTATTCATTAACAACAATAATCACATACAAATTGAGAAGTTATTTTGTATGAAGTTGCAATTTCTTTGGGGAATGAAACAAAGATATCTTTGAACTATTCTCTACCACTGTTTTAGGCCAATTAAACAGCAAATTGGGACATAATATGCATAGGGGCATTCCAGAACGTTTAATAATAACACTTTCGTACACCTTCGTCAGTAAAATATAACTGTATGTTTACACTTAGAAAAATAGCCCCTGGTTACCGTGACTAGATAAAATGTACTTGAGGAAAAGCCGCTGTGGGTACAAGAAAATCTGGTTGCTCTAACTAGAATTTTCGGTGCTATAACGGGATTACTAGTCACGTGTCTCATATTTTGAGATTCTGGTTTCACTAACTTGTGGACGCAGTTAAAAATATCCTTAACTTTATGAACATGTGAGTCCAAGGGACTCGACCTTCCTGCTATTTGAATGATGTAGTCGTGACTAGGAAAGAGAGTAGGATTGTGTCGGGTATGCTCGCGCGGGATTGTTTTGTTCTTTCAACTAGCGGTGTGCAAGTGTATGTGTATATAAAGACAGTAATCCTTTTCACATTGTCTCCTCTCATGTTGTCTTCCTCTCATACTGAATATGTACGTAATGAATTTTACCCATGTTCTCAAATACGCCTTAGAAAGTATGCCTTCGCCTTAAAGTATTATGATAAATTATTTATAATAACCCATTGTTCTACTAACTTTGTGTATATAAAAATAAAGAAATTTGTATGAGCATGTTTTAAATCACTTTTCCTGAATAGATAGACAAAATTAATAATATAATAGCAAACATTACAATGATCAGTATTAATATTAGAATAGTTAACGTTAATTTCATATTGCTGCAATCGAGAGGTACATTAACGCAAGGCCTGAATTTTGGTCATCGTAACCACGCAATCTAGCCACAACAAGCAATGCATACGCCTCGCTGCGAGAAACATAACCTTGTAACCTACTCGTTGCTGTTGTGTTGTTAACTAATAAAAACAAGCCTCTAACTTTACTTCAGGTTTAATAACTCTATTAGATACAACTGTGTGATCTGTCTACTCTATATGACATTCATTATTATGTTTACTACCACAGCTCACTATTTAATACAATCAACTAACTAGCAAAACGCATCATCCATGATAGACATATTATAACAGTTGCTACTAGATTTTCTCGTTCCAATTGACACTTTTCGTAGGTGCCCAAACAAGTTGGCCATTGTTTGGTTCAACCATAAAAAGCAGTTCAGGACCTTTTCAACTACACATAACCACGTTCCCAGTATCAGAAATTTCTCTTAGTGTAATAAAGTATATATTGCTGCCAATTTTTGGGAAGCAAGAACGGAGAGGAATATGCTATTTTTGACTATCACCTTAAAACATCTTTCTGCGGGTATGAGCTTGCAAATTAATACGAAGTGACTGTGATCGTGCAATTTTTTTACATCTAATGTTCTATTATGTTGCGTACAGTTAAATGAATATATGCAATTGGAAACCATAGCTCAGTTATCAACATCGAATATTATTTCACACGCATTATGTGATTAATCTGAAACGAGGGCCAAAAACCTAGGTATTTGTGCGGAGCTTGTTATATGGGCGTGATAAAATGCGTTTATGAGTTCGTAACTGCTAGATAGGATTTAACGAACGAATAATAGCAAATTTTCAATTACGTGGGGATTTATTTGGATAATTGATGTGATAGTTTCAAATGTAAAAGATTTAACTCGAATTGTATATGCATATTAAATATTTGTTTGAAATGATTTTATATTTCTGGATGATTGGCAAATTTAAACACATTCAATGCTAGCATGCATATTTTTGCAATTAAACTCTGGATTTGTATGCAGAATTGTTTTTTTTTTTGGCAACTATTGTTATTAGTGAAGCAAATAACCGACACTACTAAGTTTGGTGAAACAAAGACTTCACATTTTCAGCTTTAGGTAAGCCGGGTATATAGCGGGCTGTTGCGTGTGAAATGCTGGATATTTTGGAGTTTCAAATAATAGAAATTTTATTAAAACTAAACTTAATTAATGAAATAGGCAACACAAGATACAATATATTTATTTAGCTCAACGAGATGTAAATGGATTAACACTAGGTGCGTAGAAGTTCTACTGTTTCAATACAATTTCTTCTAAAACTGTTTCAGTATTAGATAATTTCCTCGACAAAGAATAATGCAAGTGTTTAAGTAGGTGGTAGTCAGTTGATAGAAATCTAGTGAATATGACGAATCAGGAATCATGGAATCATCAGGAATACATTAGTTTACGACGCGAATGCGCAATAGCTCATTTTGCACAGATTAGCCGTCGCGAAATCGTTTGTTATCATTTACTTTTCTAAAACAAGCTCGATCAATATTTTATTTTTATGCTTAAGGTAACATAAATTTTCTTGCCCTGTGGAACGTCGACAATACAATTTCCTTCTTACTCGTATATCGTTCATATAATTTTTAGCTATTTTAACCTCCAAACTGGCATATAAGCTACATGTTTTAATTATTGTTTCGGATGTCGTTTCATTACTAAATTTTCTACCGTTTGTGCATTTACTGTTTTCCTGTTATTTATTTCACCAATCGTCAAATGCTGTGCACGAGATTTTTGTCGCGTTAGTTATCGCTTTTGTTAATCAAACGCTTTTCTCACTTGCACTTCTCAAGATTTTAATTTTTCTTAACTTAACCAACTTGGCGTTTGTGAATTGCATTCAATAGCGTTATTCCCTGCTTTTTGCATGTTTTAACCCCTCTCTTGCAGGGCGTACGCCTTAGAACAGAGTTAACCAAAGACAGAGGTAGTAGGTTTTTGTTCGCTATTTTTATGAAACACCCTGTCTGCTTGATGTAGCACCGTAGCAACAATCTGATTCTTGTTCTGGCCGGAGTAGAAACGCTAAAAGGTCTGAGCGCATTAGAGCGACGCGCAGAGCAGCGCAGCGACCAAGATAACGCGCACTGTAGCGACCGTTTGCGACCGGTAGGGAACATTTGACGTCAGTCTTAAACCTGAAGTCGGTAATTATAATAACCGAATAAAAATACAATTTGGTAACTCAATTTTATAAAGGTTGTTAACTATACACTAAGTCAATTGAATCATGTGGATTAAAATGGCACCCGATATCACAAAAATGGAAAAGGAAGTATGTAGGTTATTAAAGACTGTGCACCGTTGTATCATGGTTCTCCGCAATAACCATCAATGTACTTTCTGCGCGATTTTGCGACGGATTAATTCCTTGATAGCGCGGCTCAGAATATTCGTATGTGAACTGATCGAGACGATTATTAAAAAAAAAAACGAAAAGTCGTCGTTCGCTGTCGCTACCTAACGCGCACTTGAGCGCGGCGACGGGCAGAGCAGCGCAGCGCCGCCACCAGAATTCCCTGCCGAGAAGTCGCTGCCGGTCGCGGCGCTGCCCCGCGCTGCGCTGCTCTCAAGTGCACGTTAGCCCATTTGAATACATGTATTTGATTCTGGTCGCTGCTCTGCGCTGCTCTGTGCGTCGCTCTAATGCGCGTTGGGCTTAAATGTACCCCAACGAATTAGTGGCGCTCTCTGCCCTGCGCTGTAGCTAGCCATATCGTTTCTGCGTGTCATTAGATCTCTCTGAGATAATCTGACAGCCACTTGCTTTCTGAACGCCGTGTTGATTCTTTAGCATCATCTTATTAAGATATTGTTTCTGCGTACTTTATCCCGTGGAATCCACGGTACGCGAGAAAGCACCTAGCAAATTTGCAAAAGACGAGGTTAGGTTGGATTGTAACCGGATCTGTTAATGGGCCTATGTTAGAACCATTGCATGGTAATTTTACTACGACTGATAATATTTAAAATCAACTAGAAAATTTTCGAAAGAGCCTTATCAACACATGAAACCAGACGTGAAAACATTTTTAGGAAACTGTAGAATATGTGGATGATGAAAGAGCAATAAATACTACAATTTCAGTAAAGACTACAAACCTAGCAGATTCAAAACCAAGTGTATTATCAAGACTTTTCAATAGAAAAGATTTAAATGAAAATTTGCGGTTTAAACCCAATGTACAAATTTTATAGTAGAGTATGAGCAATTTGGTCATGTCAGTACGAAGCACCATTGAAGTTTCCTATTGCTTATCGCATCATCGAGTACTGAAAGAAATTAGTACCACAACGGGTTGGTCACTTAATGAGTTAGAGTTTGTTGGTCCCACAATACATGAAGATTTACTTTTGATAATCTTAAGATTTAGGCAGCGTAGATATAAAACAAATGTATAGGCAAATTTGGGTAGATCCAGGCCAAAGAAAAAGTCTTATGGCGTTCAAACACTGGTAAACCAGTTGAAATATATATTTTAAATCTCTAACGTATGTAACAAAAACCGATTTATGGCGATTCGTTGTTTAAGACAATTAATACTAGAATGTTACACTATCCGGAGGCATCGAAAGTGATTAAAAGAGACTCCAACACCAGTGAAGGCATGAGAAATATTGTTAAAATTAAACATGAACATGATTGCTTCAGTGAAGAAAATTTAACGAAGGGTAGGGGTATTTCCATGAAGGAAAAACTACAATCCTTAAACCTATTTAGAGATAACAACGGATTACTTAGAGTGGGTGGTACATTACAGGCTTTCAATTCAATTAAAAAGCACATAATTATTTTGTCATGTTAACATCATGTTACAAAATTAATCTTTAGAGAATACCGAACATATTTTACATGCTGGTTCTTAACTTTTTTATGCTCAAAACGTGAAGAATACTGGCCTATATCAGGTAGTAACTTTCCTAGAAAAACAGTACAGTAATGCATCAGATGCTTTACAATAAACTCAATAGTCACAATTTCATTCATGGGTGGTGTAAATTATGCGGATGCCTTTACTATTAAGGATAGAGCAGGAAGGAGGTGTAAATACTTATAATATAATGATATATTTGTTCACACCTAAATCGATTTTAAAAAGTTCTAGATAGCACAATACTAACGTATGAAGAATTTTATATAATACTTACGCAAATTGAAGCAACCCAAATCTGTCGTCCACTAACACCACTTCCTACTATTCAAATCGATTACCACGCCTTAACTGCTTCACATTTTCTTATAAGCCGCTAGTTAGAATACCAGATCCGGATGTTACTAACGTATCAAAAAAGACTGTCGAATTTTCAGTACAACGATTACAACATTTTTGGGCTAAGTGGATGAAAAAGTATATTTGAGTCACTGCAGAGATGTAACATAAATGGAGGAAAAACATGATAACTTCAAAATTGCAGACTTAGTAGTTATTAAGATGGCCATCTACTTGCTTTATATTGGTATTTTGGTTGGGTCGTCGAGTTATGTGTTTCCTGTAATCGACGGAGTATTTAGATCAGCTTCTATTAAAACTCAAAGTGGTGTTGTGAAACCGACCTGCGAGGATCCGCTCGGTACCTCCGGTGTGAAATATAAGTTTTGAGTTATGATTGAATAATTATCTTTTGTTACAATTTAGTAAAATAATAATATTTAGATTATTCTATAAGTTTCAAAAGACACGCGGGGGCAAGTGTTAGTAATGTTATGTTAAAATCTGTATTTCTCTCCAAGTAGACGCTGTAGCATGCTGACAGAGAAATAAACATAAAATAATATTAAACATTTCTTTTTAATTGTACGTACGTATTAAAAGTTTCAAGTTAATATATACTTAAACAAAGATAAGTAATCGTAAATTTACATTCATTCCATAGAATTTCATTTGTATTGAGCAACCCAAACCACTATTTCTAATACATTTCACATGGGTTCAGTACTTCTCAGCATTAATAGTTCCTCTTCCTCATTAGGGTCTACCGATCGTTGTCAATCTACAGGATCGGTAGATCCCAATGAGGAAAAGGCACCATTAATGCTGAGAAGTACTCCACTGATTGGTCAATAAAAATGGAGTTGTATAGAATGAATGCAAATGATTGACAACCATTGTTGTAAATATGCACTTTCGTTCTCTTCAATTCAATTCTCTTCAAATAGCAGACATTAAAATTTCAAACGACACGTCATGTCCTTTCCAATTACATTTATTTAGTTTTCTGGTTTCATCAACAGCTTCCAAGTAACGAGAAACTGTTGAATTGTAGGTATTCAATTTGAAATATTTGGCAAAGTTTGGCGCGAAAGTCCACTGGTATTCGTATAATCTTGTTATCAATCGTGAGCACTTGCGTATCCACGTGGCCCACCTTTAAAGTTCATGTCACTAGATGTGAAATTAAGTTAAGTTTGCGTGGTTCGTTCATTTACAATGCCAGATCCGAGGGCTCTGTCTAAATTCTTATCTGCCTCCGTTATGTTAAAAATGTTCAATTATTAACTAACACAAGTTTCATGTTTTCACGCACTCAGCATGAAAGGATCCAAATCTCTTTATCTCCAATATTCAATACTTTGGCGCTATTAGACGCCGCTTTCTTACAATTAATATAAAATCGTTAAATGTCAATTTGGAAACATATGAAGTGAAATAAATTAGATCTGACACTTATTACATTAATTTTGGAAAATGTCAAATACATATTTCGGCAATCAATGAAAAGAAGGTAATCCTGAATGAGAAAACACAAGGAAAACAAAGATGACAAGTTATGGTTAGTTATCAAAATACGAATTTTGGGTTCCTCAAAATTGTTATGGTACGTCGACCAGGGCAAATTTATTCAAGTTTATTCTAAAGCACAGGTATTTCTACTTTTATCTTTTTGGAATCATACGGTAGATAGTTCATTAATCCCATTTCTTGCCCATACATTACACATTTTTCGAGTATCCATATTATCACGAGCTGAGATTATCCATCTTTCAATTAAGTTTAGTGAATATTGCTGATTTTGGGCTAACAAAATGCAGTATACCACCCAAAAGCCTCAGTGAAGTAGTGTTCAGTTTGTGATATGCTTAACTAGGCATTCCATGTCATCGTCTGCGTGAGATTTGTTGAATTTTCATGGTACTCGAAGAAACTTACACTGCTGTCGCTCCAGTGTTTATGGTGGCTTCAACCAAGTGTGAATGATTCATATACCAGATTTAAAGTAGTTACAACATATTCGGTAATTTAGTCTCTATTTAAAATATAGCGCTGAGAAATACTTATCATAAAATATTATGACTGGGGGCTTTCCGAAATGCTTGAGCCTCGCACTTATTAGCATATTTCTTCTTCATCGCAGTGTATTCTATTCAGAGCACCTATCGTCGAAGATACGCAGATGTATATTGAACCGTGTGAGCAGACCCCCTACCTTTTCTACTTGCTATCTACTTATTTGTAGTATTTGCTTCGTATCGGGCACTGAAGCACTTTCGATGAGCATAGGAGACTGTAGGAAGTTATGCAATGTCTCACTTACTAAATTTTGCTGATAGTGATTAAATTTCGCTAGTAGGTGGAGGTCCTATAAGGTCTACATCCACTTCCATCTATACTGACATTCGTTGGAAATTAGACTCTTTACATCTATCCTACTACAGAACTCCACACCCACAATAATAATGAATATAATCAAATTTTATCGACTTCGGGGTGATCCAATTTAGAACGATTTTAATTTATATCATCTATTACATACTAAGTATGCTAGGTATCGTTAACGTTTAGGTGAAACAAGAAAGTAAATTTCAAAAGATCTTTGACAGAATAAACATAATTTTCGTATAATTTGTATTACACAAGTCATAACGTAGATTCTATAAAGTTAAATATTCTATTAAATGCGCCACACACAAATCCTCTTAGAGGATGTTCTGTTTACAATGCAATTATACTCACACTAATATCGTTTAATGAAAACAAAAAGGGAGACTAATTCTATTTTGACATGTTTCCAAGTAAGGCGATATGTATTATGTGAGAGCTTTTTCGCTATCACCAAGTCTAAGTGGCTTCAGTTCACCTATCCACCTATAACATCTGTTTTACGTGACCGGTATTCTGATCCTGCAGCACCCCAGCTTTTAAATTTAAGTCGAGATTTGTCCACATGATCCGCGTGCTGGCCGTGATTCCCGAAATTCATAATTCAGTTGAAATTTGTCGAATAAATCACTTAGATAATGTGAAACCTTGAAATCCCAGCTCATTCTTCCCCCTTTTTGTGTTCGGTTTTTTTCTCGTATTTCATTTCTCAGTGACATGTATTCTTTATTCTTAGACGTTCCACGCTGCAAGGTAGAAAAGGAAATTGTAATGCGGTTTGATACGCTTCGGGATTTTTTAAATCCTGGATGTAGTTGTATACCATATTATATATACCATATTGCCTTCTGTCATATATGAAAATTAGATAATTTCACAGGTGTTTACCAGATGTATGTATCTTCTTACACTTGTAGCTATTTTCTGTTCTGATCTTGACTACTTGTATCATTAATTAAGACAAAGAACACGTGTAGAAACGAGCTATATATGTAGTATATCAGATCGATTACATTACTATGTTTAGTCTTTAAGCTTGTAATATTGTAGATAAAAATAGACTTGCCGATTTTGCTTTAAATGTATGTACTACATTAATTCGCCATTTAATCACACATAACACACATATTATATGCCTAGTGTAGAAATTGCACCATCTACATGTATGTAGAAGTCATTGGAATTTTTTAAATTGAGTAGAAACCATGAACTATGGAAAAGCATCTAGCATAAATGATGAATGAAATGAACTTTTTCATTTTGAACTAATAATGTGTAGAGCCACCTTGGTTTCTTACGCATTCAGTAACATGTCGTGACATCGAATTCAATAATTCAGTCAACAGTAGTTTAGGTAAGTTTCGTAGTATCCTACTCATAATGTTTCGCAAGTGCAAGGATATCTACTGTCATAGGCAATAGAGTACCATACCCAAACCCCCACAATCAGTGCGGTATACATTAGGATTTGTTTCCTTAGAGAAAAGCACATTACGCCATGAAAATATGCGCGAAATGTGACGTTTCATTGACTTTCATTAATCGGCTGCGATGGTAACGTATACAGAACACCAAATTTGGTTCGTTGCGCCGCTGACGTAATATGCTCTTCTCTAAGGAAACAAACCCTACTTTCGACATATATGCAGATATATTTTCACTGATGAAGGTTTTCTGAATACCTTTTTTAACGTTCTGAAAATTAACCACGTATTACCTCAACTATTGTTGTTTGGTTGACCTATTAGTAGTAGAAAGACTACTACTACGTAATGCGATTTCCAACAAGTATTTTTTATTTTAATTTTTTCTCACTTTTCGAATAAAAAAGAATTCTTTCGGACGATATAATTACATATATCTACGCTTTTCTTCTGCTAATACAGTATATATTTTGTTTTTTAGAATTTGAATGCCATTAGGTCGACTTTTCCTCTATTACGCGTTATGAGTTTCAGCTCAGTTTTGTGTTTGATTTCAAGAAAGAAATAGGTGTTTTAAAATGACAGCAGTGTATATTAAAAGAATCGAAACAGTGAGTTTTATAAAGAACAAGTTACGAGCAAAGCCTGTATTTAATTTCAAGAAACTTATTCGAAATATATATGATGTTTCTTACCTACATATCATGCGGAAAAATTGGTCGAATGTTTACCAAAACGTTGATGACTGATACTGTTTGACGTTTTGACAAAAATTGATAACGTAGGTAAAACGCGAAATAGACAAAGTATATATATTTAACCATCATGATGATGATGATCGTAATATATATATAGATATATATATATACATATATATATTATGATCATCATAAAATGTTTTCGATCATGTTACTGCTAGATGCTAGATAATCATTTACTGAATATGTTTTTCATAAACTTAAATAAGTGCCTACTGCTTCACGTAAACAAAAGAGAATAAATTAAATTGAGGACTGTACACATGTCTCTATTGTAACCAGTGGTACTTAATGATATCCCCTCTCTCCAACACGTATTGCACAAATGTGTGCGTATATCCTGGTAAATGTATTCGTTTATATCTACTATACCGCGCAAACTAAATTTTTGCATAACATTAGCAAAAAACTGAGTGGGTTCTTTACGTTAGTGGTTTGCATTCCACGAATCGTAAGTGTGTGGATGCATACTAAAATAGTCCAACTGCAACGCTGCTGCTGTTGGAACTACCATAAAAATAAAATGCAAATTGGAACTGTGAATTTCGAGGTGCGGGATAACTTCTTATCTCACGATGTTTAGATGGAAATGAAACAAAAACCATGTATGCATGTGAAGATTATGTACGTACTTGTATTTTTTAATTTGTAAAAACCAGATATTAACTTTTGCTGTTCTTTTACGTGTGGCAATTTTAAATCTTGAATTGATTGTTAAGGAAATTTAAACAAAGCGGTGTTATAGTGTGATTCTATGATCACGACATACATATATCGGCGAGGTTGATTGTATCTCAATCTTTGGAACCATAATGTACCACCACATTAGGATTCGTTCTCAACTGTTAAACATGAATAAAACACAGTCACTTGCAAAACAAAGATTTGTTTAAATACGTGGTAAACAAAGTGTGTACTTCAAATGACAAAAATCCGAAGATGTCAGATGTGCACCAGACCAACAGCAGCAGACAACGGTTTTGAAGGAATTTCGTACGCTGCAGCCATCGTCGGTCTGATATTCAATGTGTCTAATGATGACTTTACGTTGGTTCTCTTGAAGGACCTGGTCAAACAAAGCCAACAGTATCTCAGAAGTCTTTTTATACAATTTAAGTTACATTCCTTTGGTGATAAAGCACCCATCCCAGAAATAAACATTTACAAAGTAGGCGCCATAGATTTCTGGCCTGATATAAAAAAACTCGGTAAAACATAAAAACTTTTAAGTTTCAATATAATCTCCCCTAACTGCAATACATTTCCTACAACGACCAGTTAATAATTCTATACCATTTTTAAAATAATCTAAAGTTTTTCCCTCAAAATGTTTTATTACAGCTGCGTGAAACTTACTATCGTCCTTTAAACGGTTTCCCCTAAGTCCTTTTTTATGGAATAGAGCCATTATTTCATCTTCTGTGACAATGGACTCCAAGATCGGTTTGGCGTCGTCTCCACACACGTTGGCGTTGCACTAATCTTATTCATACTCACGGTCACGAAGAATTCGGCGAATACTTGTTTCAGAAATATTAGACATTACTACTAATTCCTTCACTTTCAAACGGTAATCTTCTAATACCATTTCGTCAATCATTACAACTTTTTGAGGCGTTGTTACTTCAGTTGCCTGACCGGGGCGCTAATCATCTTTAAGGGTGTTGGGTCCTTTTTTTCAAGATCGGTTAAACTTAATTTTTTTATTGGTTCCAAAACTATTTTGAAAATTGTATATCTGACCTTTAAAAGTAGTATGCGTAACGATAAAATGCTAGTTTTGTACAATGTTAAGAGCTTCTACAGCTTTAATTATTTTGCAATCATAAGTGAAAAACCAGTAAGGTTTCGGGCTCAAAATTTTGCATACCGTGTATTCGTTACGATAGCTACCGCTTGTCATGTAGCTTTTTTGTAAATTCCTTTGTTATCGTTACTTTCTTCAAGTTCAAAAATGAGGGCAAGTAAAGTACCCAACATCCTTAAGGGATCTTTGTCCCAAACGGAAACATTTACCCCACCTTTTCGCAGTGGCCATACTTACGTTGTTTAATGTGATTAGGCGTATGCCCGTCTTTCGTTAAAAATTCATGATCGCGCGGTTCTCCGTTTCGTTACCTGCGATGTTTTCATGTACTAGTCACGTTGTCTGGCTGACTACTAAAAACCACTACTCTGTATATAATATATATATTGTAGGCCTCATGCAGGTACAAGTATGACGCAACGGAGTTTTAAACACGCTTTGTATAAGCCTGTCAGACCGATAATTTATGGCGGCTACCTTGCATGTTGTATTTTATCGATGATTTAGTGACAAATTAATACATTAATACATTAATAATAAACAATAGGAAAGTTTCGTTTAGACCAGTAATGTAGATTACATTTTATAATGTCATCCCTATTAAACTAGGGTTCGTTCAACCTACAATACTCAATCTATACTAACAATAAGCAACACAAGAACGTATCCTGAATTACACATAATGAACAAAAGCTACAAAAGCAATTCTTTTTGTGAACAAAACCGATGAATATATAATGCGCTATAATTAATAAGATGTCCAGTCGGCATGATTATTTAATATGATATCTCTGCTAGTTTTTCCGCATAGTTGATGGATAACCACCGCTGTTTGATTTACATACAATTTCTGCATAATTTGGAAATAGCACTGCGGCAGCCATAGTCACCAGCGGTAAAACAAAAACTGAATAAATGTAAGATGAAGTGGGATCGATTTCAATAAGTTACAGTCCACATGTCAATCATTTAATATCGTTAAGAGAAATCTGTGTGTAAGCAAAAGAACCGCTAATGCTTAATTTTGCGACATAGCGATTTTGATTTAAAAATTCATTCTCCACGTAATGTGTTCTTTAACATCACCGCCTATTCTCGATTGGATTGGGGCGGATAATTGTGAAGGTCATCGCATATCTCGATATCGCTCTCATCCTTCAAGGACACAGAAAAGCTACTCTATAGCTGGAAGAACTAAATTCCGAGACCTTTACTAGATGTACAATTGTATACCGCGAACTATCCATGCTTTCTTTCGTAGAAGTGGACTATTGGAAACTCAAACTTTTTGTTTAAGAAACTAACCGAAAATTCTTTGCAAGGAAAAAAGTTTCAATAGTGCTAGTTACGACAGGAACTACTGTGCTTCCTGAAAAGTGGCAAAAAGTCATTACTAAAATATGTAGTGTATTCTTGATCAAATCCGCAATTAGTTCCCATTAATATTATCTGCTATTTATATTTATATATATATAGTATTTAAAATTTCACTTCTCTCTATAATGAAAGTTTGTTGTTTATTGTATTTAAAAGTTGCTTAGTAGGAGTTAGGATATTGCGATTATATTGTAGTTGCAAATAAATTAACAGTACGTGTAAGTGCTATGCCATTAATGGTTGTTGGGTTAACAAAGAGATCATAAGGTACAATATTTATGGCTAGATTACTAAGGCGATATCTTAAAATGAAGTATGTATATAATTTAATATGTGCAACGATTTGCTAAGAAACACAATTTTAGGACAACATTTGGCATAGAGTTGGAAATAATCTCGGACCAGTTTGGCATGGAATTAAATTAAAAATATAAAAGACTGCTAAAGAGAGATAACAAACTTTAGACCTATCACAGGTTTTCCCTTATTCATAATTTATTTTGAATGGCAATCCTAAATTGGACCTCAATGTCAAGCAACGGAAAATTTCTAATGGCAAATTATAAATTGCCGAACAATGTATTGATTTAATATTTAAATATGTAGTTACATGTTTATTGCATTAACTAGAAACATGAGCAATTAAATGCTGATGTGCCTAGTAACGAGGGATTCACTGAAACTGGTCTCGAATAATGCGCAAACATAAATAGACAGGTAGAAAATTTTGTAAAGATACGAATTCAATTTTTCTGATTGTGAGCCTTCAGAACATCTATTTGCCCCTGTTTATCCCCAATTATAGCAATTAATTTATTCGTATTATGATTACGTGCCTGGTTAAATGTGCAGAAAATTACGAAGTTCGATTTCGTTCGGCAATTACCTTCGATACTTGTACGATGGTTCGAGGTTCAGTTCGTATTAATATTGATAAACAGTTGAATATACAGTGAAATAGGTTTTATGCACACAATTGAAGAGGTTCTTTAAAAAACAGCATATGTTCAAATTTGTCGAAATCGAGATGTTTGCGGCATCAAGTAGTTTATAACAATTGTCACATATTCGTTATATGAAATTCTTCAAAAACAATAGAACTGCCGATATATCAGCAGGTAAAATTAACAGGTTTCTGCAAAAACAGCATATGTCCATGGCGGTTGTAACAAAAACAGCACATGTCCAGGACATATCTCGTTTTTCATGTAAACTGTAAATGAAATGTAGTATTTCATTTCATTGTTGTGTTTGTATCTAGTCGCTCAGTGTGTTGTAAATTTAATTCAAATGGACAATGATTTAAGCGACATGGTGATGGTGAAGCGAGTTCCCCGAGAAAGAAGCGTAGAGAGAAAAAGAGCAGTGTGATTACAAAAACTAAAGTTAACGGAGAAGAGCATGTGGCAAGGGGGTTAATAAAAGAAAGACCGGAGAAGACTGCCGGTACGTCTACCGCTTTCTTTATGTAAAAATCAAATAATTCTTAATATTTTTAGTTTTAATTGTAAACGCTTTGAGCGCTTCTCTAAAATTTCAAGTAACGACAGAATAATGTTATTGGAAATTTTTAATAGTATGAATAGCAAAAACGACCAGGACCGTCACCTCTGGGGCTTAATAAGTATTTCGAGAAGACGCCTGAAAGCAGGAAATAATAACCCATTGAAAACTCATACTGCAGCATTCAAGTACAAAATACGAATAAATGGTAAAACATAACCAATCTGCTTGCAAGCTTTTTTATTAGTAATAGCATACTGTGAAGAGTTTATTTCGCTTCCTGAAAAAACAAATTTTGGAACATAGCTGGTTTAGCCAGAAGCTCTTCAATTGATGTCTTATTGTATTCTAAAGGTTTGGTAACTAAGCAGTTACGGGTATACTTTAATTAAATTTGCCGCTTTAAATAATTTGTCGAAAAAAACTAAACATTGAGATGAAGATAGGCATACATCTGCTTGCTGTGTATACAATAACAATCGAATATAAATTTGCTACTTCTTACTACTAGTAGTGTTAGAAAATTGTCTCCAATAGCGAGAGTTAATAGTAGTAATTATTGAAAAGAAATTATATGACTTTTTTATAGAAATAAATACAATGCTGGAAACTAAAACAAGTACTTCTAATTTTCTGGTAGAAGCAAGCCGGTACAAGCTGGTAATAATCTATTGTTGGAGATGTCTAGGATTTAGAACATTTATATTCCTTAATTCATTCATAATAAAAATAGCTACAGCAAGAAACCAAAGCGGAAATAAGCGTGATATTGTGCCATCCGTTGTCAGAGGGCCTCGCAGAAACACGCCAGTTGTTGCGGCTGCCATTTACTCCATTCATGTGACAGTGTCGTTGGGAATTGTGCCAGAATTGGCGGAAACGGGGCCAAGAATGGAACTACATCATCTTCTTTGGCGAACGCCGCTTCCATCCGCTCAGCTATGACTACTCCATTCATGTGACAATGTCGTCGGGAATTATGCCAGAATCGGCGGAAACGGGGCTAAGAATGGAACTACATCATCTTCTTTGGCGAACGCCGCTTCCATCCGCTCAGCTATGATGGCGGAATTCTTGTCTGGTGGTGAACCGGTGAATGGTATTGGAGTGATTGTATCATGTAGCGGCATACCCTTAATGCGAAGGCATAGAAGAGGAAGTTATATCGTTTAACCTTTCTATACTCACGCATACGGTCTGTGAGACCGATTTATATAGTATAGTATACGTCTTTCATTTTGACGTGAGTATAGGAAGGTTAAGGAAAATTTTCCTGTTGCTACATATCAGCGGTATGTCAGCTTATATACTACACTGCACATAATCCAATATCCATAGGTGACTGAGAATAGTCTGGGCAAACAATGGCAACAGCGGACAATTACGAAATAAGTTACGAAAACATCGCCGATTCCCCACTCTAGTCATTAAGCTGTATGATCGTAGTTCTGTGTTATGAACTGCGATTTCTCAGGCCACCAAACCACCATTGTGCCCATCAATGTCACGCTGAATGGAAATCGTTTTCTATGCACGCCGGAGGCATACAAGATGTTTGTTTTTCTCGAAACCAAGGGCGATGACATCAGCTCAAGATATTATAATAGTAGTGACCAAGTAGAAAAATTGATGAAGACCAGCTCCTGAAAAAGCAGTACTGTCTTACAAAAACTAATAACCATTAAACATTGTTTAAAAAACGCCAGTCTTTACGGACTCTTTACGATATAAAAGTATATATCTGATTTTTTCTGCCTGAATTTCAATTCAAAAAATAAACAAAATGATCGCGAACACTAAGGTTGAATATTAGAAGATTATTTTGGGGTTTGCGTACCGACGAATCAAAATTCATTGATTTGACATTTGATTGATGCGTTCTTACAAGACCCGTAGGTGAAGCCATACAATGTACCGTCCCTGCGGTCAATTACAATGGAGGTTCAATAATGTTCTGATCTAAATCAATACGTAGGTGATATTGTGAAAATATGTAAAAGTATATCTAGGTACATCTAGTGCATCTAGGAGGAGAATTTGCGAATCAAAGCATATCGCGAAGTTATGTAAAGAATATATGCAACCACTACAGCCAGAGGTAACTACTACAGTAATAAAATAAACATTCACTTCATATTCTAAAAAACTTTTCTCAATAACATTTTCCCGCATTATTGGTGGAACTGGAACTTTACTTTAACAGACCCTCATTTTTAAAAAGTAAAAATGTGCTTGAAATTCTTTTCAGACCAAACAGGGTGGCATCCCAAAACATTAAAACAAAATTCAAACATTTTTGATCAATTATACCTACTACAGTCGGTCCTAGGATTGATGTTACAAACGTTGCGATGGACTAAAAATTATTGAATTCTAATTTAAGATTGGGAGATTAAGTTCTGCTTGGTGTGACTAGAATTTTAAGAATATCTTCGGTTTTTGGAAAACAAGTTGGTCTTAACGGTGAAGTGAAAACTATTTTCTTTTCTGCTAACGTACCCTTTTTGTTCGTGATATGTCAAAATGTGACTAAGAAAAGTTGTCCAGAATGAGAAATGATGGTGTTTAAAGCCATAATTTCAGGAAGATTTTACTACTTTAATTAAAACGTCATTTTTTATATTAAACAAAATAAATTGTATGTATTTATTCGCAAATTACATCTATAAAACGTAATAATATCACTGATCTACAATAAAATTATTAATAGTAAGTGCAAGCGTTATCTGCGATGTCTGAATTCGCGTGATACAAAGAAAACAATGAGAGGCCAGGAAAACAAAATCGTTTACTAATCTGGAGTACTGTCAGATTACAATTTGTAGTAGCACTTAGCTTAAATTTCAATTAATGCTAGATTATGTTAACGTTACTTACTTTGTACAGTGTTAACTGCCATGCGAATATTTAAGAATTTTTTGCAACTCGCAATGTTCTTAACCCTCATCCCAATGACGAGGTACTCGGGTACCTTTTTGATTTTCATAGGGAGAATTTCACATCTCAGAGATGCAATTGAATGCTAGGCCTCCTTGACATCTTAAAATTAAGTGGGAGAAAACTGTTTTTGCGTAATAGAGCAACTTAATGACAATAACATTCAATAGTTTTATTGTTAAAGTTCTTTATGCTTATTCTCCACGTTAAAGTACCTCTATGTGTTTTGTATTGCGATATGTAAATAGACCGGCTTCTTTTATAGAAAATGGAAAAATAAAAAGCTATATGAAGAATTTGAATTTATGTATGAAATGTTCTGTAAAAAAATAATCCATTTCTCAATTTATAAAATGCATGAGTAACATTTAGAAATGTTTTCCGTATGCTCATCGCAAATGGGCCGGTTACATACTCGGCATGAGTTTCTTGCTTTTCTCTGCTTCCGCGAATTCGCTCGGTATATGTAGCATCTGGGTCTATCACGAAATGATTATTAAGTACACATAGATATTCAAAATGGAACGTGCAACTACATTAAGTGGACGCGTTCTCCATTTAAATAAGATATTGATGTAATATACCTGTAGGTACCTGGGTACCTGCGTCGCCGAGGATCGTATAAAATTTTAGCCATAGGGAAGCAGGTTAACATTAACCCTCCGTTTGACACATGTTCGGATTGTCACATTCGTCCCTCGTTGAACTACCTGTTCAGGTGAGCTCTTCTTCAGTTCTTCTACGTTCTATGCCTTTGGCTGAACCCGCTGCCAATCGTGTATGAACATTAATATCCACACTCCATTTTCGTGATCGCGTATTAGAAACGATTTCCACTTTATCACTCATTTTGAAGAGAACGAACAATTAGAAAAACTTCGCGTGGAATGTATCCCATTAGCACCAATGTTATGCGTTCAATAGAATATGCAAAGAACAATGCGATAAAATGCGAATTCAATAGAAAATATATATGGGTGTGACCACACCGCATGTGTTACGTATGTATGTGATATGTGTAGTAAAATATTCAAATAAGTTTTCTTCTGTATCCTTTCTAGGATTTCTTTTTAAATGTATATAGCCAACTCAATTGTAGGAGGATACCTGAAAATTCAAGTCTCTAACTACGTTTTAAATATATTAAAATAACACTTCAAATTGAAAAGGTCTGGCCAGACTCATGCGTAAGACGGAGGGTTAAGAAGGAAAAGAAGAAATATGACGCAAACGATGCCGCAACTATTATTGCTCTAGATTCGGTGGAAGAACATTCTAGACTATCATTGAGGGAACGTGCACGTAATCTTAATCTTAGTAATTTGTGTACATTGTATTTTCAGATGAGGCAACTTTTACTAAAAAAATGGCGTTATTCTATCTCAAAATTATAGCTATTGGTCTGCAGAAAATCCAAACTTTCGGATCAATTGTAGACGACAGTATTACCAAAAAGTGAATGTATGGTGTGTCGTTTGCTATCGTTTTGGCATTATTGAACCTTTCTTAATTAACAGTACTTACATCACTTGTCGCTGACAGAAAGACAAGCAATGTATTTCCAACAAGACGGATGCCCTGCACATTCGACAGCACGCGAACCTGAATGGAGAAATTTGGTGTTTGGAGAAAAGTGGATAGCTAGAAATGGTCCGATGACGTAGCCTATAAGGTTGCCCGACCTCACAATATTAATTTTTCTCTCATGGGGTCGCCTCAAACAACTAGTTTATTCTCAACCATCATCTTACAGTAGAGAAATACTAAAGGAAATGATAAGAAACAGCGTACAGCAAATACACATCGAGGAAATTCGTATCAGTTTCAGAGAATTCAGACATCTCATAATCACATTATGTACAACAATGTTATTACGTTTTGTAATTTTAATTTGTGAGTAAATATATACAATCTATTTTGTTTAATCTAAAAATGGGATTTTAATTAAAGTAGGTAAATCGTCCTGAAATTTTGCGTAGAACCATAATCTCACATTCCTAACAACAATTTTCTTAGTAACATCTTCACATATTACGAACAAAAAGGGTGCATTACCTGAAAAGAAAGTAGTTTTCGCTTCACCGTTAAGGTTGACTTGTTTTTCAAAACTGAAAATATTCTTAAAATTCTATTCACATCAAGGAGAACTTAATCTCCCAATTTTAAATTAAAATTCAAACATTTTTAGTTCATCGCACCTGTTGTAACATTAATCCTGGGGGCGCTGTATGGTGAAGTCAATCCGGAAGACACACTGTATATTAATAAGTTTTTCTATCGTAAGTGTGCAACAAGCGTTTGAAATTTTAGATAACCCTACCAATGTAGATATTACGTACCACTGCAAAAAAATCTCATTGAAAATCATTAAAAAGAAGTCGCTTTATTGAATTTGTTGTTCAAAATGCCCAACCAACTGCTGTATGCATGGTCTTCTCTTCTTAGAATTGACGAGGTAGTTCTGATAACAGCCTTAGTGTCGATTCCAATAGTTTCTGCGGCATCCATAATCCCAGCAACAAATTCTTCTTTGTTCTCAAGGTTTCTCTATAAACCAAAGTGCTATATCGTGTTATGAGGTACCCGCTATATACATATATATATTTTTCTTAACCTAACAAAGTCTTATCTCTACCACCATAAGATCAATGAAAAAACAAATTCGTTTGTGTCTTTCAGAGCCGTTTAACATCCGTTTTCGGAAATATTAGTATTTTGCCTCAAACATTTAACTTCTAAATTACATTATTTTAATGAAAGAGATTATAGCGTACGTGTAACGCAAGCTGAATGATTTTATTTGTGTAGGTATGTACGTTTCCATGACTATGTACATCTTTCGGCAAATTATATGTTTTGACTGCTCCGTAAAATATGTTTTGTGCGATTTTCCATTTTCCATCGTGTTTGAGAATTTTATATGAGAATTACTTCTTCTCAAAGTTTCAATTTCTTTCTGAATTTTGAAATTCGTGGTGTTTTCTCGTTACAACAGAAGCGAGTTATATTCAGGAATGTATCTTAAATAAATCTGCAACATAAAATCTTATTCTGGGGAGCAGCTAAATAAGATAAGTAATATGTATTTTCCGTGAAATTTCCGACAGTCTGACGGTAACATTATGTCATTAACTTTGCCCGTCTTGTCATCAATGTGTATTGTTATTGTAAAGCGTTAGCTTTAAATTTCACACTCTTCGAAAATCCACTCTGCCGCGTTGCCTCCACAGTATATCCAAGGAGAGACGTTGTAAATGGAGGGAGACTTCACCCCGACGGTGCGTTGATCCTTCACCCGATTAACTTTCCCGTTTGTTATTGTCTGAGAAATTAGAGGCGGCATGGTTAATCAACTGGCGACTGAAGTTGTATTAAGTGTATAATCGAATATCAATTAAGAAAGAGGGAAGAAGCCTTATTCTACTTTAGATGGTATTAAAATTAAGGTTGAAGACACGTTCTTGTAAGTTTGGTTAGCGGCAAGATAGCATGGCGTAATGAGACTTTCTTAGTAAATCAAAATATTTATTAAATCTAGGTATTAACCAAAGTTCAGAAACAAGATATTATTCATACACATCAAATTTCGCTCATATATGTACATATTAAGAAGTGCAGATTACGTGAGAAATAAGTTAAACAGTAACATTTTCTTGTCTTCGTCATTAAATTTAATACAGACCTGAAGTAAATTATCCTTCAACATCTAAAAGAAAAATGAAAAAATAACATGCCAGAAGCTCATACATATTTCACAAGTATCTTCGCACATATAGCGTCCAACGTCTATTTATTTGCAAATCATTTCGTGAAGTATATAGTGACAAAATATTGTATATAATGTCAACTGTTACAAGAAAAATAACTATTATATTATTATTATATTCTAATTTGTTATCATCTGATAGCGATCTTATTCAAGTTAGAAAGTTAATGAAGTATCAAGCTTCACGCGTGTGGTTGTTCTTTTCCTTCCAAATGCTTAGTTAATAATACGGCTTTTTACATGAATTCGTAGTGTGTGTCAGGGTTGGTAACACTGAAGGGATCCCGCCAACTAACAGAGAGGGGTACAAATAATGTACCTCACACATGTAACAGGTTAAGGTGGTTTCTTGTAATAATGTGAGTAATAAACGTTAAGTAATAACTGGTATAACTGGAACATAATAAACGTTTGTTACAAGTTTTCAAAATAGCGGAAAAAATAATCTTAAATTTAATAGATCGAAATGTAAGTTTTGTGTTTCAGTATTGTTACAGCTCGACTAAGACACTTATTGAAAAAAATTGCAACAATGAACATCAAAAATCATTAGATAAAATTGAACAATTATTGTGTAATCCTTCAGTGTTAAGATACTTTGATATTGTAGATGCAGACGTAGATTACTTGAGGTGACACTGATGCCTGTTCCACTGCGAACTTTGCAGATCTATTGTGGTTCTCATGCCTCCTTAGCTACGTTTTCCAGCTTTAATCCTTTAATTAGACTTATCAGCTTTGAGAGCGGTTCTTCCGCATATACATGTATTTTTAAACCGGACTTGAAGCCCTTCCTACGCAAAGCTGTTATATGCCTCCATAATAGAGTCCTGCCCTGCCTTAAGCTTACCCGGCTCCATCTAGGTGGCTGGATAGTCGTTGCATACTACCGCGATCCTCTCCAAAGCAGCCTCTTTGAAGGTTAAACCTTCTGGCCCCTTGCCTTTCGGAAGACATGCGGGAGTACTGCCCTCCGACCTCGCCTTTTTGGACTTCCGTCCTTTTTTATGTTTAGTAGCCTCCGCCGTCTGTTGAGGCCTAACCTCCTTATCTAGACTAAACCTGGCCCCTTGTGCATACCTAGTGAAGTTGGCCTTGATATGGCTCTTTAGCCTGTAATCCTGGCCCTGTTTCACAAGCCTTTGCACTTTAGCCTTGGAAATTCCAGATAGCGTAGCTGTACGAAGAGTAGCTAAGGAGTTTTAGGCCTCCTTAGAATACGACTGCAAAGCACAATTATGTTTTATTATAGAAAATTTGCCAATGAGTAAAACAAGATTTGAGGAATTTCAGAGGTACACTTCCGCAAATCTTGTTACAAAAATCTTATAAATATCATTCAGAAAGGATTTCCAAATGATATAAGAGATTTACCAGAAGAACTGCATATATTTTGGCCTTACAAATATGAGTTAAGATTTTTGTAACAGGATTTAATTCACGAAGTTTTATTTTGGCCAAGTATGTCTCATGATATCGACCAGAAAGTAAACAAATGTGATGTCTAGAAAAATAATGTTAAAGAAAATTTGATACCACATGCAGTACCAAATAACACTTGCCAGAAAGTAGGTGTTGACTTATTTGTATTAAATAATATAAATTATATAATTGTCGTAGACTACTTTTCGAAATTTGTGACAATGAAAAGGATGGATCAGACAACTAATGACAACGTTAGTATAGCATTAAAAGAAATATTTTCAAGGCAAGGAATCCTACAAATATTATTTCCAAATAACCGACCACAGTTTATTTCAGAAAAATTTAAGCAATTTTCCAAAACATATGAGTTTATACATCAAACATCTGGTCCCCGTTGTCCGCAAAGTAATGGTCTAGTAGAACGCACAATACAAACTGTAAAAACATCTTCACTAAATGCATTAAAGATAAAAAGCATCCTTACCTGGCCATGCTAGAATTTACAAATACTCCCTTTTCCAATTCTATACCCAGCCCTACTCAAATATTATATTCACGTAGAACAAGAGTACAACCTGTAACAGACAAGATGCTAAAACCAACGTATGTTAATGTAAACAAAATCAAAGCTCTACTGGAAGATAAAAAAGAAAAAGAATCAACATTGAAAGAATTTATCTGATATAGAAAAGGAGATAGAGTTAAAACCAAAATAGATGTTAAGGATAAAGAATGGTTACGTGGTGTTGTAATTAACCTGGCCAACAGACCGAGGTTCTATGTGATAAAATTAGATCCTGATAATAACATTGTGGAACGAAATCGAAAACATATTATTAAAATAACGGATAATAGTGATCTGCGGCATGGTAATTACAACAGCAATATATACTATGACAGTCATAACAGTACTACCAATGACAATAATGATCATAGTAGGAATGACGAAACGACAAATAAAAATAACTTACCTGTGGAAACTGAGAACTCGAAACATTATGTGAGAGTATATTTTGACACAAATCCCACCACCACAAAATCTGGTAGAATTAGTCGTAAGCCTTCCTACTTGTTAGATTACAACTTTTAAAGAAGAGGGATATCAGGGTTGGTAACACTGAACGAATCCCGCCAACCAACAGAGAGGGCTTCAAATAATGTACCTCAAACATGTAACATGTAAAGTGTGTTTTTTGTAATAATGTGAGTAATAAACGTTAAGTAATAACTGATATTTTAGTTATAAATAAACAATAACTAAACAGTGTCTACCCATTCCTCCACGCAGGTGGAGGAGAAGCTTCATTCCATAAATCATTTAAAGAGTAACACTAATAACTGATGCTCACCGATCTGAATAAAACTTAAAACTACTAAATATCGAAGAATATTGAATACGTGTGTCTTTGTTCCTGCTATAAACAAATTTTAAGGATAGAAATCACTCTTCAATCTCTGGGTGTGGGAACATCTACGGTTCATTATCTCCGAAACAGGACATTTTCCGAAAAATGTGCTGAGAGCCAAAGTCATAGGGTTTGAAGTGACGTACTTGATGCTAACCTTAAGATAGATTTTCGAAGTCAGTTGAACACCACGTCATGTTTCTCAAAGGAAATATCTACTTTTGACCCTGAGAATCGAGCATTTGGGAAAAAGTCGTAAAGAAAATTATCACTAATGTTATATATCAGAGCGGTAAAGAACTTCAACTTCAACTTCACACAATACAGATGTAAAATAAAACTGACTTGAAAGCACAAAACAAACCAACATGCCTAGTATTTTAAACCACTTTTTAGATCAGGATCGTTTGAATATAAATTGTATGACAAATGTATATTTTTAATAACTTCACTTTGCGCAGATTGTAAAATAATTCACATGCTAAACTTACGCGCTGGATGGTCAACTGGCACCGATTATTTGACCATCACCATGGCCAACAAAAGATAACTTTTCTCGTCCCCCTGTTTCTATTTTTGTTGAACACCGTAAGACCGGTGAATAAAATGAAACGCATGCATTACATCCACGGTGGGCAACAGCCGGTCCGCGGACCGGATCCGGCCCGCTGTATGATTTGATCCGGCCCGCTGTATGATTTGATCCGGCCCGCGAGACATTTTGAAAAACCTAATTTAAAAAAAAATTAAAATTACACTACTTACTCAAACTCACGGAATCAAGTAAGCGAGCAAGCCGAGTGTCGGCGATCATCAAAGAGTGAGGCGGCATCAAAGCCTTCGATGTTTGGCACCTCACTGGCGGCGCAACAAAAGATTATTTCTTCTCAACTGTTCTACACTAGACGATTCTAGATCATTCCTTCATTTTGCCTATATAAGCGGGTGGATGGTGGATGGCCCGAATTTTAGTTCAGTTCTACTTGAGCTACCGAGGTGATAACGTCGACGAGCGATATCATAGCGAACTGCTACTGCCGTCAATTAGCTTTGTGACTTTGTGTGCATCTTGGGTGCTTTCTAATTATATTTTGAATACGAAAATGATGTCTGGTGGAAAGAAAGGAAAAGTAGATGCAGAGGGTCGCCAGTTTCAAGAAAAATGGACTGAAGAATTCTTTTATCTTGCACAATGGTAAGCCTATTTGTTTGCTGTGTAATGAATCCATTTCAGTGATGAAAGAATTCAATATAAAGAAGCATTACTCAACTAAGCATCCTACGCTGCACTCACTGACAGGACAAATAAGAAAAGACAAAATCCAGAACCTTACTGCAAATTTGGAAAAGCAGCAGCAAATGTTTCATTAACAAAGAACACTACTTGATAATGTTGTGAAAGCTAGTTTTATAGTTAGTTCAAAATTGGCAAAGTCATTAAAACCATTTTCCGAAGGCGAACTTATCAAGGAGTGTATGTTAGAAGTTTGCAGTGTTTTGTGTCCTGAAAAGAAAAATGAATTTGAAAAAATTAGTTTGTCAAGACGAACTATTGTCCGACGTGTAGAAATGATGGCTAATGATATAAAAACAACATTGACTGACCGTATGGCTGGTTTTGAATCATTTTCCATAGCATTAGACGAGAGCACCGATTTGTCGGACACAGCTCAACTGGCTATATTTATTCGAGGTGTTGATAAAGAGTTCACTGTTACTGAGGAATTGCTTGCTTTACAGCCGCTAAAAGGAACCACTACAGGAGAGGACATTTTTAATGAAGTTCAAAAGGTATTTACAAGTTTTGCCTTGCCATGGTCAATATTAGTTGGAGTATGCACAGATGGTGCACCTTCTATGGTCGGCTTACCTAAAGGTTTTATCGGAATTTTGAACGAAAAAGCAACTGAATTAAATGTGCAAAAAGATGATTTGATTGTCCTTCAGTGCATTATCCACCAACAGAACTTGTGTTCTAAGTCCATTCGACTCCAGAATGTTATGAATGTGGTAGTAAAAACCATCAATTTTATTCGATCCCGAGGGCTTAACCATCGTCAATTCAGGGCGTTTTTAGATGAAATATCAGCCGAATATGACGACGTAACATATTATTCTGAAGTCAGATGGCTAAGCAAAGGGAAAATGCTGAAACGGTTTTACGAGCTTATGAATGAGATAAAAGACTTTATGCAAATAAAAGATAAACCACTATCTGAATTGGGTGACCCAAAATGGATATGTGACTTAGCATTTCTGGTCGACCTTACTGGCTATTTGAATGATGTAAATTTGAAACTTCAAAAACAAGGACAGTTATTTAATAATTTGTACAGCCATTTGAAAGCGTTTCAGAATAAAATCCGCTTGTGGGAGGCACAGATGCTATCTGGAAACAGTTACCATTTCACCACGCTCTCTGCGTATGAGAATATTGCTTATGCTCAATATGCTGAAGAACTCAAGGTACTGTCGGAGCAATTTTCGAATTGATTTAGCGATTTCAGAAACATGGAAGACTGTTTCAATTTATTTGCTACTCCAACAAAAAGTAATGTACAAAATGCTCCAATACACTTGCAAATGGAGTTGATCGAGATTCAAGAAAACTCACTCCTAAAATCTAAATTTGAAGACGTGGAGTTGTGTGATTTCTACAAAATATACCTCGAAGAAGACCATTTTCCGCAGCTTAGAAAATTCCCAAGAAGATTGATTTGTGCGTTTGGCAGTACTTATAAATGCGAACAGTTGTTTTCACTGATGAAAGTTGAAAAATCGAAATATCGCACAAGGCTGACTGACGATAATTTGGAAAATTCTTTACGTCTTTGTATCAGTGGAATTTATCCAAACATCGATGGATTAGTTTCCCAAGTTCAAGCTCAAGTGTCTCATTGATTTCGGTATCGCTATTTAACTTTCGTAGTTTGTAACAATTCCAAATTTAACGATTTAATTATGTTATTATTTCATTTTGTTATTTTCATAAATTGATATTATAATAACATTGTCGTATTATTTCATGTCTGATATCTATCTCAAAAAATTATGAACACTACAACACTACTTTAAAATGTACTACTTTTAAACGCGGCCCGCGAACGTATTTGCACACTAAAGTTTGGCCCACAACATATCAAAGGTTGCCCATACCTACATTAAATGTTCAAAGCTGCCTTCGCTCCAGTTGCCTGGAGTAATTTTATTTACCGAATTTTCAACTTACTGCTATAACTGCTATTGAAAGTCAGCAAAAACTTTTTTCCAGGAAAAAGACTCATATTTCAAAAACCTGACGAATTATGACAATTTGACGACCAGATTTGGATTCAGTGTCTGCTGTCTATCCAAAAATTATACACTTGGTCGCCTATATGTTGAATAGCTATTGCAGGGATTCCTTGAGGGCCGGTGGTGTCGCTATATACTGTAAAGCGGATATAGATGCGGTACCATTTCATTGTTCTATTACTGCCTTGGAAGAGGCATTTGAGTATACATGTGCATCCGTTAACTTGGATGGTTCTAATATGGTGGTTGTCTGTCTGTATAGGTCACCCTCAGCACAACCTGATATATTGTTTGACAAATTGTTTGCTATGCTTGACGAAATATTCGAAAAGAATAACAATATAGTTGTATGTGGGGATTTCAATATTGATTTTGGACAAGACAATAACCATGTACGTACGATACGAAATACCTTTACTTCCTTCGACATGATTCCCTATGTAAATGATTTTACACGCATAACCTCGCATACTCGAACAACTATTGATAATATTTTTGCCGACTGCTCACGCGATGGGTATTCTTGTCATGTTGGAGATCCAGTTCTCTCTGATCACCGCTATCAAGTACTTGAGATGAGAACTTTTGACCGATCTTGCCCGGAATATGTTCGTCGGCGTCTCTTCTCGAAAGACTCTATTGCGCGGTTTCAGACCCTGGTGGGAGCAGAGGATTGGCAGGATATCTACACATCGACTGCTGGTGCGCAGGTAAAATTTGATAGGTCCTACGACAAGTTTTTATACTATTTTAACGTGAGCTTTCCGGTTAGGGAGTTGATGTGTAGGGCGGCGCGGGGCGCTGCTTGGTATGGCGGGGACTTGAGGCGTGAGGCTCAGGAAGTTCGCGACTTATATCATTTATATAAATCATGTAATCAGCCTTTACTATTGGAAGCCTATAACAATCGAAAACGGGACTATGGTCTGCGAGTGCGGGACACGGAAAGAACCTACTATCACAATTCAATACAAGCTTCTCAAAATAAGGTTAAAACATCTTGGAAGATAATTAATGAGATAACTGGTTCCAACAAATCCAAGAAAAGTCTTGAACTTCGTGATCCATCGGGTGCTGTTTCGACTGATCCAGCGGTGGTGACCGACATGTTTAGACTATCCTTTTCTAGTATAGAGAAATTAGATGTACAATACTCTCCTATGGCTAATGTACGCACATTTTCCGATAGCTTCTACATGATCTCCACAGATAAGCTTGAAGTGGGACAGGTAATTAATGATATCACGAGAAAAATTCAGCGGGAATAGATGATATTCCCTATTCCATTATTAAATATGTTAACCGCCCTCCTCTGGATCCCTTGGTACACATTATAAATTGTTGTTTTGTGGAGGCTGTTTTCCCCAACAATTAAAAATTTCAAAAGCATACCTGTACACAAATCTGGAGACAATCTTAAGCCTGAAAATTACAGACCTATTTCAATACCTTCAGTATTCGCGAAGATTTTTGAAAAAATAATAAATAATAGATTGACACAATACCTAGAGCGAATCAATTTCTTTTCTAATAGTCAATTTGGATTTATGTCGGGTAGATCGACGACGGATGCCATATTTAGTGCTCTGGGCTATGTGTTTGACGAACTTGATAGGTGTAATTGTGTTGCGGGGGTCTTCTTTGATTTATCGAAGGTGTTTGACTTGGTGGATCATTCAACCCTTTTGGTGAAATTGTCGGATATAGGTATTCGTGGGGTTGCGAGTGATTTTTTTAGATCTTTCTTGTGCAATCGTAAGACATACGTGGCGGTATCGGGGAGGACTAGTAATATTCTACAAACATGTTATTCGTCTGCCATTACGATACTGTGGGGTTCCCCAGGGATCAGTGTTGGCTCCTGTGTTGTTTCTCGTTTATGTGAACGACTTGGTGTCTATTCGGGGCCCTTCGAGATTATGCCAGTTTGCTGACGATACGAGTTTCGTGCTTGCGAGATCTAATGGTGAGGAGTTGGCCCAGTCTTTGAATGACGCAGTGCAGGATATGATTGACTGATTTACTAACAATGGCCTAAAATTAAATAATAAAAAAACAGGATCAGTTAGGTTCAGGTGCGCGTCCTCCGTCCCGGATTATAGCCTCTACGTAAGATGTGCGGGAAAATCTGTGCCTGAGAGCAGCTGTGTTGGTTTCCTGGGGTTGCGTGTGGATAGTAATCTCAAATTCTCCGACCATTGTGCTTCCTTGGAGCGTGGGTTATCCTCTACGCTATATGGTGTGCGGCGCCTGAGGGGAGTTGTTGATACTGGGTCACTTCGAATGTTTTATTTTGCGTATGTTGAGTCTCGGCTGAGGTACGGTTTGATATTCTGGGGTACAGTGCCCTCGGCTGGGCGTATATTTTTATTACAGAAGCGTATTATCAGGTGCTTAATGGGGGTCAATTCCCTAACCTCCTGTCGTCCCCTTTTTAAAGAATTGAGAATTATGCCACTATGGTCCTTGTACTTGTACGAAATTGTTGTCTTCTTTAAAAATATGAAAATAGTTTTGTTAGAAACGGTGACATATACACTACCATGAGAACAAGATCAGCTAATGATATTAGTATACCATCGCATAGGACTAGTATGTACAAAGGAATCCCTACTACAAAGCAATTATTTATTATAACCGGTTGCCTCCTGATTTAAGGAGCATTACACATCCCAACGAATTTAAAAGGAAACTGAGGCACTACCTTCTCGGTGAGTCGTTTTATTGCGAAGAGGAATATATGTGCAATGTCTGATATTAGCTTTGTACTGTCTTATGCTGTTTTTATTGTGTAGTGGGATGTCTGATATACTTAAGTCTTATACTGTTTCCAGTTTTTAATATGTAAATCTGACAATGTCAATATCCTCGGATTTATGACAATAAAATATTATTATTATTATTATTATTATTATTATGCGAAAGTTTGACATATTTATGCAATTTTAAGGTGAATGCAACATGCATGTTAATCTTTTATAAAATATGTCTTCATACTAAAAGGAATAACTTCCTGGATGAGTTAAGGCCCAGATCTCTCAAAAAATTGGTTCATATAGTTAAGGTGCACCCTATTTTAATTAATTCAAAAGTTCACATTAAGTCGAGCTGCAGCGCCAGGCATTATTCAGGGAGGTAGCATTTCGATCCACAGTGTGTTCGTGTCATCTTGCTTCTTTCGACTAACGTGTCGTTATTTTTAAACCGACAGTTTTCGAATTTAATTTATTATTCCATTATGTTTCGTTCAGTCGTCAGCTGCGGTTTAATGAGAAGCAAGATCATTTTTAATTTATCTTATCTCCCTTAAGACATTTTCTTTTCTTTGTTTGCGCGACAATACTTAATTAAAATGTTAAATATTGAGTACATTTGTGATAGTTGGAAGAATAATTTATTATAATTACTTTTTGTTGTAAGTTAGGATACCATTTTCATGTAGAAACTGTTAATGTATCGATGTAATATTGAATATATTGAATTCTATTTTAAAAGTAAAGTAGAATTAATTTTAACTACGTTCTACAACAAATTTTTTGTACGATAAACGTTTTGAATACACTAATTTCGTATATAAAATGCAGCTTGTAACATATAAAAATACACTGTTTTTCTATTTGTGCATCAAACTAAAACAGAAGAATTACAATAAAATTAAATATTTTCCCACTATCACAGAAAAGCCGTAATTAATTTTCCTAATATTAAGGTATGGCAGATTATAAGAAGGCCGACCTCGTATGATGTCAAGTACAATATTTATCTTTTAGACGTAGAAATGTAAACGGTACTAATATTCTGACAATAGCTGGACCAAAGTCAAGTGCATCGCGTTTGTTTTACCATACGGAGTATAAACCATATCTGTCGACATTCTCCGAACATGTGATTAAAAAAACGAGTGTTTACAATTTAGAGAAAGAAATGTGAACATTAGTAAAATTCGGGCCATATGTCAAGCACGGTTGAGTTTTTTCTTTTTACAGAACGTGTTTTGTTTGCTTTAATGGTCGGATAGTATGCCTGTTTCTAATGAAGAGTTCGATTACCGTCGCATTTTAGATATTTTACAATATTCTCTCCAGATTCTCGTCTAACTCTTAAAGGTCAATGGTTTATTTCATAGTAGTATTCCTTATATTTCGCATAAGAGGTAACAATTCTTTATAATGTAACTTGGGTTGAATTCTTGTTAGTATACCTATAACACCACTCCTGAGTCAAGTGTTCTCTTCTTAGTTGAGACAGTAATCGTTAGAATACTATATACCATACTAGTACCATATGGAAAGAAGCATGGAACGCCGTATGCATCTTAATAAGTCGTCGTGTTTAACACGTCGCATGCCTGCGAATTGCTATAAACAAGGTTGGTTCTTCGATGTTCAGACTATATATACACAAAATTTGTATACGAACTCACAACTCTTGCAAAGCCGTACTGACGAACGGTATAACCGCGAAACGTACGTCTACGGATGGCAAGAGAAGATCAAAATTTTGTAATTTCCAGAAATAGATGTAATACGCTCACAAAGAGGAAGAAGAAAAATATAATAAAATGAATACATTACCCTCTTCAGGTTCAAAACAGTAATTCAATTAGTAAAAGAAACTTTTGACAGTTCTAATAAAAAGTTTCTATGCCTTTTTCTTCTTAAGTCTTTTTAATTGTTTTCACTGCCGCAATTCTATTTCTTACAGCCTTGTGAACAATTTTACGGTCACATCTCTGTGAGGTTTTTCTTTTACGACTATATTTTCCAGCCTAATCGCTTCATTTAATTTTTTCCCTAAACGGGATACAGAATTAGGAGCTGTGTTTTGTAATTTTCTTTTGTGAAATTTTGCGGGAATTTAAAAGAGTTTGCATAGCAGCTTTTCGTTATTGGATTAAATTTCTACCAAGCATTTTCTATTAAGAAAACAAAATATTTGCTAATGTCAAATAATTACATCAAAAAAAGGGAAATAGTATAAATTGCGAATTGTTGTACAAAGAAAAGAATTTATATTCTTCGATATACTATTTTTGGCGTAGTTTATTTTCTTGCTTATATTTACGTTTAATTATACGTCTTACATGCAAGAGTGATAGAAGCGCATTGAAAAATAATTCTGTTTTACTACTTTGCTAGCTTCAAATGCTGAAGTATACATACCTTTTTTTTCTGTAGACGTTGTAGATTTGGTGAAGCATATACCAAATCAAAGCTTAATGGAAGTCGTAGTTTCTTCTGTAATGTTACACACTATAACAAACAGTTATATAGAGAACTTACATCCTAACAGTATTCCACCGTTGGATGATAAGATAAACTGGAAGTGTTTCAATTAAAAAAGCAAACAATCTCGATAAATCTGTTTTATTTTGTCGACAATGTTCTTTCCATTTCTGAAATCGTCAAAGCCGCCACAGAATTGATCTATTAAATCAGGTAAATACGCGTTTTCACCAGACCAGTAACCTCGTAAAATCAATATTTACAATGGGTATTAATTATGGATTTTTACATGATTAATGACTATACACACGCGGTCGTTTCCCGCAATCGTTAATCATACGATTTTAAATTGTTTCCGACATGTTTTAATAATTTCTTTATAAATAAGGCACCCCAGACTCATGCGCTACCCCTTACAAATACTTCTATGGGTATTTGTTGAGAAGGTAACACGTTAATTAAATATTGATATTATTAAATCCGAAGTTCAAATAAGCGGTTTTCGCAACTTATGCGTCAAATTTATTTATAAGATTATATGAGGTGGAAGTAAGTTGGGTGTAAAAGAAATTAATTTAAAAACTGGGCAAATAAAATTTTTCTTTTAAAAGTACCGAATTACTTATCGTAACAGATTTTGTAAATTATTGTCGCGTTTCCACGACCTAACAACGAGTTACGGCATGATTGGGTCAGCGTGCAATTGGATTGACAGCAGGCGAATGAAATAAAACCAACACGACTTATAGGAATATATACTTGATCTTGCTAAAGATATAAATGATTCATATCATTGCCCGCAATATAGATCCAAGTTTTTATTTCAATTGTTTAATTGTACTACTTCAAATAATATATAAAATAAATAAAATTATCCTTAACGGGGAATTCAGTATCCCGTTTTCCACTGAGGAAGTTGCCATGCTCAGTGGAAAACGGAATACTGAGTTGCCAAAATACGTATCTGGAATCATTCTCGAGAGGTGTGGTAATTTTATTTATTTTATATATTATTTTAACCACAGTGACCTTAGTTTTATTGGCAACTTCAAATAATGATCAAACTAGTACTATATCCGCGACGAAAAGTTTGCAACCAAACAATAATTTCATCTTTCAAACAGAAACTGACATTGATGATCGAGAATCGATAACACGTGGTTTATTCAGAAAATATCTAGTTGTATTTTCAAAATTATATGGTTTTAGTCTAGCGACTTTGAGATAAGAATAGTCTGTTACAGGCTTTCAATATTGTTATTTAGTATCATTATTTTTCCTCAATTCACCGCGTGGCCTATTTGTCGTTCGTATAATAAATTCCGAAACATTCACACAGCTTTTCTTTTTTCTACACTTTGTAGCTTTTGTTTGTATTGTTCAACTTTAAACATTCACGGTAAGATCTACATACGAGGAAATTTGGATCATTCTACCTAAGTTTATCTCAATCTTATTATGCAGTTTGAGTTTAAATGCGATACACAGGGTTTGTTACAATTAACGCATCAAATTTATTTAAGGTCATACGACCTAAAAGCAAGTCAGTGAATGTAAAATATTTTTCTTAAATGGGTAAACAGAAATATTGTTTTAAAAGCACTTAATCGATACGTAATTTAACGTTGTTGAACTTGGCGGTAGATACAGGCCAACAAGCTACCCGTAGAAGTAAGCATAAACATCCTATTCAAATATCCACTTCACTTTGCTTAATATATTGACCTAATTTTAGCAGCGTTTACATTTCTTTTAGTAAATTGTAAACCATCGCTTTTATTTTTTAATTACATGTCATGAGGCAAAAGAAATAAGACAAACACGAGCCACTTTACCTTGACAAAGATATGGACCCAATTTTATTAATAAATAATAAGCACGATACTTGACTGCACAATTTCAGCAGTTCTCGAGTAATTCCTTAGAAAGCTTCAAAAGTTAATTTCAGCATTCTGTGGTAGTAGGAAAGTGTTCCCTCATACACATGTTGTTTTATTTTGTTTCAACTTTCTGGTGTATTAATTTGATGTATATGTTTGAGTGAAAAGTTAATTTCGGCCTTCTGTGGTAATAGGAAAATATTTCTTCTTACAAATTTTGTTTTTTTTTTTGTTTCAACTTTCTAATGTTTTAATTTGATGTATATGTTTGAGTGAATATAGTTATAGTTCAAGTATTTATTAAAACCAATGGGACAAGAAAAAGTGATAATATAAATTATCGCCGTCATACAGTAATGATAGGAAAAAATATGGAAAATGCACATCTATTATTATTTTAATAATATTTCCTGTTTGTGTTAAACTGACATGATTTTTTCTCTAAATAAAGTGGTTTATTTCATACATTCACAATTTAGTGGTTAGTAGACGATTTACCTCAATATTGAAGCATACATATGTGGCACAGAAAATCTTTGCTGTACTAAAAATATCTCAATTTATACAAACTACTTTAACTCCAACTGCTTGGTATCCTCTGTACAGTAATTAGTAGATGTGGGGCCGCAGTTCTGGTCACACTTATCGCCATGAATAATCCATATCTATGAGGGTACGATGCTCTATTTAATTGCATATATAGCGTACTGATGAGTTCTAACAAGGACGAAACTATATAGTCTACCGTTCCAAATGATGATCTCCATTTTTCCTCCTCCCTGTTTCGTGATACCCTGCGTATCTTTTGAAAGATATTGTTCTCCTGCGTCAGTGAACTGAAGGCGTACTATAACTATATGAATCATTGTATCAAAATGTATTTCTCTTATATTACTCTTTAATTCTTAGAAACTTGAATGATGTTCCTTTTTATAGATCGCGTGATATACTTTTCCTCATTTTGTTTAATCTTCCGTGACCTACTGGATTTCAATTTACTCATTCTCGTATTTTTGAAACTAAACCGCTTCACAAAACATTCTTGTTTTTCGTGGTCGTTTCACTACACTTGGTATTTCCATGGGTGATTTCTCTCTGTACAAGACAGTAACAGTTTTCCCTCTCCTTTCTTATATCCGATGGGATTTTTCTTAGGTGTTCCGGTTTTAGACTGAAGTTAACGATATTATATTGAACACGTATTAGCATACGCATTAGGTACTAAACTTCTTGTTCAATTGTATCTATATCGACACAGTATTTGGGTAAACCTCTTTGTGTGCATATTTTTGCAACAGTGAAGTCGATACATAAATACGTGTATCCCTTTGAAGTAACATCCGTACAATGAGCGACAGACGCCACTGAATTTCATTTTCTTATTTTGTTTATTAATTATAAGCTTTCATGGTATCTACAATATCTTCTTACTTATGTTTACTTATTGTAGATAGTTTTTAATCTACAGTATAATACAAGTCATGCATTTGATTTATGAATGTTTCACATACTTCTATTGATTTCAAACTAATATTCAATTTAGATTATTCGAAATCAGTAAATGCTGGCTTTTCCAACCCATTATTTTGAATTTGCAAAGTATATTTCATATAAAACCAATTGACCTACTATCATCTAAATTCGTTTTAAATGTCCACCCTTAAATGAAAATGACATTTCCTGCGCTCTGTTACAACACAAGAGACACGCAGACCTCTCAAATTATTTCGTCGTTCTCTAGATAAATTAAATACCCGTTTTTGTTTCATATTGTTACAAGGGCGCGTGAGAAATGTAATAATGGCCTGTGAAATAATGGTGCTATTGTTCTGTAAGTGTTTTGAACTTGATGCATTCCTTCTTTTCTCAGGGAAGCTGCGAAAACGTTAGGGAACTTACGTATACCATGTGACAAGAAAACGAATTACCAAGTAAAAGTATATATATTTAAACCAAATTTCGTACAAATGTTTACTGTGTTCAGAGTAATAAATGATAAATTTTCATGGTAAAATTCGTACCCTTTATAGAGAAAATTTAATAATGTGTTGCCGCTTCACGTAGATGAATACATTCTGCTAGTCCCCTGGACATATTGCTATAAATATGCTCTATTGACTCTTATGGAAGCCCATTCCAAGAAAATTGTTGAGCATCACACCGCTGTTGTAAGTGAATTATATGGTTAGGAAGCATATCAACCCTTCGATCCAGACCTGTTCTATCGGCGACAGATTTGGCAAATGCGCAGGCAGTTTGTCTTGCTAAAATGTGGAACTAATTGGCGCTTGGATATACGGTAAAGCGAATTGTTCCAAAACCTCATAAATGTAGATTGTAGCGTTTAAATGCCTTCTAGGGAATACTAAAAATTCCACCTCAAACCATCAATCCTCTAATAAGTGCAGTCTTACGTCATAACCGAAAATTCGAAAACTGTTTCTCTCCTCTTCGATGGTCTCTACGACCATTGTGAGGCAACAAACAGGAGTATGCCTGCACAGGTAGATCGGAGCATGTGTGGGAATAGACCTGTGCAGTTTCGAATTTTAATTCATTCAATAAGTTAACATGTCCTTTTTAATAACCAATGCTTACACCACTTTTTTCGTTTTTTGTATCTTTTTCTTCAAAATTAACGCAACGTCTATCAGTATTGATAGCGCGTCATCGTCCTCAATCGAAGCCATCGCAAAAAGAACTGAAACCGCTTCGGTACACCGGAAGGTCCCCATAGCTATACACGCTATAGACGTGCGGTTGACCTGTGCAGGCAAACCTGCACAGCTAACCTCTCCGGTGGACCGTTGTGTGTATGGCCGCCTTTAGTATTGGCAGATACGAAATCAAGCGAAACGAACAAATACGGTGATACATGGCACGCCTTGTTATTCTATGGCCTATCTCTGTTAGAAAACCCCTTTCCCACAAGCAATTTTAGTCTCCTATCTTCACCTTCAGTCGTTCTTCTATAAATCTCACCAACAACGAATAGCTCTAGCAGTATTTCTTTTCATCTGCCTAGTGTGAACAGTATTGGAAAGCGTAGGTATTCCAAAAATAAAAGAATAAGGATCGAAACGTTGTTGCAAACCGGCATGTATTCTCAATGACATATTACTAAACAAAAATATGTTCCACCGTACTGCTTAACGTATAGCCAATTTAATGAAGGAGATGTTGTCCTCATCATACTGAAGAGCTCATTATCGTAGGGTGCCTGACACGCTAATGAAGGAAAATAGGATTGTACGGTTAACATTAGATAATAGACATACGTCCACTGCCGAAATGCTGCAAATGTTAAGAGAAATAAACATAAGTATGTCGCAGAAAACATTGGGATCACAGACGGTAGGGATGAAATGTCGTGTAGCAAAGAAACCAAAACTGATCAAGAAAATTAAGAAAGTCGCATACAATATCCACACTTATTTAGTCATAATTTCATATTCTGAACCATTTTTCTCAATAACATTTTGCTGTATTATTGACCAAAATGGCACTTCACTTTAAGGGGGCGGTTTGAGAGTTCATAGTCAACAGATGGCACCACTATCGACAAACGGCACTAATTTGTAGGATACAAATCTGGAAAATTAAGCATTCTTTTGAATAAAGTCATTAACAAACCGAAAGTGAAAGGAATGAACTAGGGTATGCTATATTATCAATGTCAAATATGTCGTATATTCTGAGAAAACATGTTCCAAACATTGCAAATTAAGAACAAAAACAATTGGTAAAATCACACAAAAATATTGCAAAACCTTGCCGCGATACTCTACATGTGAAATTTGTAAGAATATGAACAATTCGGTATGTATAAAGAAAAATTTGTATCCGCAAAGTGAACGTATGACAGGCGTTGACATATGAGTCCTCAAAATCCTGGTAAAGGTGTAGCCATTTACCGATAGATGACAAAATATATTTTTAGGACAGTAAATGCCAAGGAAAAAACTTCAACTTGTAATATGCATTTTCATTTGCTCTAGATTTGGCGCCAAATTGCTACCGCATAATCCACAACCTATTAATAATCAATTAAAGTAAATATGGTGTTTTCAAAGCCTTTTTATTTAAACATAATTAATATTAGGAAAAAGGATAATAAAAATCACAATAAAAAAGGGAACTTGAAACTTCTAATAATTGAAAAATAATAAATTAAGCAGGTTATGTAGGTAACTGCATATATAAAATAATGTTTTTATATACAAAACATCAAGACGGTAGCTTACATAATTTATTATTTTACCTAATTGTACGGCATTTACATTTTTAATGCGAAAAATTTAGCCTATGCATACGTGCATACATGAAAATTGAGAATTAAAAAAGTTGTTTTTTTCTACCTTTGATTGCCGCAAATTCTTTTAACATATCCTCTGTATTAATAGTATCTAAAAGTTAATATTCTATAGACAAAATTGCTAACTTAGATAACCTTTCCTGCAAGATGGTAGAGCTTAAATAATTTGTGATCAGTTAAGGTTTAGAAAATGAACGTCCACCTGATGGTACTGATACCGGAAGAATAAGAAGAATTCTCACAGAAATTGTTAAATTGCGAAAGTTTGGTGATAACTTGCTTTCAAATATGTATTGCAATAAATCAAAGGATTTTTGCCATCAATGTCAGATTCACTTTTTGTTTCGTCGAAAACTCATCACGCTCACAAAAGACAAATAGAATATTAAGTACTAAATAATGTTTTTTAGATTTTCATGATTAACATACTCTCGTATAACTGGATCAAATGTGAAAATCATTTTAATTGCTTTTAGAAAGTCGTCATTATCGTTAAAAGTTGTTTCGAAAAATCTTGACTTCTTCCATTTTCGTTAATCGGATAATTATGTAATTTTTTTTTTTTTTAAGAAAAAAATAAAGCACGTAAAGTGGCCAAAAGGCCAATTGCTGCCTTATGGAATTGCAGCGCGCCTGCATCACCCTTTCAACACGTTGGGGCCTTGAATGTAAATCTACACATAATCTAATATCACTTGAATTCTTTTTGGGACAATCACTACAGGACTTGCTCAGTTATTGTGTGTGGAGAGACAACACCGAATTTTAGCATTTTGAAAGTTCTTCCTCCACTTTAGGTTTAAAACCATCTTTTATTTTAAATTCAGCTTTGAAATCTCTAATAAAAGAATATTGTTCATCGACAAATACACTAGGGAATTCATCCTTGACTTGGGATATTATTAACCTACATACATATGTACATACATATGTCTGACGCTGTTTAACAAAGCTGAACATAAATTATCAGAACATGATTTCATGACATGTGCCATTACAATAGTGGTATAAAGTGCAGAATAAATATTCTTTCGAATGTTATATCCTGAATAAACTGAAACGCATTTTCCAATACCTCCCTTACTTCAAATTATTATTTTTGATTTAACGAAATTGCGCTTGACGGTTGGCAACATGTCTTTTATGAATCTGTGTGAGAGTATTGCAAGCATCGTTTCGTTTGTTATTTAGGTTTTATTGAAAAATTGTAGAAAAGGAACAGCAAGCACAAGAGAAACATGTTTTTGAACGTACCTCATAGGGTCTGGCCAGACCCCTATGTATTTTCACGTATTCATATGGAAATATTCAGTTATTAGTAGAGATGGGACGAATCCAAATTTTCTCGAATCCGAATCCGAATCCGAATCCTAAAGGATTCTCGAATCTCTCGAATCCTTCGAATCTCGAATCTCTCGAATCCATCATATAATTACAATAATAAGAAAGGACAGAGAGGAAAAACCATTTTACAGGAAAATTTTAAAGCTACTTTAATTAAAAACGATACAGTTTTTAAAAATATTTATTAAAAAGATTTTTTTTTGAACATATTTATATTACAAATGAAATTAAAAAAAAACAAATTACACAATATTAAAAGATAAATTATGTTAAAATCTTGATGATTATGCAACAAGTTTTTATTTATATTTAATTTCCTTAGCATATGGAAATTAATATATCAATAACAGTACCGATATCTTTTCAGAAACTTTTGTGAATGAGAATAAGGGAGAGCTAACATAGATAAACAGCAAATATTGCACATGAAAATCTAAACACATATTTTAGTATATAAAAGAAAGCACTCAACCTAAAAGAAATAAGTGAGAATTTTAATTCAGATTTTTATTTAAGAAAACCAGCTTTCGAACTCGCTCTGGATCCAACCGACTACGTTTTTTATCCACTATGATGCCTGATGTGCTGAATAGTCTTTCTGAAATCACTGTTGATGGTGGTGTAATTAAGAATTTTTTGCTAGTTTCATCAAATTTTGGTATTTTGTGTTGCCCTTCCAGTATTTAAAGATGTCTGCAGTTGGTGGGAGCAGTGGTTCTGCTAAATAGGCATTTATTTCTTCTTCAGGAGATGAACTGTAATCCACATCACTGCAGGTAGCTGGGGTCATCAACTGAGAATAGTAACTCCACATACTATGACCTTGTTCAGTTAAAGATATATCTGTGGCATTTGCTTGAGTTTTCTCTGATGACTGCAGATCACCATTTGTTTGCATATAGATGGATGAAATTTCATTACCCAGTGTCAATTTAGCTTGCTAATTTTTTTTTTTTTTTGGATTCGAAAGATTCGAATTACGAAAATCGTGCGAAGATTCGAGTTTTCGAATCTCGAATCTTTTCAGGATTCGATGGATTCGAGGATTCGCGGATTCGAATGTCCCATCTCTAGTTATTAGGATTGCATAGTAATAATATCCATGCAGATATATATTTTCGGGCTTTTTTGGTTCTCAGAGATTTTAAGAGAACATTAAATTACCTGCTCAGATGAGATTATTGAAAAAGAATTTCTTTAAAGGTGGAAAGTAGTTTTTTTTTTCCGTTCATTTTTGTGTCTTATTTCAGAGTTTATTTTCAATTCTATGATGGAGTGCGATAGAAATTCTGTTACTAATTTTTATTTATACAACTAAAACAAATATAATCAACTTTTGAATGTTGTTGGCATACTAGGTCTGAACATTTTCCCTGTGAACAATGTCTGATTTCTGCCTATTATTGTATGAAACACCGGCGGCTAGAACTATGCCGATATATGCATCTAATTCAATGCTAGTTAGATCTTTCCAAACTCTTTGTTTTTATCAGGATTTAGCGAATTCCAGTTTTGAACAACGGCTTTCGCATACCAATTCGTGCCGGCGATGATGAACGATATGTTTGATGCGAAGAATTTCTTGAATACCTCCATCGGAATCGAATTTTGTTCTAAGGGTCCAGATTAACAAAAGGAGACCTAAGATATTTGTTTCGCTTGTACAGAAAGTACAGAAAACTGCGTTTGCGTTATAAAAGCCAATCAAGTCCGATGTTCTTGTATTCTGATGTATGCTAGGTAATTATATGTTAAGGTCTCATGTTTATCAAAACATGTATGCGCGGTATTGTAATGGAAGAACAGACTGTAGTTTTCCCAAGTAAGTTTTTGTGTTGTCTGTAAAGAAAGGATGATAGTAACGACAGATTTTACAGATGTCTAAATGCGCAGAGAGGAAAACTGATAATCCCAAGTACAGATGTTATTAGAATTTGTACAATTGCAGAGAAAATGTTAAGTTAAAATATTCCAGCATTGCTTATCACTTCTAACATAGTAAACGTCTTAATGAATATAATTATTAAAAGAATGGCTTCCACGTTTAACGCAGAAAGTATGCAAAAGCGTATTCTATTGCAGAATGTGTTGGATAATCACAATCTGGAATTGGTTACATTAATATTCAAGTATTATTTAACTATGCGACTGCATTATGAGGGTCGATTAAGATCACAAAAAGATACAAACATATGGCATAAATGTATTAAATTATCTTTTTTATTTTTTAATAATCAATAAGTGTATGTGTAGTAATTTATATTAAATATTGTCTTGTCTTCTAACTCTTCCTTCACCAGACCGCTAGTTTAATTTTTAGTTTAATTTTTTAGTTTGGTTTACTCGTATTGTGAAACATTTTGAGATTTTGGTTGTTTACATATACATTTTCTAGAATTAGACTTTAGATTTTTATTATCTTGTTATAAATCCTATTCCGCTTAGAGAGAAAATAGTTCCTTAATATTACATTTAGAAAGCAAATTATTTACGTTTTTCTGAACATATTTATTACACCTAGAAAATTCACTGATCGAGTGTGTATATTCCGATTGCTTGCGAATAACTCCGATCTTGACCATTTTGACCCACATGAGCAACTCTAGTAACGACCCCCTTGATTTTTAGAAAGTAAAAATGTGCTTGAAATTCTTTTGAGAGGAAAAATTTTGGAACAATTATTACCTATAGGTAGTGAAGTCAATTCGGGGACACACTATATTCGTTCTTTTGATACCATATATCCGTTACACATTTAAATAGTATTCTATTTGAGTATAGATTGTGTATGCAATTTCTGCCGTCATTCGAGTTAATTGTTATGTACAATATACATATACATGAAAATATAAAGTACGTAGATTAAACACTTGGTATTGTGTTTAATTTGTGTACTTCATGTATTTACACTACCGTCCAAAAGTTTGGAAGCAGCGACGCCAACAACGGATTTTACAAAAAACAGATAAAGTAAAATTTTATTGTGATTATTAATGAATGTATGTAACATACGTCACTATCATCCATAAACAGTAAATTTATTCAAAAATATAATAATATATTAGGTAGTAAGTCTATTTTCGTCTATATGACCATCTTTAGCTTTAATAACTGCTCCACAAATTTTTGGCATTCTTCGAAGCAATTTTCAAGGCAGTTCTCGTCGATTTGTTGCCATGCGGTCCGTAAATATTCCCATAGCTGTTGGGTGTTTTGAGGCTGTTGCTGTCTAGCCCTTCGATCAAGTTCATCCCACAAGAGCTCAATAGGGGACAAATCCGGACTTTGAGGAGGCCAAACCATTAACTTTAGTTGATTTAATGCTGCTTTCTCCTCTAAAAGTTCTTGCAGATTCGAGCCGTATGTTTGGGGTCATTATCTTGCTGAAACACACACGGCTCGCCAACAAGACGGCTTCCAGACGGAAAACCATGATTCTGCAGAATATTCAAATACTCTTCTTTCCGCATTGTACCACTAATTTTTACTAAATCACCCGTCGTTCTTCCAGCAAAACAACCCCAAACCATAACACTACCACCTCCGTGTTTAACAGACGGCACTAAACAGGCCTCACTGACTCTTTCCCGGGTCGCCGACGAACAAAAACTCTCCGTTTCGTACCGAATAGTTCAAATTTAGATTCGTCGGTCCATAACACTGTCTTCCAATCCTCCAGTGACCAGTTTGCATGTTCTCTTGCCCAAGTTAGCCTTTTCTGCTTATGCACATGTTTCAAAACGGTTTTTTGCGGCCGACGCACCCCCTTAAACCAGCTGACAATAACCGTCTCTTGACGGTGGTAACAGAAACATTTGTTTCTCGTTGCGTATTGACGCGCGATGCGATGTCCGGTGCTGTTAGACGTCGATCTCGTTTAGAAGTTGTTACAATGAATCTGTCATCAGCTGCAGAAGTCACCCGTGGCCGCCCACTTCGTCTCCTATCAAGATTTTGCCCGGTCTCTCTTCTCCGGGCCAAGGTATAATGCACACCCTTCGGTGAAATTCCCAACCGTTGTGAAATTTCTCTTTCGGTATATCCTTCGCCGCGGAGAGTACAAATCGTACAACGTTGTTCTGCAGTCAACTGTTTGCGTTTTGGCATTTTTACGCTCAGTACTTCACCAAATTGTTTTAATTCCGCACTGAATTCAAAACACTAATTCCGCAAAGGAAACCGATACCACACAAAAGTTTTAATACTTCTACCACACGCACTCAACGATTACTGAAGTAATACTAAACCGTTTGACCGAAAGCAATTACTGCAGGTGTCCTACTCATCATCGCCAAATAATAGCTGTACTCTTGGAAAAGAGCAATAAAACGTATTCGGGTGAAATTTGTACCTAAATGTTTGGAATTTACGGATTATGAGTAACGATTTTATAATTGCTTAGAATAATTTACAATAGGGATTAACGATCTCACGATATGCGTAACAGTTGTATAATTTTAAAGGAATTTCACCTTGCTTCCAAACTTATGGACGGTAGTGTATATAACCATGTTTCGAAAGTGTCGACAGTGAATTCAATGAATCACATAGAGTTCTAAGAATACGCTCTGATGTACTAGTTACCATCCACTTCGTCCGTACAAATGGTATAAAACTATATTCTATTCTCTCCTAAGCTTCGTTCATATTTTAACCTTCCTATACTCATGCATACGGTCTGTGAGACCGACTTATATAGTATAGTATACGTCTTTCATTTTGACGTGAGTATAGGAAGGTTAATCCGAAAGTCATACGGTGTAAGTAAGTAAATCCCTAACATCGATAATATTGTAACACGGATCTTACTTTCTATTAGGGAATAAACTATAAAAGAAACTACCTTACCGTAGTGATCACTATTGACGGAAATAGTTAATTCAAACTAAATATAGAAAAAAATATCTGGTTAATTGTATTTTTCACAGTCAACTTCACACTTAAGCCGGATTGTCATTATATATTTTGACAGCTAATCTAGGAAGGCTTATTTGTGAAAAAGTTGGCGCCCCATCAAATATGGAAGGTGAAAAGCAGCATTTTTGGCATATTTTACTTTTTTACAATCACAGAGGTAAAAATACTGCTCAAGCAAGAAAAAATTGTCCGATATATATTGATCCGCCAATTTGATGTTGAAGATACACCACGTTCTGGAAAATTAGTTGAACCTGATAAAGACACAACCAAGGCTCGATGCAAACCGGCCAATAATAACTCGTGAGATCGCTGAGAGATTACATTTATGGAATTCGACCGGTCATGATCATTTGAAAAGGCTAGGTTTAATCTTAAAGCTCAACATATTGGTTCCTCATGGTATGAAATTTGCGCCGTCGCGTTGACGTCTGTGATTTGCTTCTCAAAAGTCAAGAAAATGATCCATTTTTGAAGCGTATCATCACTGGGGACAACAATGTTAAACGCAAGAGATCGTGGAGTAAACAATATGAACCAGCTGAAAGTACTTCGAAAACTGATATCCATAGAAAAAGGTGATGCTGTCTGTTTGGTGGGATTTCACGGGAATTGGTTTTTTTGGAGCTTCTACTGGACAATATAACGATCAATTCTGAAGTGTACTATCATCAGCTGGACAAATTGAATGATTCACTTAAACAAAAGGCCAGAATTGATCAATAGAAAAGGTGTAGTGTTGCACCAAGATAATGCGAGACCTCATAAAAGTTTGGTAACTCGCCAAAACCTTTTATAGCTTGGGTGGGATATACTGCTACACCCACCATATTTTCCAGATCTGGCACATTCTGATTATTACTTGTTCCGGTCTCTACAAAATCTTTTAGACAGCGAAATCTTTACTTCAAATGAGGAGGCCAAAAGTTACCTGGATCAGTTTTTTTGCCAGCAAAGAACACAAATTTTATGAGCGTAGAATAATGCTACTTCCAGAAAGATGGCAACAGATATTGGACCTGAATGGACAATGTATACTTCAATAAAATATTTATTTACTATAAGAAAATGGTCTTTCATTTTCATAAAAAAGCGAAATTACTTTCCGAACAACCCGATACTTAAAAGATGTAATGTGTTGTTTACATTGCTAACTAAACATTGTATTGCGACTAGATATTTATCTGACAAAAATGTGCATCTTTGTAATCAATATACCCTTCCGATTTCATGTAAAAATTATATTTTTCATTAAAAAAGGGATAGAAATTTTGACTAGAAGTGTTAGGCGTCGACTATGTGAGATCTATTACAAAGCCGCGTTTAACGGTAAAAATAAAATCTGCGGCTCTTAGTTTTTAAGAAAATATCTACATTTTACAGGCGAGGATTGGAAAAGGGTACATAACTATATAGAACAATTTTTATTACATAAATTAATATTGTATGATTGAACGGGATTCCTTTCGTGAGGAGAGTTCGCTCTGTATTTTAAAGCAACGATCGTAATTTGTTCGCAGACGGTCCGACAAATCTCACAAAGTCCACTATTCTTTGAGCTGTAAAACACTCACGGCACATAATGGTTGGGATCGTAATTGGCGAAGACAGACCTGGCTCTTTATATTTGGTTAAAGATACAATACGCCAAGAGCAATACACAAATGTAACAAGCGCGTTATTGCCATACTTTAAGCAAGGATGTCGGATATCGATAAAACGCATATTTGTACGAAATAATGCACCATGCTAATGAAAGAGCTTCTTAGAAGACAAGCGTATATCTCTTTTAAGTTGGCGCGAAAATTGACCGGACCTGAACCCCATCGAAAACGTATGGAATCGGCTTAAAAGTAAGATTTAGCAAGAGAAGTAAGATCTACGAAGGAAATATTAACAAAGAATATAAAGGGTGTGTGGGAGAACGACGGTGACATGCAAATAAGAATTACGTCTCCCATTAATAGTATGCTCCGCACAATTAACGACGTTATAATGAAACGTGAATTAGGGACCAAACATTAATCATTTATTTAATATTGACGTAGGTCCCACATTATTACAATATTTAAAAAATAAAGAAATATGACACATGTGTAGCTTCTGTTTTGTTATGAAAAACAGAATTGAGTGATCCAAGTAAGTTGGCTAGGGACTGTATGTATAGCTCACCAAGAAGGTGAAGTGAAGCTTGATATGTGAGATCCGTTCGCGTAACGGGTAAAGGGCGGCAGTATTGAGAGATCATTCTCAACTTCCGCGTTTTATATTCCTCATTCACGCATCTCAATGTCATGATATTCTTGCAGACCTTCACGTATGTACGTAAATATTTATATAGTATATATTCTATACGTTGTTTGTCATAAAGTTCCTCCTAATAAAGAATACAGGAATACAGGAGCTTCAATTTTGTTAATTGTTCATACTTATTGAGAAAAATTTGTCCAGAATGGTATGGTATGGTACCTACCCTTTTAGCGATATAGAAAATACTACCATTATAAATTACTACATCATAATTAGACATTTACGAAAGTGCATTATTAAATATTTGTGCTACTACGACTCCACTTTCGTCACATGGAAAGTCAATTTGTGTCAAAAGTCTGCACATCTAAAAGTTGATTTATTTTAGTTTTTTCTCCTAGGAGACGGCTACGAATAATTTACGTAATTGTGTCACACATCGCATCAGATTTTGTACGATATGATTAAGCAATTCATACAATGATTGATGATATATTGTGGTTTGCATGTGTCACTTTTCAACCATATGTATAGGTATATATGCGCAGCAATAATGACAATAAGTTATTGGATCCAACAAAGCATGCTTATACACACTTCTTTGGCTACTTAATTGGTTATCAAAACCGGCGAAGGAATTACTATCCATCAGTATTGAAAAGGTCCCATCAGGGGGATTAAACGGTGTTTAGCGAATAACTGGTGCATATCGATAAACCATGTAGACCAGACCATGGGCTGAAAGATGTTGTAAGGAACCGAATCGAAATTTTTCTTTGTTAAATGGAGACGTTCTTTCTTCAATTGCACATCAAATCGACTCAATAAATCAGCATAGTAATATTCCGAGATCATCTTTCTTTTCTGCAAACAATCCACAGATATCAGGATCTTGTAAATACTGAACAACAGGCCTCATCACTTTTGTAGCCGATGAAATCGAGTCTGCTTTGTTTGGAATACGTTCATTGAGTGACATTCACTGTTGTGGGTGTCCTTTGGATTCTGAGGTGTAGTGGTGGATGCAAATCTCTTTAAATGTCGCTAAAAGACGCAGAAATAGTTTCGTATTTTGCTTATGCAAGGCCAAAAGTTTCGAAATTATTCAATTCCACTTATCCTCCATGGGGAGCCATATATTGATCTGGCCTAGTATATTTTAGATCTGCATATTTGAAGTTCCATTTTGTTGTTGCAGGAAGAATGGGACAGTGCTTGAACAATTTCACCTACGAGTTTCTCAGCATGAGCTTTATTCGAAAAACGATGACCTGGTTGATAAATTGCTGGAGCTGATGGCAACTGAACCTATCGATCACGTGTGTAAGTATATTTATTAACTTTCGTTAACTGTATATCTATGAGTTATAAATCATGTTTAAAATTCTTCTGCTTCTTTGTGTCAATTAGAAAACTAGTTTTAACGCACGTACTTATTACTTTTACCATATTGATAAGTACTTTCCAAACATGCTTTGAAATATTTGACTATATATCTCCCAATTATGCAAAAAGGGTTATGTAATCATGCATAAAACTGCAGTTTAGGTAACCAGAAGGTGCGCATGCGCAACAGTTGGTGTATACTACCGATTGCAGTATGATTTTTGATATAATCTTAGTTTTTTTTTGCATTCTAATAAATACTTTAAACAATATATGCGAGGACAATTCGTAAAGTTCCCTTTGGTTATTAAAAAACACCAATATACAACTTAAAGCTACCTTTATCAGGTATTTTTCTATGTAGTTGCTATTAAAATTGAGACCTTTTAATGCCTTCTTCATAGAACTCTGCCACCTGTGAGTTAAACCAGGCACTCAGTTGCATAATTGTGAATTACTAATATTCACGATTTATCTCTTTGATATTACCCTAAAGTTCGTCCGTCACAACAGTTGGTCTTCCACTCCGTTTTTCATCATAGACATTGTTCGTTCTTCTCGAAACATACGGCACCATCTAGCCACACTGTTACTCATGACATTTTCACCATAAACAGAGCAAAGTTCACGATGAATTACAGCAGCTTGATGGCTATGAATGTTCTTTGCACACATAAATCGGATAACAGCACGCAGTTCACAGTTGGTGAGATTTTCAATTGCAGTAGTCACTTTAAACGATCAAAATGGACGAAAGAGTGTCCGAACGCTTCTCTCACTAGTTGTGCAAGACTCACATTGAACTCGACTACACCTGAACCCTGCAGTCGTGCCGATATCACCACTCCTCTGCTTACTAGGCGGAAATGGAACTTACTTTACGAATCGCCCTCGTATATTACATCTATCCATATGTATATATTTTAGTTTCAAAATTAAGTTTCCGTAAAGTAACTTTGTTTTTGCAACATTAAGTCAGGATGTACAATAAAAATAGGTTTCATCTCTCCATTTTCTATACGATAATTAACATATGTATTTTGTATATTATATATTGTCATGCAACATTACCCATCGATTCCAATAACTGCATGCGCACCTTCTGGCTACCTAATCTGCAATTTAGGGAATTATGTAATGGGGCTTCACCTACGTATATACATATATATATTTATCGTGTAAACCTCATTTGATAATTCGAATTGAAATTAAAATTAGCAAATTTGTTCCAAGATTTTTCATATCTGTCATTGCTAAATAAAGGTAGAAATATAGAAATCACTAATATTGATACATATAGATAAATGGATAGATATATTTATCACTCCGTCTATAGGAACTAGGATGGACTTATTAGTTTAGAACAAGATGTTAAAATATAGTAACACAATATTTACAAAATACGGAATCGAGTGAGTGATTGTAGGAGGTGTACACGCGGTTGCTGGCCCGTGACTGCTTTAAGTTTACATAAGTTATTTAAAAACATATGAGTAATATAATATTTTTGGTTAATTTTGGAAAACAGTCGCTAGCTAATTCTGAAACGCGATATCAAAAACGGACTCGGAAATATCGATTTGGTCTGTTTTTATTTATGAACAAAATACATAGAAAACACAATTGTCCAAAGAGCATATAAGTAAAATAGAAATGAGCATGGAGGAAGTGGAGATAATTATCTTGAAATTGTAAGTTCTAAGGAGTTAATAACAGAAATTAAGGAAATGAGAAGAGATCTGAGAGATTAACCTCTAACTTTAACGCAGCACCTCTGCAAATAATGCTGCAATGCCATTGTGCTATTTTTGTAATGACTGTCCTCAAGATCCTCAAAATACTGCTCCATTACTGCAATAAGGGATTGGGGATAAGTGGAAGTTTCTTGCAGTTAAATGTGATGAATATTATGAGCGAGAACAATCTGAAATTTCAATTGATTTATTTTTTTGCAAACAACTTGGCTGGTATGGGAAGGCGCGTTGTGGTGATGAAAGATGACTCTTTTATCAACCATTCCAGGTCTTTTTCTTAGAATTTTTTTAGAATAATACGATCCGTTAATGGTTTGACTTTTTGCAAGATAAGTCTATTAAAAATATCCCCTTCGCATTCCAAAAATCATAGCCATTACCTTGGTATCTTGGTTTTCTTGGGGCAAGAGGTACCACGATCTGTCCTCTGTTGAGATCGTCGCTTTGTCTCAGGAAGATAGTGGTGAAGCAAGGTTTTATCAACCGTAACAAACCTTCGCTGGGTTTTTGTTAAAGACATTATAACTCGACATTCGTATTCTTTCGCGTTTTTGATTGGGTTTTAAGATTCGAAGCACCTATTTTGCTGACAGCTTGGTCATTCTACGTATAAAATCGATTTACGCATTCAGTCGATATGTTCACGAATAATATCGTTAGTTTTATTGATCATTTCCGGAGTTGTTACAGTTTTTAATGGTTCTTGGTTGGACATTATCATCGATGTTCATATCACCACGTTTAAATTGCGCAACCCAACGACACATTGTGGGTTTTGAAAGGGCATTGTTATGCTGTTATTTTCATCTCAAATGTCAGAAGTTAATCACATTTCACCTGTCACCATAAAAACATTAGATTTAGAATATAATGTTAAAGTTTTCCGAAAGTTGAGGAGTAGTTACATTTCCCATCAAATCATCCTCGTATAAAGGCAAAGTAAAAGATCAAAAAAAAAAGAAACTGTAGAATTCAAGCAGCAGCAACTATCTAGCTCAAGGTAAGTTTGAGCATTGTCGTGGGCTCCAGTAAACCACCGAAATTTTACCGTTTGCGTTCCTTCAGTTCCTTCCAGACGCAGATAACATGCACGCCAGTTTCTACTTGTAGGTGGTACTTCTAATACTACGGTTCGCTTACCATTCCGATGTTTCATAGATGCTTTTTAAAAGGATTGTGTCCGATTACTAGGCAGGTGATGATTCTCTTTTTTACTTCTTCTGCTCAGGTTACCTAAAAATTTTGTATCTAGTCTAGCTAATAGTGTTTTAATATGGAATTGCCTGGCGGAAACCTTTGATATCTTGCACACATGTTCTGGTCCTAGGACGTTTCAACCTTTTCTGACTAGTTCGTCGCCAATTATATTGCCTTTAATGTCGTCATGTTCTGGCATATGGTACTAAATGAATAGAAAATTAATAAAAGACTTACATTACCTAGTGATAGCAAGAATCCAACAGATATAGAAACGCGAACAATTCCCAACGTAAAGAAAAAAGAAGCCGCGACAATAAAAACTAACAAACTGAAGAATAAAGAAACTAAAAGATTTACACTAACAAACATTGAAAAGAAATAAAGAACAACATAAATTGTAGAAAATAGAAAGAGCTGATCTTGAGAAAATATGATCCATTATTAAGGAAACAACGATTGGCGTAGCGAGAGAAGTATGCGCCATACATAAAACAGATAATCAGAAAAATCAAGTAGTATGATGGAATAAAGAAATAGAAGAACCGGTTAAAATAAAGAAAACGAAATGGTGAACGTAGTTATACAAACTGACAACTGACAATTACGATGAATATAAAGAGCAAAATGTGCGGATTGATTTTGGTATAAAAATAGAAGAAATCGAGGAAGGAAAACAAAAGCATGTTGTTACGACCAATTTGTCTTAGCGTTCCGGTACTGTTACATTTGGCCTCTCTCTTCAACTTCTGACGTGTAGATGACGCCCCGCTTCCGCAGTTTTTGATCCAGGCATTCATTGAATGCCTGGATCAAACGCCACCAGCAGAATGCCGCATTCTGCTGGTGGCGTTTGGTCGAACAGGTCGTTCTCTGTGAATAGGTTATTAAGTTGCACAGGAATTGAACTCCGGGAAGTTTAATGTAGTCGTTCTGTGATTTGGGAGCTACTCTTCCCCAATTTGACTGTTCGAACTACCGGCCACGATTGTGCGATTACTTTACCCTCTATTGGAGGCGGGTTTTCCTTTTTGTTAATTACGATACCGTTATTTTCTCTTTCACGTTGTTGTAGGGGACTAGTATAGGACTAGCATATGCTACTAGAGTCCTAGGATTTATTTCTGAGAATATCTGAGAACTTTACGAACATCTAAGAATTATTGTAGAAGCCGAGTCTTCGGTTTGCCGTGTCCGGCTGGATTTCCGACATTTTAGCACTAAGTGCGAGGAAAACCGGCATCTCTGGCTCCAGAAACTTAGATGCGATCCAGTGTTATAATAGGAGAACTTGAAACTACGTCGTTTCCATTGAGCTAGGACGGCCTGGATCTCCATCTTTATCACCAACTCAGTGGGTTATTCGAATGGCATTGACTAACGTTCGTATCGATCACGTTTTTGACTTTTCCTTTTATTATTATCATTTTATCAAAAGCTTTTGAAGCTAGTAACAATGTCCAAAGAAAAAATTTCCAAGGACTGGAGAATGGGACCCAATCCACAAAGAAGCAGACGCAAAGCGGGTGTACAAGCTACCGTAGAATAACTCTATTTAGCACACTACTTGAAGTGTACGAATATACATAATAAATATAAAATGTAATTAAGAAATGATATCCGTTTCTTGTCCGGTGTGGAATTAATTGAGATTATTTCTTCGGAATGTCGCAGAGTAATTAAACGCAATAGTATATAAAGGGATATTTCGCTATTTATTGCATAGCATCATCAGACTGAAATTGAACAATCGAAGAATCGTCCCAGTAGTAGTACTCATAGTTCATACCTGATGCACTTAAGTAAAATTTTAGAATACATGTACAAGTAACAACGGTTCATGTAACTTAACTATTGTTAAGGCAGGGGTGTAACATGTATAAGTATTGTAGTAAGATTGTCTCTCCTTTCTGTTGCGGATCACATTACATTCAAATACCCAAACATATGTAAGACGAAGGCGAAGATTCAAAGATGTGAAAGTATTTCTTAGAAAAGGCACAAAAAAGAAAGAAAGGGAAACGGTTTCTAAGAAAATATATGTACAGAGAAAACTATTTTCTTATTAGGTCTAACACCCAGACAAAGATATTACACAAGCCCGATATATCCTATCTAAAATTGAAAGCACCTGCTGTCCCTTTTATGTATACATCGATTCCAATATTAATCTTTTATGCCAATTTTTTTCTTTATCTAATAATGTAGGTTCCCAAAAGTTGAATGAATGGTTTGCGTCTGCAGTGTGTGTGCACAAAAAAAGCTATTCAATGCGTATGTGGGGCTGTAAGACCTAATAAAAAATGGTTTTCTCTGTACATATATTTTCATACGAAACTTTTCACTTTCTCTTCTTTTTGTGTCTCTTCTAAGAAATACTTTCACATCTTTGAATTTTCGCCTTCGTCTAACGTAACATATACAGCAAAATTCATTTCTACTAACATACACATGTATATAGTTTAGCCGGACTTGCAACATTGCAAGGATACAAGATACTGGGGCGCACGAAGTCGCGCAAGCATCCAAACAAACGCTAGTAGGCTTGTTTGGATGTTGTTGTTTGTCTGGATCACTTGGGTTGGGTACGGCTTACACGTGTTACTCTAAGCGTACAAACATCTCTTTATTTTATTCCATATGGAATTATATTCAAGGGAACACAAAATTGAAGTTATAAAATGGTTCTATGCAGGAAACTCGATCAGAGATATTGTAACTATTTTATGCCTTTGAAATTATTATTAGTCGTGATACTATTGCCCGCATTAAAAATAATTTTGAAACCTTTGGATGTTTGTCTCCCCATCAACATAAGAAAATTAGGCAATCAACTACAGAGCAAGAAGTAAGAGATGTTCTCGTTTGTGCTAAAGTTGAAGAAGATAAAATAGTCTCTTCTAAAATTGTTGCTCAAGAGCTTGCCATAGCGTCTAATACAGTTTGCAAAATATTAAAGAAAAATAAATACTGCAGTTATAAATTACAAAAACAAATTAAATATTTCCGAACGATGAAGAAAGAAGTACGCAATTTTGCGAAAAGATTTTAGAAAAAGTAATCAGGACATACATTTTGCAAAAATATATTATTCACTCATGGAAGTTTTCTTTATACGGTAAACATAATTCAAATATTTCGCGTTATTGGTCAAGAACTAACGAACACCAGATTTATCCAGCTCGTATTCAAAAAGTAAACGTATTGACAGAGATACTAGGAGACCATGTAATCGGACCATTTTTTATTCAGGGAAATTTTAACGCAGACAAATATTTCAACCTATTGCAAAATTCTGTACTACCCGTTCTTGAACAATTACCTGAAATCAATGACATTTGGTTTCAACAGGATGGGTGTCTAGCGCACAGTGCAGGAATTATTAAACAATATCTGCATACTACATACAGGCAGACCGCCTGTTATCTGGATGGAGTAATATTCCATGGTCACCTAGATCTCCCGATTTAGCTGCAAATGACTTTTTCCTTTGGGGGTATATGAAATCTAAAATTTATGGGTTTAATGAAAATCGAGCTACTAATTTAGACGAATTACAAATCAAAATTATAAACTCATCTGCTTCAATTACACCAGAAAAGTTAGCTAATGTACGCCGTGGTTTTCTGGGTAGATTAGGTTATTGCTCAGCAGCATGTGGTGGTCGATTTGAACATTTATTAGAATAAATTTATTTCCAAGTTTAATGTCGATATCAAACTTATGATTAATTTTTATATTTTAGGGTTACTTTTGTTTAATTTTTGCACGAAACAGCATATTTCGTTTGAATATACATTTGAATTTCTTATTTACCTTTGTACATACATATGTAAATACGTCTTTACAAATATATTAACATACATACTTATATTTTAATATTAGAATTTCTTTAATTTTTCTTTTTATTTTATTGGAACTAATACATTCAAAATTATTAGTCTTCATTACTTTTGAGGTGTTACGCCTATTACGGTGTTTGTTATTAGACAGACTGCGATGTAATAAGCCAAGCGCTAACTCTCCTACTACATCACATATATGGATACATATCTTGCAGCGTTGCCAGTTCACTACACTACGTGTGTGTATATGTCATAGAAACGAAATTTGCTCTGTATGTTATTTCAGTGTATTGTGATGCGTAACAGAGAGCAAAGGCAATCTTACTACAATACTTATACTTGTGATGGACAGAAAGGAAAAGATTGATAGAGATGTAGATTGGAGAGTAATGTGTTGATTAGAAAAACTTCCAAACACCCGCTTTCACATTATAGTGCTATTTTCTTCTATTTATAATATCTATTAGGATATCTTTATGGACACTAAAATTAAATTGCTTATAGGTATAAACATTTTCAATCAGCATCTGCTCATTCTCGATTTCAGGTTTTTGATGCATTGTATACTCTTTTTGAAAAAACGTATTTCGTTGAATATTCATAATGTAACAATTAGCATAACGTCTGGAACGAAGTATATAACATTTTTACTACCGGCTGCACCGCATTCGTTTGCTTGTTTCACAGAACGCCGGGATATATTTGTTTGCAATTTAAATGATACGATGAACGATATTCCACTGAGGCAACGGTATGCGTAAATTGCAAACAAGAGGAAGGAACAGAAACGATGTACATTTTCAGTAAATGTCATTAAATGAGAGAGCTATTTATTTAAAACTCTTATGACTAGTAATGGAATTTCAAATGAATTAGATTGTAAAGATAATAAAAATGCTTAGTATGTCGTAAACTTCTACTTGTGAAATTATACTAGTTTGTATTCTGTTAAAGAAGAATACGTGGAAATATAGCAAGTTAAAGTTTGTGTTTGTACATACAGCTCAAGTTTCTTTCTAACTGCATGGTGTATATAATGTACTAAATTAGTTTTCTATACAGTATGCATATATATATATATATATGTCTGTCCCCGATTTAGTATGTATTGTTCTAGGATTCTAGGGTAGTAGAGGATTCTAGGATAGGAGAGGATTCTACTTTCTTTTCGGAGACGGTATGGAGTCCTTATTGCTTTTATACTAAATCTATACCGACTATTGATAGTACCGTCCCTTTAGTGCACAAGGTGCCGAACAGAACCCCATTAGGATATTTAATCGATTTTGCCAAAGCTGACGACTTTTGGTTTCCTGCGAACCTAACTCGTGAGGAGCCATGTTTGCCTCTGAGACATGCAATGTTTTGCCAATATGTTTACCTTCTTCCTTAGTACTTTACTTGCCAACCATATAGTAACTACATTGATTACACCTTGCGCCCTATGACAAATAATGTGTTAAAACCTTCCCGAAAAGTGCTCATCTAACTGACATAAAGTTTAGGATCCTGCAAAGGATGTTGATGGTATCTGTATTGTTAGCTTATCCACCATCTTATTGCATACAAATGCGGTCTAACTTGGTACTCAAAGAAGGGATATCTTGCCTTGTTTAGCAGACTCAAGGTTCTTCCAATGTGTCTAAACAACGCCGAGGTTATGGTCTAAGAGCCCAGCATTTAGATAGCTGTTTGCTTTCAGTTAAGGGTACTAGTTTCGATAGCTCCTTGTAAAGTTTATATCGGCGCATATACTTTCAGTTGGAATATGCTAGAATATGCCTCCATTAACTGCAAGTATTTAACCCGAAGTCCGTAAATTACTGCCCTCAGTTTTCTCTTAGCTTTGGCCTATATGTGTATTACCTTGGGATAGCTGGTGTGATGAGGTACTTTGAGGACTTGTTGCTTGGATGTATCTTTTCTTTTATCTGTGTATTTTCTTGATACACAGTTTTACCCACCACGAAATCTGTGATGTGGACGTTTTACCTGGTTACGCGGTTTTTGTACCATATCATAGTCGCATAAGTAACAACGGTTGGTTAGCACAAGCAGAGAATTCCATTTGTGGGGATGGGAACCAAGAGAGACATTAAAACGACTACTATTTTAATGTGGTTTAAGCTTTCGGATTTAATTTAATACAGTAAAACCCCGTTTTTCTTTACTTTCTTCCCCCTCCTATGGAAAATGCAAAACAGTGGTTTATAAAAGGAAAATTTACTTTTTGCAATTTAAGTTTACGTACCGTCTTTTGTTTTCTGGTTTCTGCTCATTTTTGCAGTTCTTGGCACGTAGTATGTACATATGTACGTTTATACGACGAGCACAAAATTCGAGGTTATGTTTTCCGACCACGAATAATAAGCGTCAAACTGTTCGTGAAGGCGTATGCGCCGAAGAATAGTTGATCAGGCCAGCGGGGGAGAGAGGGCTCCTTCGTTGTTGCGATACACGGAAGGCATTTGATTGGAAGGTGTTGCGATAAACGAGGTTTTACTGTAAATCCCTAGGAGAAACAAAACCGTAGATAATAATGGCGAAAATTAGATAAAAATTATTATAAAAATACATTGTGACTTACGTAAAGGTACAAGTGAATAGTCCATGGATATCGAACAATCAGGAATTAAAATTTGAGAAAGATTTAATGGTTTGTGTAAACCGGTTTTTCAAATTTATTTAAATCTTGAAATAATCTTAATTAAAAATTTTTTCTAAAGTTTCAAGTCAGATGAAAACACGTTCTTACACTATCAAAGCAGCAGACAGGACTGATTTCTGACAGAGACATGAAGTTGGTGGAACTAGAGCCGACCCTGTAAGAAATAAAGAAACGAAAAGAACCATCAGACAAGCATTTACTTAGCATAAATAGCTGTCAAAAACATGTAATCGTAGTAATTGGAAAAGTTTAAAATTCAATTACTATACAGGCCAACGATAAAAATGATTTTTAACACTATTTTGTGTTGTTTTTAGGTGCTAACCGTTGTGTTATGTTTTATTGTTAGTAACATTTTATAAAATAAATATTCAAACTGATGTTTAATAACATTGTTTATTCAACCACACTACAATTCTATTGACTGGCCATTCTCATTCAACTTACAGTCCTCTACTACAGTCCTCTACTTTACCTACTACTATACTATTATAAAAACTACTACACAACCACCGTAACACGTACCGTTTGTTTACATATTTAACAATAGTAAACTATTTTCGAGAACCAAAAAGGTAAACGTTTAAACATATATGATCCAAACATTGTGCTAAATGTGCAAAGGTTTTGACTTCATCCAACGGTATTTGCCAGAAGCCATCTTTCAATTCAAGAACTGAAAAATATTTTGCATTCTTAACTTTCGAACATATATCATCTAATGTTGGTATTGTGTAATAGTCTTTTATTATAACCTTATTTAAATCTTGAGGATTTAAGCGTAACCTCAAGCTACCCTTTGGCTTTTCAACTAAAACTAAGCCATTTACCCATTCATTTGCTTCAGATGTTCTCTTTATAATATCGGTTTTTCGAACCTATTCAGCTCAGCTTTAATTTTATTTCTCATATTCAATGGTATTTTATGAGGTGGTTTACTTACAGGTACAGCATTGTCTTTTATTTTGATAGAATAATTTTGTGGAAATTTTCCAATACCTAGAAATAAATTACTATATTTATTTCTAACATAATTTTTTAAATCTATACAATTTAAACTATTAATAGCATTTTTGGTTATCAATCCTAACTTTGTTATTGTTGATATCCCCAAGATAGTATTTGAATCTGCTTTTGCAATAATGAATTTTTCCTTAACATATTTATTTTGTAGTTTGAGGTTTAAGTATATTTCACCTACAGTTTCAATCTTATGTCCACTATATACCTCTAAATTAATAAAAGCCTTTTAATATTCATATTTTCTTTTGTTTTCTTTTGTAATTTTATTAAAATAACCAATAGGTAATATGTTTACATCAGATCCAGTGTATAATTTAAAGGAAATTGGAATATTTTCAACATTTAAAGTTTCTACCCAAGATTTGCAATTGTTATTGATTGAATTACATAGATATGACTCTTCTTGATTATAATTGACAACTTGATTAACAATTTTACAAACTGACGGAAAATGGTTGTGTTTTTTGCGTTTTATACATTGCTTTCCTTTAGCTGGACAATTGTTGATTTCATGCTTTTTTCCACATCTACTGCGTAGTTTATTGTCATTTATTTTATCATGGCTTATTTGAGCATAATTTTTAAACTTATTTCTACTATTACCTCCATAACTATTACTATTACTGTAGTTACTATTTTTCTTGAATTCTCCAACTACTTTAAATGGTGTAGGGGTGTTTGTTCCCCCAGTTGCTCCAGTTTTTCATACTTCTCATTCTTTTTCGTAACCATCGCATAAACTCCTTTTCTATGAATTTCTCTTGCCCTTCTTCTTGTAACTTCTGCTACCGGAATGCTTCTATTACCTCATCTAAAGTAGCTTCTCCTTTCTTGATTAGTTTATCTTGTATTTCTATTTTGAATTATTGTTTGAATTTTGCCCAGCTTTCGCTCAAATTTCCGGTCAATTTAAGCTGTTGTGGGTATTGGAAATTCATCATTTGTTGTGTTCTAACCCCGTGGTTTTTTCTTTCACATATCCTAACCTCACTTTTCTTTTTATGTAAAAATACACACTTACATTTTAACTTCTATTTAAATGTTCGCAGCACCATGATATGTTATGTTTTATTGTTATTAACATTTTATTGGAGAAGGAATCGGTTGACATCATACAGATGTATGCACCAGTAGAAGGAACAGATGGAAGTACAACGGAGGAGTTCTATGAAAAACTGCAGGAACTGCTGGATGAAATAAGAGAGACAAACTCAAAAGTAATATTAATGGGGCACTGGAATGGTAGAGTGGGTAATGATACAAATAACGGACTGGGCTGCTTGGGAGCATATGGAGAAGAAACGTTAAACGGAAATGGTTGGTAAATGATTGATTTTTGTATACGTAATGATCTCCTAATAGGGAACGGTTTCTGGGAGCAACCACTGGAAGAGAGATACATCTTTGTCGCGGAAGAGAGAAACGCGAAGAGTATAATAGACTACATAGTCTATACCCAAATTATGAAAAATAATATACGCAACATTAAGACACAAAAAGAGGCTGAAATGGGAACTCAACACAGATTGCTAACGGCAGAACTCCAAGAACAAATTAACACAGAACAACAAATAGCTGAGTATCATAAAATAGCAATCAGCAAATCAAGAAACGAGAAGAAAAGAGCAGAATATCAACAGAAAACGAATGATTTACTAAAGAGACATTGCCAGGAAGAAATGACACTAGAAGAGACGTGGAGAATTTTCAAGGAAATTATTTATAATTCTGCACTAGAAGTATGTGGTCAAATCAGATACAGGAAAGAACAGAAAAGAACAAAATGGTGGACTAAGGAAATACAAAAGGAAGTCAAAAAGAAAAAAGATGCGTGGAGAAAATATGTTTTAACAAAGGAACAGCAATACAAAGAACAATATGTTAAAATAAGAAACGAAGTTAAGAAGAGAATCAAAGAAGCGAAAAAGAAAAACTGGGAAGATTTTGGAAATGATATTAATGAGGAATATAAAACAAATAACAGGAAATTTTGGAACCTAATAAGATCAATGAATGGAAAGAAAAAGAAAGAAATAAAACCAATTAGGAATACCGCGAATGAACTAAAAACAAGAACAGAAGATATACTTGAAATATGGAAAGAATTCTTCACGAAAAATTCACAGATGCAGGAGATCATACAGATTTATTGCCAGAATCAAGAACACGAAATAAATATAATGAAGAACTTGAAGAGATAGATATGGAAGAGGTAGAGAAAGCCCTAAAAAGAATAAAAACAGGAAAAGCCTGCGGTGCGGATAATATAGAACCGGAAATGGTAAAATGGCTCGGACAGGTGGGAAAGGAGTGGATCCTTGACATATTTTGTAAGGCATGGCGAATGAACACAATTCCTGCGGATTGGGAAAGTAACCTCATCACTCCCATATATAAGAAAGGCGATCAAAGTCAGTGCGAAAACTATAGGGCAATATGCCTATCGACAGTATGTTTTAAGGTCTATACCAAAATAATAGCGGAACGACTTACACAGTTAGTAGAAGACAAACTGGGAGAAGAACAAGCAGCCTATAGAAAAGGGAAACAAACGAACGATAATATCCACATAATTAAAAACATCATTGAACGTAAAATTGAGACAGGGGAGGAAATCTACTTCAATTTCATAGATTTGCGAGCAGCCTTTGATACAGTAGATAGAGGGAGTATAGATATCTGTCTAGAGAAACTAGAGGTTCCAAGAAAAATGCGCCAAATAATCAATAGTCTATATTGTCAGGTTAGGGGAATAGTACAAGTGAATGGAAAAAGATCAGCAGATTTTGAAATGCAAGTGGGAATAAAACAAGGAGACAGCTTAAGTCCATTAATATTTATTATAGTAGTGGACAGAATCCTGCAAAATACGAGGAAACGCACCGAAACTGTGAAGACACTGTTAGGATATAGCAGACTGGAACCTGTAGCTGTGGATGCATTACTGTACGCCGATGATCTGGCACTAATAGCCGACAGTTATGTGAAAATGGAAAAATTAACAAAAATATGGACAGAAGAAATAGAAAAAGATGAAGATGGAAATAAACGTAGAAAAAAGCAAACTAATGGTGATAAATAATAAAGAGCCAGCCAGTAATCTAATAATCAAAATAAACGATAAACAAGAAGAAATTGTCGACGCATACGAATATTTAGGTACTATTATATCGAAAGATGGAAAAATTGATCTAGACATAGCAAAAAGAGGACGGAAAGCCACAAACATATACTATGCTCTGAATCAAACCATCTTTGGAAAAAAAGAAATAGAACCCAAGATCAAATAGATAGTATACAGCGCAGTAGTAGCCCCCACAATAATGTACGTAAGTGAGTCCTGGACAATACAGCAAAAACACGAAAGCAAAATAACAGCTATGGAAATGAAATTTTTGAGAAAGATCGTGGGGAAAACAAAAATGGACAGAATAGAAAACGAACAGATAAGGAATATGATAAATCAAGAAGATATACTAAAAAGAATTGAAAAATGTCAACTGAATTGGTACGGCCACATAATTAGAATGGAGCAAAAGAGTTTGACAAAAAAAAATAATAGAAGCCAAAAATAACGGGAGAAGAAAAAAGGGAAGACCAAGGAAAAAATGGATTGACAGAATCAACGAATTAGGACGAAAGCGAGGGAAGACCATAGCAGAAATGAGAAGAATGAGTACAGACCGGACACGATGGAAAGAATGGATTAAATCGTCGTAAGATCCAAAAATAATCCGACGCTGAAAGGCATAAGGATTAACGAGTAGAAGAAGAAGAAGAAGAACATTTTATAAAATAAATATTCAAACTGATGTTTAATAACATTGTTTATTCAACCACACTACAATTCTATTCACAGGCCATTCTCATTCAACTTACAGTCCTCTACTATAGTGCTCTACCTTACCTACTACTATACTATTATAAAAACTACTACACAACCACCGTAACACGTACCGTTTGTTTACATATTTAACAATAGTAAACTACTTTCGAGAACCAAAAATCCTATTAAGATAAAATCTAATAAATTAGGTGTGTTAATGGGCAATTAACAGGTATCTGTCCAAAAGCTTACAAAGTAAGCACAATTCGCATGCGCCAATAATCGATGAGGAGAATTAAGTTTTGCCAATCGCAACCCGCAACTTTTGACTATTTAGTTTCGTCGTTATGAGGACTCGTCAGTATAGTATAGCGCTCTGTGATTGGCAAAACATAATTTCCAGGTGATACGTCGATATCTCGTTGAGATGGATTTGATGACAGTTGTTATCCCATCTACCGAGTAGGAGAAATATTGGCATACCCGGTTACATCGCAATCAACGACGAATAAAAATAGTAAACTATTTTTGAGAGCAAGAAATCCTAATAAAATAGGTTCTGGGGGCTCTCTATATAACGACCTAATAAATTAGATGCGTTAATGGGCAGTTAACAAATAACTGTACAAAAGCTTACAAAGCAAATTGCAAAATTGTGCCTACATTGTCTATGGTGGGTGATAGTAGACTGGAGCATAGAAGGAGTCGACGAGGTGCGCGTCTTTGCTTGACTGGGGACAAAAGAGAACTCGTGAGACTCGTAGCTACGTGCGGAAGTTTTATCAAATCATAAGAACTGAGATAGAGAACTTACTAAAGGAAGAGCATGGAAAACATTGAAGACTGGCGGCGGAATTAACAGCGAATGAGTAGCAAGCAAATTGGAAGGCAGGCTGCTTGTTGACAGGACACTTCCGCCTTAAAAAGCATCGTCACACCGTAGGAATATTTATCTTATATGATAGTCCTCTACCACAATTAGGTCAATTAAACAAGATTGGTTTAAATGATAGTTATATTTTCAGAACGTTTTCGGAACGCCGAAACTGTCCTAGGAATATTGGGAAATCCTATCTGTAGGGGCGGTTGTGGACACACACAACGTGTCTTCTGTAAATGTTAGCGGCTGATCAGTGGAATACCACGCCAGAAGAGATAAGGAAGTTTTAGATAGAAGATTACCAAGATAATAGGTGCAAATAAGAATAAGGAGACTGTTGTTAAAATAATATATAAAATAAATAAAATTACCCTTACCACATCTTTTGGAAATAAATCCAATTTAGTTGCCGAAATACATATCTGGATCTATTTCAAAAAGGTGAACTTCTGTGATGCTACCAAGAACCGAACCTCATAACGCAGTTGCTGAAATATGCATTCCGAGGAGAAAGAACGGGGAGGGGGAAACATATACAAATTCTAATGGTACAGATAAGAATCATTTCATTTCTATCAATACATTTCTAGAGTTGTTTATAAATTATTATAAATTTTAATATTTATCTCGTGTTTAGAAAAATGTTCTGAAATGTTTCAAATGGAGTGCAGAAAAGAAACATGCAATTTTAAAGCGTGACGTGTAACCGCTGTTCTTTAATTATACAATTTTATACCGTGGAAAATATTTTTGTTTTGCGGTTGAACAACACTGTATCCTCATTAATAATAAAGAAAAATTGCTGGACTAATTCCTGAACTAATAGGCTGTACCGTTGAGTGACTAAATATATAAAGAGAGGCAAGCCAATACATTTTTCTGTAACCCACTAGCTGACTGAGATTTAGATGGCGTCGGGAGATTAACTTGACCGAGATCACTGAGATCATAGACTGAAATGCCCGCAAAGGGTGGGGATTAGTTGGTTTACAGTTTTCTATGGTGGGTTTCCTGCCGTTCTTAGAGGTTATCGGATTATAGGTATTCGGAAGAGATTCACCCAAGTTTGTAATTGTGCATTATTGTGAATGGGCGTGAATTGAACTGGCGTAAACCGCGGGCTACCTGTGTTTATTTATAAAGTAATTTACTGTTAGTAAATATTTAAGACTTTCAAATTGCGTTCTTACTTCTATTCGCGTGTACAATCCGTACTTAGCAAACTCAGCGCACGGCATTTGTTTGCAGTAACCGTTCTTACATTAAAAAAGTACAAAAATGTGTTCCATTTCAAATAATATGTGCGCCTATCTCAATTGCTATAATAGCATAAACGCAAATAAAGATATAACGTTCTTCAGATTCCCTGTAAGAGACGTAAAAAGAACGAAAGACTGGATAAAAAACTGCCGAAATGTAGAAATTTCTCTGATGGACATGGAATTATTACGTAATAAGAAAATTTGCGAGCAACATTTCTTAAAAAATAATATTCTCATTAATACAAAACGCAAATTATTAACGCATAACGCTATTCCTAAAAGATATGATGAAGAGGGTAAGATACTTGTATTCTGGATACTTTTGTATTAGTCTTATAAGTTTAGAAAGTAAAAAAGTGAGTTAGCATTAGAAAATTTAATTATACAAAATAATTTCATATAAAAACGCATATGTATATTGCGTCTACACGCAGTATGTACTGTTTTATTTTACCACAAAAGACAAAAATTAACATCTAAATGAAAAATCAATGAGTTCGACATTTTATAGGGATACCACAACCGTTTGCTGTTCCAACTAGTTCAAAGACAGAATGTTTTCGAACTTGCAGCCGAAAAAGGGCAATACAACATGATTGCAGTTCAGAAGATGTCACTGAAAAGGAAGACCGTGAGGAATTTGATGAAGATGCCTATGCTACAAACAGCAGTATTGTGGTCAGCGAACGATTACTAAGTGTGCCTTCGTCAAAAAAATATCACTTGCAAAAATGACCAAAACACTAAGAAGGAATGTGCAACATTTTAGAAGGAAGTATAAAAGTCGATACATGGAAGGATATAGACAGTTTTTATAATACTACTATAATTAATGACCTTTCAAAATATAAAAGTCATGCTGTACGGACCTTCATAAATATGCAGCTTTTCCATATTAACGGAGCCTGGAGCAAATCAGAAAAACAGCTAGTCTTGTCCCTATTTTATAAATCACCAAGCACATACAATTTTTTAAGGACAAAACTTAAATTTATTTTACCATCTGTTCGAACCATTCGCTCATGGTTAAAAGTTTGTAAACTAAAAACGGGTACGCACACAACACTAACCAACAAACTAGGTTTGAAAGCAAAATGTATGAATAATCGTGAACAAATGTGTGTGGTAATGTTCGATGAAATGGCTTAAAGAAAAAACTACAGTACAATAAGTCAGATGATATGATAGAAGCTTACCAGGATCTAGCAAATCTAGGAAGAGAAGAAAAATTGGGCAATACTGCGTTAGCATTCCTCATTCGAGGGCTTCTTTACAACTGGAAATTACTCTTTGCCTATTATATATCTGCAGGACCAGTGCAAAGTGTTTCTTTTGAAAGTATTGTTCATAATGTTATTAAGACTCTACAGAAATTATCTTTGAATCCCTTAGTTTTGGTCTGCGATCAAGGCTCCAATAACAGGAAGGGATTAACATTATTGCGCGCTACAAAAGAGAAACCTTTCATTGAAATAAACGAAAAGAAGATATTTACATGTTTCCATACTCCTCAACTACTTAAATCCGTAAGAAATAATGTTATTAATCACAAACTGACCTTTATTGTTAAAAAAACGAAGTATCTTGGATTGACGTTTTCAAAGTATACGAAATGGATCAAATGGGTAATACTACGAGGGCTATGCTTAAAATCCGAGGCACACACATTCACCCAACAAATTTTCAAAAATGCGAGTCAAATATGCAACGCAAATCTTTTCCCATTCTGTAGCTGCAGCAGTTACTACGGCAACCAAGACAAAACAATTGCAAAGTAATACCAGCTTACATACCGCCGATTTTATTCAAAATGTAAATGACATCTTTGATGCTTTGAATAGTCGAGTACTTCATGGCCCCAAACCTATTAAAAGACCGCTATCTGTATATAACGATACATCAGAACGAATTCTGAAAAACGGATTAACTTATTTCCAAAATATACAAGTTCTTGAAAACAAGGTGGAACGAAAGAATATTTATTGCCTCCAGGGATTTGTACGGACTATCCGATCAATTCTTTTATTGTGGACTCGCTTAAAGGATGAAGGCATTAAATATTTATTAACCTCCTTCTTGAACCAAGATGCCCTTGAAAATGTTTTCTCAGTTATGAGAACTCAAGGTGGCTATAATCCAACACCTTCATCTAACCAATTTCGTATTGCTGTGCAACATGCTACTAACATAAGATTACAATTGGTAGTAGACACTGGAAATTGTAACGTAGAAGAAGCTGAAATGCTCGAAATTCCAATTATTGAAGCTGCTCAGGATCGATATGAGAATGTGCAAGACGCCGATGAAGAGAACACAGTTGAAATAGAAGAAGATTGCAGCCAATCTACGTTACCAGAGCCAGATTACGTCGAATAAAAAAACGTGACTTTAGAAACGTGTTCTAACATTTATGTTGCAGGATATTTGTTGAACTATATTCAAAAGAAAACAAAGTGTGAAAAGTGTGCGTTACATTTGGAAAGGGATGCAAATGACTTAATACAAGAAAACGAGCTTCTACTATATATTTAGTCACTCAACGGTAATACTGTAAAGGTATTTAATGGTAAGATGTAGTTGCTACGGTTGAGACAATTTGACAATATAACGTCAATACCGTTTTTAAGTGTAATACAGTGAAGCCCCTCGTTACTACTTATAACAAAATATTTAGGATGCAGTTAGAACTAATATAGAGTTGAAGCTCAATGATATTGTCTTGGGTTAGAAATTATACAACACCGAATATCCTTAAAGGCTTTAGAATCCTTGGATGGTTTAATAAAATACCACGTAATTATTCTTCAGGTTTACACTCGCCACCCTTCAATAAGAATCGTATTTATTTTTTATTAAGATTGTAACTTCTGGAGATTAATACGTTAGGTAAAGGGGATAATAATGATTTCCCAGAACATAATTACCTCTGCAATAAGAACAAGGGTGGGTTTAGATGACTTACTGAAATATTTAGGGTGGTGCTTGAAATTTCAGTGGTCGACGGAAACGGGTAGCGAAGCGGTACGAAGTTTGGCAAAACAGCGGCGGAAATTGGAGGGTGGGGGCACACACCTCAATTATTATGGTAATGCGAAGTGATGAATAATTTTCTTGTTGAATTTCCCTCTGTGATAAAATCTGATAATTAAAAGTTTATTACTGACGAGTCAAGCGTAAAATAGGATATTCATCTGTTGATTTATTGCTTATATTTTTCCGCGATACATTTGATGTAAATTTAAAATTAGTAATTTAGCGATAGTTATCTCATTCTTTACCAAAGTTTATTGAACATTTGCACTTGAATATTTTGATACAAAGGATTAAACATATTGTCATCAAATATGTAATCCAGCTTAAAGTAACATACTGATGGAATACGTTGTCGACTAGAAAATTAAAATGATTAAATAAATAATAAAAATAAAAATACTCTAACACACTTAAGGGTGTATCGTTTATTTGTCTTACCAATTTCTTAAAATACAATAAAGTAATTCCTTTCCTGCAATTACTAAAGAAGATAGGCCTGCAACTCGAAACGAGTATAGTGCCCTAAAGGAAAGCATGCATCATAAAAAAGTTATACCTGGTTCGCTAAACTTTGTTTTGGTAATTTTTTACTCAAATGATGCTCGTTATATTGACAGCCTAAGAACAAACCAAAATGTCAAACGAAGAACACGAGGAAGTTGATTACTACATCTGAGCAATATTCGATTGGAGGCGTTATACTTCAACACAAGAGATGTGATAGCAGTCAATCTCAGTGATTACCACACTTCTATAGACAAACATTATTAGAGAAAATATTTTCATACTATCACAGGAAAACCGAAATTATTTTTTATATTAACGTTTGGCAGGGATTATTTCGAGAATCTCTGATGGTGTGCCATCAACTGGGATGTTTATTATTCAGATGCAGAGATGTAAAAGCTGGTAAAATTCGGGTCATATTTGGCAATGTGGATCGTGTTTATTTTCGTCGCTTTGCTTTTAATCTGATCGAAGGTATGAAGAAATTCGAAGATGTAAACAACAAAGGCGAATGTTTGCAATCTAGTCAAAGAAATGTAAACGTTAGTAAAATTAAGCAAGGTCAAATGGATATATAGGATGTGTAGGGGCGAGGCGGGCAGTATGGTCCACTTATGCAAAAAGTGTCACAAAATATTGAATGATAGGCAGAATCATCTAAAATTAGGTAATAGTAAGTAGTGAAACATGAACTTCACACACACACTGAAAAAAGAATTAAAATTATAAAATGTGTGTGGTATTTCAAATTTATAGCTGTAATCGTGACAGAATTTTTGGCGTCGGGTAGTATGGGCCACAATTAAAGAATAGGAGTGAAGATAAATAAAACCGATTTTTTTAACAGAATTGTTTAATTTTTATACAAATTCAATTTAAATTGTGTAAATACGTATTTTAGCTTTTATTTAGACTGTATACTTCCTATTTCCTCTGAAACGCACTTCTTGGCACATTATGCCGTTCTGCAGAGACCCGAGTCGATATTTTATTTTCCAAAACGTCCTGCGCCGCTAATTTCATGTCTTGTACAAACCATTCTCCACGGCCTTTGCCTGCAGGCTTTTCTTAAATGGAGGCATCGTCCACTGAAATAAAAGCATGTGTCAATTACATGGCCCATACAGCCCGACGTCAGTATGGCCCATACTACCCGACCGCAGCTGCACGGGAAAAATTTCCGAACCGTAACTACCATGGGCAACTCTTTAAACCTCTTACAATATATCCTAGACATGGTATACTATGATAATAAGTCAGTTTGCTTACCTAATGTTTTACCTATTTCGACACAACCACTCTCAAAAGTTATGCCGAGCAACACTGGAAAGGATAACAAAAACAAAATGAAGTATATCTTCCGACACGCTGCAATGACAACAACTGACTATTTGCACGTAGTGTCAAGATACAACCTCTCTTCATAGAGCTCTGTAGCGTGCTAGTAGCTAGCGTTAAATCTGAGAAACCATCAATTGCCCATAGTTCCCGCCTCTCCCCTACGTCTAATTTTACGATCAGTCCGTAGGCCTGCATCTAGCGCCGACTTCAATGACCGCCAAGTGCCTTTGCATCACGTACGCCTTTTTCGTGGTAATCAGTTTCGAACAATGCACACGGAAAACAAAGAAAGCATTTTGTTCGCCACAGTCACAAATCCAATTATTACGAAGATATATGTCTTTATTAAATTGTCTTTTATAAGTTTTTCCACGACTTTTATCGGTCAGTTCAATTTTGAGTACAGAAAGAAGACATCCATGGTCTTTTACTACCAGTTGTTGCAAGTTAAGGTTTCGCCGAGTTTAAAAACAATATCCATCTTTACATCACATTGACACGTAATTATAATTTTAAACGCCAGCGATGCGTAGATTAACATCGACCGACTCCCACTGACCACTGCTGGCCGAAAATACAGCTCATCTCGACGTTCTCGCGCCCGTGCGCCAAAGACCGTCGGCTATTCTCGATTTACTTCGTGTATGGATTTATCTGTATTGCAAAGGGCTGTGCTGCAGCGACGACTTTCTCGGAAATTATGAGTGCGTTGCGCTTGCGATTGTATAATTATACAGCTGTGGCATTTTTCGTAGGAGCAAATAATTATTAAAATGTCAGTTATGCACGATGAAATTATGGAAATTTAATATTTCCAATGAAATACTCAGTAAATGCTAAATGTTAATATTTAATGCTTAATGCATAAATTGAGCATTTATTGTGGTGGTTCAACAGCTTAGCAGCACTAATGGAATAGCCGTCCTTGTTGACAAGCCAATTGTAATAGATCTCAAGTTATCATTTTTGTAGCGATGATTTCTTCAGTTTTCGAAAATAATTATTAATTCACTTTGAAATTTTAGAATATTGTGCGTATGCTGGTATTGTCGTAACTCTAAATTTTATAAATCCCATTGTCCTCATTTACTCATGCACGACAAGCAGTTTCTAACTCCGTAGTTTGCTTTGAATACGCATAAATACATAGCGCGTTCAAATCTTCCAGTACATTTCCCTTTTCGCTTTGTTCTAGTATACAACCAAATGTGAGAAATCATTACAAGTGCTTCGTACACATCTAAAGAAATTAAACTATTGTCTTATCTTTTAAATATATCAGGCGCAAACTCCTATGAGGACGTAAATTGCATCATTAATAATAGAAAATGAAATACGTAACTCCCCAATATTTTTGCTCCTTGTTACGATCGTGTTTAATCATCCTAAACAAAACGCATACTCCGTGAAACGAATTTCAAGGGATAGTATGTAATAATTCAAAAAAGGATGGCGAATTGGTGGGAGTTAAAGATGGAGATTATTGCATAGGGTAACATACCGAATATTTATGTATTAATGTTGTGTGAAATTACGACCAAAAACTATTATATATATAGTGGAAAGGGCAGATATGTAAGTATAATTTAGCTTCATACGACGTGCCTGTGAAAGAACAACATATTTCCGTGAAAATAGTAAGTTTATCAAGCACCTTCTTTTGTATTCAAACTTTTAAATGAAAGAAACTGCTTCTTCTTCTTGTGTATAAAATTGAATGTATATAAAAGATGCATTATCTCTATTATTCTGCTGTGGACACATACCATCTACATGACAAGACACATTTCAAAAATTGCCTTTGCACAGAAGGGAGGACCAAAGCGATCAATAATACTCCAAACTTAACCAAATGGGTTCAATACAAAAATGGAATGAAAACTACAGCAATCTATTTAAACTAACCATAATAAATAACATCGATTTTCAGCAGCTGCGGAAGTGATATTTTCGAAGAAATGTTTGCCTTGAGAATCAAAAAGTAAGAGGTAAGAATAGTAGAACATCTATAACCCCTAATGAACCATATCGTCTACATATACGCCCCACTTGTCCAAAATAATCTTTGCGTTCCGATATTTCCGTAAGCTTCCTTTTCTTCTTTGCTGTGGTTTCCGTTTCCATTTTCATTACGGTAGTCTGTGTGTTCGTCCTTGTTAGGAAGCTGTACAGACTAAAGCATTTCACTACAATTGTATGACCTTCCGCTTTCCTAGATTGTACATCAAGATCATTAGTTTGTTCATCAACCCTAAATATGGCACTATTGTCTCCTTGCCTTCGCCTTTGTCAAAACTACTGTAATGAATCTGATTTAATGCTACTGTTACTTTTGAGACTTCAATTCACCTCATCAAACTCTTTATTTTGTGTCGACACAATCTCATCAAGTTCTTGTTGCAAACGCTATTTTACAATGTTGTTTCTATAATTTACAACATTTATTTTGCGATTATGGCACGTTCTTTCTTTGTGACCTGTAACTCCAAATGGAGTATAGGGTGCTGTTACGTTTCTTGGCCTTGATGATAGTTGCGGTGGTTCAATGGCTAGATCAGCGTCCCTGCCCTGTTTGCTAGCTGAAAGCATTTTTATATATACCGATATTGACAAATGTGCGCACAAACTACAGCCTGAAAACATGACAATGCTCATTGATGGTTTTATTACGAATATAGATACATTATTATTACTACTAGGATCGCCGGATGGTCGAAATTCGACCACAACATCTATATATTAATACGTAGTCAAATACAAACAATCGCACCTGTTTTACATTGAATCTTTATTGTATTTTAGAGTAAATAAAATAAAAATCGCGCTCTACTTTTTGACAAAATCGTTGAAAAAGAAATTGAAGTTTCCTATTTGTCTCTTATATCGTTACTTTTAAGTGCTGTTCAACGAAGAGATCGTAGCGCGGTGGATAGGATCTAGGTTTTACACCCCTGGGAATGTGTGTTCAAGTCCTGCTCGTGTGCCTTTTTTCAATCTCTTCCTGCACAATATCAACAAATATATTTCATTTTATGCAAAATAATTTAAAAATAATATTTTTCGCCATGGTAATTTTCCGAATAAATTACCACGGCGAAATATATTATTTTGAATAATTTTCCATGAAATGAAATATATTTGTTAATATTGTGCACGAAGAGATTGAAGAAAAAGCACATGAGGAGCACTTGAACACACATCTCCCACGGGTGGAACCCCTAGACCTTATCCACTGCACTACGATCGCTTCGTTAAACAACACTTAAAATTAACGATAAATAACGACAAGTAGGAAACTTCAATTCCTTTTTCAACGATTTTCTCAAAAAATAAAGCACGTTAGGGCAAAAGCTCATACCTAGATATATAAGACCGATGAAAATCCTGGTGTTCCACTTGTTACCGACGAATACACAAATGTAAATGCTTGACACGAACGGATGAGCTGAACAGACAATTATTTTATTCATTCGCAATGTATTGAGACACCAACTTAATCCACTTAATCTGCTTTTATGCAATCAATATTATGCATAAAATATGTACCAGAAGACGACCCACTGCGTATTAATATATAGATTACAGAATGTAGTAAAGCAGTAGAAGGGTTTACGCTTAAGGCATGTACAGTTCCGTTGCATACTTTAATTAATTGCATCCATCAAGCTTTCTAGCGCGCTTTGTACAATAAATTATCTAAGGTACTTAATTGGATTCGCAAAGATAAGTGACTTTTTGTAATAGCGATATAGCTTGTACAACTGCAGAATAGTTTATGGAAATTTCGTCTATTTGTAATTGAACGTCCAAATTGGAAAAAAGTTGCTGACTCTCTCGAATCGCTACAGATTCATTTGATTTAAATTCTAAAATCGCATCCTTCACATTTGCGAAATATGTATCGGAACCATGTTTTAACCATGCTCTTAGATTAAGGCCATTTGGTCCAATTTTTTTTTTGCTGCAGCTGGACGCTGGAGCTAACATAAACACATTATAGCGCCCAATTAGCCGATAAATGGATGGCAGCTTAAATTATTGATGGTTCATAATTATATTTACAAATTACATTAAAGAATTCAATCAATTTTCATAAAAAATTTGCATTTGTGTAGTATGAACCAATTGGTCTCTTAATACAAGATTCGTATTGTTTTTTAAATCTAACAGCAGGGTTAAAAGAGGAATACCGATAAACCTTAGTAATGAATCCAATAGGTTCATATCTACAAAATATATTATCTGCGAATAAAACACAAATACTATATAAATTTTCTTGTAATCTATTCGAACTAATTGTATGTATAACCTGAAATAAAGAACATAATAATAAGAAGATAATTAAAAATAATAAGGAACATTAAATCAACAAAAAAAAAAATTTACGAATAGAATCATAGCCAATCGTCACTGTCGGCGATATTGCCATCCGAACTAGTATTTATTTCTGCATGTTTTAGACATAAAACCTTTTGCATAACTTGCAAAAGTACTTTGAGTATCTTTGTTTTCTGTATTGTATGCAAGAGGCACATCTTTTTCGTGTATTTAATCCTGTGAATATAGATTTGCGAAATATCTCAACATTCGCCTTAATGGAACTGTGAGATTAAATAGAGCATGATGAAGCACATACACGTCCTTTAAAAATGCAATTAGTAGGGGAGGTTTCGGTTAGTTAGCGCACGTAATTTGTTGACAAATTGCGATTTGTTACTATCTTGATAGAGATATCCAAAATAATAAAATACAGTAGCCTTCCTGATATTAAACATCTATTGTAGTGCAATAGAAACGGGTTAGGAAGTTACCACTTTTCGAAAATGTCTCGTTGGTAAGTAAAGTATTGTTCATTAGTATTATGTATTGTACTTCCTTATATTTGCAACAATTTTTTCAGGGATATACCGTCAAATTATAGATTTTCGTATATCCGCAGTATTCTTAGAATATAGTTAGTTATTCCGCACATTTGAACCAGATATAAGATACTTGAAACTGGAACTGCTATTAGTGTTTTATGACACAACCATGCCGAGGTTTGTCAGCACAATATGTTAAAGAAAACCTATAATACTTATAGATACGCCCGAAAAGAGAAACCTAATAAACCAGAAGCAATATTAAAGATTCGAAAAAACAACATTAAGAGAATATCAAACAGAAAGAAAAAAAATTGAGTGGTGTTGGCGATAAATGGGTGCAGTATATTTCTTGTAAATTATGGGCTCATGAAAAATATGCAAGCAGTAATAGGTTTTATAAGTGCAAAAATCAAAATTTATATAACACAAATAAACAGATAACCTATTCATTGCGTCTACCTGTCCGAATGGACGCGCTACCCAACCCCATTAATGGGATGATTTGATACATTAAACATTTTAAACCATAACTGTAAACCCTGATAAATAATGTACAATTGCGAATTTATCAGCAAATTTTGTTTGTATATTAAAATAACCGAGAAAAATAATATTCGTAAATTGTGTCAGCCAACCACGGGTTCCCTTACTGATATTATATAAGGGTATGAACGAGAAGATAGACGAACTCATATTTGTCGAAGTTAACGCAAAGGCTATATTATCTTAATATTTGGGCATCGTGAATCTATTACGTTGATTGTGCGCTACGAAACGTTCAGTAAGTTATGTCTCATTAATTAGTTAAAGAATGCCAACGAAACGGCAGTTAAGTGAAGTATTACGAGGAAAAGTTATTTTACTACATGAGCAAGGAGTAGCGTAGTGCAAATATCGAAAAAAATTGAATGTTCTGCATGTGCTGCCCAAAACATTCTTAAAAGATACGCGGGGCGTGTTTTATGTATGCGGCAGCTTAGTAATTTAATGAGTAGTTTGTTTACAGTGAACGCTTAAAAACAGCAATTTTGTGAAAGAATGGAGATTTCACGTGAAGGTCGGACGATTGTTTACGATTTTAGTAAAGACATAACTCAACAATAATGCATAGAATAGTTTCCTTCAACTTTTGATAATGAACGCAGCGCTAGAAAATACTATTTGCAAGTAGTTAGTCAATTTTGTCGTCGTGCGTCCGTCAGAGATAAGTTGCGTAAAGGTCGATGGTTATTGATTAACTACTACACGTGTTTATTGACTGAATTTTATTAGTGATGCAAATTATCTAACAATGATCAAACAATGAATTAAGCGTCTGGCTTGCTGTACTGCTATATGCACACTCTCTAGGTCAAGAACGACAAGGCAAAATTTTCTTCCGACCAAGACGGTCAAAAGCTGCGCAGGCGCTATAAGTATATGAGTATACAGTCGACCAAACTGTTATTCCAAAAGACATCGATGCTGTGCATAACATGTGACTTCAGTGACATATAGGGATTATCGGGCATATCGGAGAGTGCGATACATGCGATCTTGAATGAGCATTTAGCTATGAAAATGATGTGTTCCCGATGGAACACTGAGCAGCGATCCACTATTTAGGTGTTCCAAAAGTTTTTCGTTCAGGAAGGACTTCCTAGAAAGTAAACGCTTGTTCCTTCGGTTCTATTGGACATGTTGCAACCATTCCTCTAGATTCTAGAGTATAGATGGGCAACCTCCGGCCCGCGGGCCACATGCGGCCTCGAGTAAGATTTGCCCGGCCCGCTACCGAATTTTTTCGTTGCATATTAGCACGTCCCGTCTAAACTTAATTCATAATGAATCATAAGGATACCACAAAAATGTATATTTTTCAAGATTACTCGCTGCATAAAACTTCTACAAAAAAGGTTGCTCATGCCTGCTCTAGAGGATCAAAGAACATTTAATGCAGAATGGTATACAATAATTTGTTCCCAGAAATCAGCAATAACAACCGAGAACGTCGCATTATTCTGCATCATGATAATGCCAGTTCTCACATAGCACCTCAAACAATTTACTATTTAGAGGAGGAAAACATCTAATTAATGCCTCATTACCCGCATTCATCTAATTTAACGTTTAGCGATATCTTTCTGTTCCAGAATGTCAAACAAATTGCATGGACAACGATTTTCAGCACCTCAAGAAGGTGTCGCAGCCTCCTCTTTTGTGATACCAACTTCAAAGTGGAAAACATGTTTTGAGACTTTGTTTGAACGCATGTATAAATGTATAAATCTTAAAGGCGAATATTTTTAAAAGCAATAAAGCAGTCTGTTCCAAAATTTGTTTCGTCTGTCGTATCAGATGACTGAATCATATTGAAATCCTCCTAAAAGCGGAAGAAAATCAAAAATAATTGTTTGAGATCCTCTTTTTGATCGAATTTTGTAGCGCGATAGGCGTAAAAAGTTACCTGTCTATAACATATGGCCGCAATTACACATATATGCGCACTACATCTGTACCTACACGTGTAATATTTATAGTTAACATGCTAACTTAAGATTATTACTTGTTTACGTTAAAACATAATATTTACACATTAATCGTAAGCCCATGTTCGAATTAACAAAGCGTGATATACAGGACAAAAATGAATATAACAATATTTTCATTAAAAAGCTCGGGCTTTTGGACTTCGCCGCTCGTTTTTCCTCCGAAAATCCCATAACCTAATTATCCACGCAAGACCGACATTCGCGATTCGTTCCGCTATGTGGCGCAGCCGACAAATATCATTAACACCTCGAAAATACATAACAAATTGCGCTTGGATCGACCGCCAAATGCAAATTTCTCGATATTATTATTCAATATTGAAATTGAGCGGTTGCCTGGACATCAATCAAGGCAATGGCGGTGTCGGCTTTGTACGCGAAACACGACAGTGTCAAGTATCAATGAAAAATGAATCACAAGCGATCCGATACTGTTTGCGTTTTTGCCAGCAAATCAATAATTATCCATACGAGAATCCGCTGATATTTGCGAAATGCATTGGTTCGTTCTGCATTTTTCTCTTTTGTTTATCCTATGGCATATCACTGACGTTACAATCCGGTTAATCATTCAAAAACCGAAGCAGTAGTCAGAAATAGAAGGTTTATGAAAACACTAATTAATGCTATTATAGAGAACAAATTTAGAACTGGTTGGAATTTTTTAAGTGGTATACTGTAATTTTTCAGAAAATCGATTTTTTATAGGCTTAATAGATGCTTTGAACCTTCCTTGAAATTTCGAGCACTTCCTCAAGCGCGTCCTACACCTCCGAAACGACTATCTGCGTCAAATAAATACCTGCTGGGAAGGTACAATGTTTTACTTTTTGATTCCCAACTGGTCTAATACACTAAAAATGTCGTTAAAAAGGTTTGTGTTGAGTTAGAAGCATTTCCGTGTTTAGTTCAGAAGTGAAAAGTACGTTAGCGTGGTGTCAGTACATGTACAAAAATGACATAATTTCCGCGCTGAAATCACGGTATTTATGTGTAGTGCTGATTTGTAATCTCAGACTACTTATAAGCTACCATGAATGACGCAAAAGATTACCCGCGCCTGAAAGGTAGGAATTCCTTGGACGCCATAAATCATAAGATGCCGCTTGCCGAGGAGATTTTTGACACCATCAAACCGTCTTATGAGAAACTGAGCCGAGACAAGTTGCTAAACCGTTGCTAGGGAAGACTACACGCAAAATACCAACCAATGTTTCACTGCTATTGCTTGGAATTTGACTCCAAAATATGACTCAAGTGGCAAAAAGTCTTACATAAATATAGTGATTGATATTGCTATAGAATTTTAGCAAATGACAAATATTCTGCAAATCATGAAAGTTTTGGAGATGGTTATTGTTTTTTGTCTTGAAGCCGATGCTAAGCGGATCAAGGACGACGAGCTGTCTGACAGATACGGCAAAAGAGGCACGCTCTAGCATACAATGTTCAAAGAAAGACAATAAGGAAGAATATTTGAACATCGAAGGGCAGCTGGGATAGTAGGTTAATGATAACAAAATTTAAATAGTCGAGTTTTTCATTTTTTCCATGTCCATAACACATTTCAAAACTTTTAAACGCGTTTTTATCGATTTTTCAAAGCGGCACGCAGCAAAACTCCAATAATTTTTATTCTATTCATTTGAATTTTTGACTATATTTTTAGACTAACATTTTGAATTGAACACGTATGGCATTTTCGATAAGTTAATTTAAACGCTATTTATTAACAAATGATGGCTCTGTTTTTGTCGAAAATTGAATGTTTTTCTTCAAGTACTCGCCAATCACATTAAAAATATTTTTTAAATTCCCTACGTATTTCTCTAGCTACAGTCGTGTAGATTAAGTTATTTTTTATTATTCTGGATTCAAAATTACACCAGTTACACTGCGTGCCGCAGAGCGCCTCAAATTCAACATGCCTCGCGAGAGTGGCTTCGGCGTCGCCATTTTTTAATATTTATCGATGATAATTTTTATTTAATACTTAAAAATATGTATACTTAATAACTTCCTAGAATATTATTGGCCTATCACCTTTTTTCCATAAAAAAATGTCAAAGACACGTTTTTTAGACTGTTACAGTGGTGTTAGCCTTTAACCCATTTACGTTAAAAAGTATTGTAATTTTTTTTGTAAACCGACTGTAACCTGCTTTTCCATTGGAATCATTTTTTATTAAAATCTTGAAAGCAGCAACGGCAATGCTCTGGAATAAATAAACGAAAGACAAACATTGGCAAAAATTTTGACGAAAGTAACAGATGGATTAGGTGTTACTGGCTTCAATACTCTTGGTACTGGACTATGGTAAAAGAGAAGAAAAGATGATAATAAAAAAGTCGTAAACTTGAACGGTACGGGAGTTAGTCGTTACAATTCGAATAATTCACTTAGTTGGTTATAAATTTGGAGATCCAAGTCGTACTGGCTCAATGGAAACGGCGTAGGTTCAAGTTTGAGAATTTATTAGCAATAAAGCGTCACTCTCCTATTATAAAACTGGATCGCATCTAAGTTTCTGGAAGTAAAACAAGGTTATCCGAACCGTCTACGTTACTAATTATTTGTGAAGTTGCAGAACTCAAACGAGTGACGCGCAGGTAATATAAATTCGCTTATAATAAACTAGCTCGAATGTCAAGAACAATAAGTGGCTTCTATTGTATTTATTTTCTTTTAATTTAGAGTAATTACGTATTTCTGATATCTTAACATATGACGGTGTCTGATATCTTAACATATGACGTAACGTGGACCTCATACGCAGTTTAAAAATTAAATGCTTCCAAATGTATATTTGCCATATATTTTCAACCACATTTAATTCCAAAGCATGTAAGGTCTACGGTTTTCAATTATAACTTTTCGTTATCCATAATACACGACCGGGAGTTCCGCTGGGGAATTGAAACACAGGAGAGAGCAGGCCGATTAGAAGCTCTCCGAAAATCCTAATAATCATTTTGGTTGTACGTATTACCATGTGTAGAGGGTGTTAGTTGGAAGAGAAACGGGTATTAGAATTCAGAGTCCAGGCGTCCCCTCTGTCCTCGATCCAGCAAGCCCTCTCCTAACTTGTACACCACACATAAATTTAACATTATCGGGCCAAACCTCAAAACCACAGACGATGTAACATCCATACATACATCGCGGAGTTTCACTGATTTGCGGCTATAATCGAAGAGCAACTATAAACAACTATAATTTTGGAAGGTTATGGGACAAATACATTGCACAACGTTATACCCATTTTCGATGTATGCCGTAATTATCATGCCGACGAAGTGTATAATTGAGTCCATCGATTACAGTGACGCTTTCACCAGATGATGTACGGTGAGAGCATCAACGAGAGACATTTATTCAGCATTATTTGACATCTAATACGGACTGCTGCATCTGACATTTACCAAGTTGTGCTTATATGCATATACAGAGAGATTTTAAACAATTGTCCTGATCCTACACTACTTTCCATAGTCCTCACATCAATATTTACTTCTATTTAAAGGCAACGATTTTCAGTGCCGCGGTGTTTGTGATAAGACATGATTATGAAACTTGTATAAAAATGTCTGTATAAAATCTAAATCGATATCACTAGTCTGGAATCCGTTTCAGTGAATACAGGACTTTTACGTATTTCTAAAGGAACGAAAACCGGCAAATAGGTTTAGTTTTGAAACGAACTTGGATAACGGCAAAAAGTGATGAATGCTAAACTCAAAAAGACATGCACAGAGCGCTAATGAAAAATAATTGAAAACCACAGCAGTGAATATACAGAAATCCACTAGTTACTAAAAAGCCAACTTCAGATAGAGAAGTAGTAGCAAATATTGATGCGAGAACTATGGAAAGTACTCTAGGACCAGGACAAGCACTTAAAATTACCGGTTATATATATATATATATATATATATATATGTAGTATTTAGTAATGAAATGTCAATTCGATTATTTCAACGGGTGTAGTGCTTTTTCCGATTAGGTATTGTAATAACAGACATTCATTTTGAAATATTTATATTATATATTATATATATATTATAATACTTTTGATGGACAAAAGGATGCTAACGAAATGAATAATCATTTTTTAAAGATATGCTATATTACTGTATCACATGAGGGTGTAGTGAGTCTTTTTGTACAATATTATTTTGCACCAGCAGGCTCAATTTCAAACAAATTAGTTTTGGAAAAAACATTTATTTCATAATAAATGGTTAAAAGTACATGTACATTTTTATTCTTCTGCAATTAGTGCCAATATCAATAATTCTGTCAGAATGGATTTCTATTTCTCAAAATCTGCAGTTCCCAGTATTTCCTACTTGAAAGCATCCAACAAATCCCAAATCCAAATCGTCCAAAACGATCAACGATGCATACTGTGGTAGTCTTCTTGTACAAAGACCCCGCGAAAGGTTGTCGCGGGGTAATGATAAACAGCAAGGTTACACAATTCCACTTTAAACACAAATGGCTGTAGGAAGCATTAAGTAGGTTAATACAAGGGTTACAGATTACAAACTGACATAATTAGGTGGAATCACGAAAGACAAAATGAAAACGCTGCGACAGAAAACCGTAGAACATTTGGGCAGCGTAAAACTGGTGCAATTGATCTCGTTCAATTCAAGTTACGTTGTTGACCGACTTAATAGACATTAAACACAATCTTTTTAGATAGTATTTCTACCACTAATAGGTCAATCAAACAACAATAATTGAGGCAATACTTATATTTTCAGAAAGTTAAAATAACGTTTTCGGAGAACCTTCGTCAGTCAAAATATAAATATATCTACGTATAAACAAACATTTGTTTTATTTGGAAACTATCAACAAAAACTCATTCTTGATGTATAGGACCTGTAAAATTTTATTATAAATAATTGTTTTAATTTGCAACAGCACGTTTATGCAAACCAGGAAAACAAACAAAAACTTATATCAAAAAATCTTTGTCAAAACTCTAATAATTATGTTCAAGGACTACGAAAAACCCAAACAAAAACTTACTTTCATAATTATTTTTTTTTAAATAATTTTGTTTTCAAAATCAAAGTACTGCCCTACATCTTTGTAATATTTTGTTATAGCGGTCGCACCAAAATCATTGCCTAAATAATATTTATAGTTATATAACCTATTCATTAAATATTTTTTTGTCTGACCGATGTAATAACCATTACAGTTTTTACAGTTTGAAAAAATGTATAGGACCTATTTCAAATTGCAAATTGTACGAGCTATTGAATTACATTCAGATTTGGTGTAGGATCATTCAATCGTTCCGACACGCTCCACAGCGTATGTTTACTGCCCCCGTCTCCATTATATCTCCTATATTTCACTTTTTCCGCTGATCGCTCGAACATTTCTCTCACCGCAACCACTTCCATCTTACCAGCAGAACCGCTATCGTGCATACTTCATCGTGATTACTCTTCCAAGTTTCATATTCCACTGTGTCAGACTAAGTTTTCCATAAATTACATGATTGGCAAAAACTTGATGTCAATGACTTTATTGGAGTATATTTCAATGAGCGTGCTGATGCCAAACAGTAAAGAGAGGCATCTCTTTTCCACGTTCCGTCCCCGGACACTATCAATTCTGATGGAGGATTGCCTCTCTTAGCGTTTTCTTCCTTCTCTTCTTCGGCTGCTGTTTTCGTTATGGTGTCATAGACTGCTTGACTCGCGTTATAAATATTTTCCAGGTTTGCGTAATATGTGTTTTGACAAATTCCTTGACAAATATCCATTATGCTAGAAAATAGAACGATTCCTTTGAAACCAATGCCTAAGAGTCGCATGCCAAGAACTGCTCGGCGGTCTACTTCGAAAATCTTATCAATCAAAGGACATGAGTTTACATAATGCACACCACAATTGCACTTCACTGCTATTTTGAAGCCCAATCCACGAGGACTTGCTTCACTAAAGATTATATTGCCTTTACACGTCTTACACACGACAAGTGCACCGATAGCTGAGAAGATAGAGAAAAAGTTGAGAATACTACAACCGTGTTCTCTGTTTATACGAAAGTCGTCGTCCCCAGTATTTTTCAATATTTTCGCTGACGTACTGGTATGCTCAGTATCAGCTTCGGAACTATGTCGATTTCCTTGAAATGTTCTTTTTTTTTTTTGGTATAGGCTTACGTGCTTGGCCACCTCGCTTGCTCTTTCGATCCATTTTTGAATTACACACGTCTACTCTGTTCAGCGATCAACAGTATATTGATCATTTGTCCTTGGGTATTGCGCAATGGAGAGGGAAATTCCCCAAGCAGGCATAAGGGGTAAACAATGAACACAATGGTGGAGGGTATAAGTGCCGCGCCGCAGCCCGAGCCTCTGTAATTATTAGAGTTCTACGTATTTCGAATTAATATTTTCGAGACACATTCTCAGAACCCCAGACTATAATAAAATGCAAAACAAAATCGAATTTTCCCAAGCAGGCATACCGGGTAAACAATGGATACAACGGTCAAGGGTATAAGTGACGGACCGCAGCCCGAGCCTCAGAACTATGAGAGTTCTATGTATTTCGAATTAATATTTTCGAGCCACATTCTCAGAACCCCAGACTATAAGAAAATGCAAAAAAGAAAATCGAATTTTCAAATTTTCTAGAGAGTAATTTCCTCTTAAGTATTACTTAATTGCAAACTATTACATCAGTGTACACACTGTTTATTTATATTTCTGATACTATTATTAGTGTAAATTACAAATTTGGTACATTTAATCATAATCTCATTAGCAATTGTATAATTCTATAAAAAATTGATATGATGTTTATATGCAAATTCTAATAACGTATTAAGCTTTTTCTTGGAAAATTAAACAATTTATTTGTTGCTTTTTCTCGTAGGTTTATTAACTTAATTACAATAAGTACATATAATAATAATAGTATTCACGCTCCCAAATTTTGAGTTGAATATAACTCATATACAAGCCTTACGAATGACTATGCGTTATCCCAGCATTGCGCTATGTTCGCATTCAAACACGTTTTTCTCAGGCAACCGCAGAAAAACGCAGCTGAAATTAAGAGGGTTATTTATGGAGGATTTAAAGATACCATTGGTACCATTCTCAGATGGTAGCTCCCCGTAGCATCCTGCTGGAACCCTTACTGAAATTCGGTTTGTAGCAAAGAGTACACCTGTCCAAATTATTTACGATATTACAAAATATATGTGGTGTTTATTAACAATTTCTTTGGTTACATACACTCTAATTACTATTACACCTAACATAATAATAATATTATGAATTGAATAATAATTTATGGAACGGGAGTACATTGTATGTTTATCAGTAACAAAGACTAAATTTTCTGGTTGCGATAAGTCTGACTTTAGGCGACGATGTTTCATATTAAATTGGTCGCAATCATGGCCTAATTCTATTTTTCAGGTATGTACATTAACTATTTAACTGTCTAATAAGATCACAAATTTCAACGGATTCATACCTTCCCAAAATAATTTTTTTCGCACCTGAACCACTGCGCGACGTGAGTGGACCTTCTCATTGTGAGAAAATCATTTGTCATACCACATTCAATTTACATAGGTCATTATTTCGAACAACTGGTGCTTGGCAGAACAAAAACTAACTGCTGTCTGTTATTTACATCAATACTGCATAATAAGGTTGAAAGAGTATGTAGACCATGCCATGAACGTTCGAAACAGAAAGACACAAATCGAAACCTACATGGTGTAGAACCTAAATAAGGAGCACTGTGAGAACATCTCGCAGTTATACACAAGATGAGTAGGCCACGGGGCGAGTTGAGTAAAGGACTATGAAACTAAATAACAATATCGAAACGCACTACCAGGCGAAATGATCCCGCATCTTAAAGTCACTGGATTAAAAACATGCAACTTTGAAAATACAAATCGATATTTTCTGGATAAACCACATATCGTCCGTTCGAATTATCTCGATCAGTTTAAAATATGAAATTATTATTTATTATTTTCGTTATTAATACAATATTAATTTGATTATTATTTGAACTTGTACAATTAGACCTGGATATATACCGCTCACAGTAATATGATTCAGCTTCTCTAATAGCACCAAATTGAAATATAATGGATCGCATTCATCTCTGCCGCCTCAATTGTCGATACTTCAAACAATAATATGATTGCATTCAATTTAAGTATATTGCTGATATTATGACTTCGGTTCAAATTTATTTTGAAACTGATGATTTCAGTTTAGTATGAAGTTTCCGAACGTATTAAAATAAAATAACTGAATCTACTTTACATTCTATATAGAACGCCAGTTACAGTATCAGTTTTGATAAGGCTATCATGTCATTTAGACCTAGGAACATCAAGAACGTCGATCATTTTTCACTTTGCTAACTGAAAAAGACAAAATTTGAATTGTACTTTAGTTTGGTTAGAATTGCAGTTAATACATAATCTGACTTACGATGCCTAAACCATCAGTGCTGTTTTACTTGTATCTCCTTAAACGCAACCGGTGTGGGTCTCCCTATTAATGCAAATACTGTCCTAATCAGCGCCGCCTGAAACACTGCGTGGTAGAACTGTATGAATTATGTTCTGCCTTGCCATCTTCGTTGTATTAACATCTTCACATCGGGTCGCTGGAGTAACAGAAGACTATACTCACTTCAACTTGACTTCATATATGGTTATGAAACTAGTTATGGCAAAAGCTACTTAAAATAGCTAGCGAACAAAAGAAATTGGCACAATATTAAACATGAAAGGCCGCCAGTGAAATTACATATGCATCAATTTTATTAAACACATTTTGTACTCACTTTTCCAAAGTAACGCAATTGAAGAGATGTAAATAAATACTACGGAGTTACCAAATTCATATTGATATAAGAAATAAAAAACTTAGTAACGCAAATAAAAAGTACATAAATAAAGTATAGTAAATGATGCGTCAACTAGGTTCCTTTTGAAGGTGCAGCAATTTATTACTGAACCCTTAGTTTCTACTGGATTATATGAAGGAGTTCTTCCCCTTAATTTAAAAATATAAATAATATAATTAACATAGACCAATATCACCTTTGTTAGTATTCAGTAAAATATTGTGTTTTAACAATTAGGTTTCTACATCTCTTGGAAACTACAAATATTTTAACAAATTGCTAAATGATGAATTAAGACAAATAAGTGAAAGTTTGGACGCTCTCAGTAAAAATTCGCGGTTAAAGGAAACACGTATACAACCTAAGCAGCTATGTACCGGTCTAAAAATCGAGTAAGAATAAAGTCAAAAATCTGAAAAGAACATCAATTACACAATTCAACAAAATTAGATTCTTTTGCTGCCACCTAGAGGAAACACATAATGTCTTGCACAATTTTTGACAGTGAATCCAGCCGCAGAATTGTTCTAGCACGTCAGGATTTCAAGATATCGTAACCTCAAAACACCAACAAAACGGGCTTTTGTGATATTTAATGTTGAACAACGAATTTTTATGCTCATTTCTGCTAATGATATTGTGGCTGCTTCACATTTGAATCTGACTCCGCAGTGTGTAATTAATGTACTAGAGAGGTTGACAATGCTAAAGTGATAAATATGCAGTGACCCAACAAACTTCGTTTTGCCCAAATTTTTTTGTCGACTTTTCTTTTTCCTAAACCTTCGCGTAGCAATTACAAACAAACCCGTAGAAGGAAGTACCCAATTTGGTCCAGTCGTTTTCAAATTTTAAGCATCCGAACAAACCACGATCCATTTTTATATATACAGATGATGGTGTATACTAATGTACGAGTTAGTCTGTAGTTAATTTAATAAATACATTGGATTTAAGTGTCTCTTAAATATATATCAACCCACCATAACAACACTATCACTTAGTACTATTCTTCCCCTTTAAAATTTTGCAATAAGTTTTCCTGATAATTATTAGTAAATGTGAGAAAAGTTTGTCTAAAATATAATATATGAGAAAAAGAAGTCGGACTGCAACCAACGAAAATGAATTTTTAAGCGAAATAATAGTACTAAGTGATGCATCAACAGAAATGAGCAAAATGATTCGCTGTTCCCATAATATAACCTTGAATATCACCGAAACCCATCTTTTTGGTGCCTTGAGGTTAGGATATCTGGCAAAGGAATCGCTGGCTGAAAATGTCGGTAATAACGCATCAAGCTAAATCTGAAAGTTAGAACTAGTATTGTTAAGGATGTAGAGTGATAGAAAAACCACTATGATCTTTTCAAACAAAAAAAAAAGGAATTATTTTGGAAGATAATGGAAGATAGTACTTTAGACATATGGATTAAAATTTCAATTGTTTAGCTCGCAAAAACGAGAATACGAGAATTAGAACGTTGAGAAAGAAAGACATTGCGTAAGATACATGGAGGTGTGGAAAACGAGGATAGTAGAACAAGAAACAAGCAAGAAAGTGATGGACCTATACAACCAGACCATAAAATACGAGCCATAACAAATACTGATAGGAGGACTATTATAAAAATTTTGGCTTAGCTTTGAACGACCAAAGATATGTATACCACTGCCTTCTTCAAGTGTTAGATTTCTAATTATCGTGTCACATTGTGAATCATAAATATTTTTAAACTTACAAATTGCGTGTATTTTAATTTATTCCTCTATTTGTGTTTACTCTAATTCCTACAACAAACCAGATTTCTACCCTTTGTATAAGTTATTACTTTTTGAATAGTTAGTCTATTCTTGTATTGCAAAGCAAGCGACGCATAAAATGATACTAGCTTATTTTTCGTTATTTATTTCTTCGATCCTTCTATCCTCTCTTTTTCTGTTTTCGAGTTTTACTGAATACGTACTGTTTATTATTTTTCTTGCTGTGACCTTTTTTGTCTACTAATTGCTCTCTTTGCTCCATTGGCACATCAGTCAACGAGTGCAGTATACAATAATAACGATACTAAAACAACAAATAACATCTCATCTTTAGCTTATGTGTACGAAGTTTAACTCCTTTTCTTCGTGTTTTTCATACCAACCGAAGCGAAAACATGTCGAATAGATAAATAAGAAATGAGAATCACGCACGAGGAATCAATTCACGCTTCCGTTGGCTTTTGCGACACTTTTTGGGTATCGGTTTTTCATCGCTAAAAACAACGTGTGAAAGATCCGAGAAAGAAAGTTCTGGACAATTGCGGAGCCAATATGATTTTTCGTTCCTTGTGTGTCGAAACATATGCCGTCAGTTAAGAGAAAGTATCATAAGTCCAATTCTGTCATTAATATAAATTCAGATTCCCTTCCTCTCTGTTAAATCTATCATGCCTTTCTTCTAACTGATACTTCACTCAAATTTAGTTACTGCTATAGAACACCATATTCTAGATAAGTTCTTATAGTTGTATATTCTTGAAGTGAGTAGTGGCAAAAATTAATGCGAGTAAAACTATGTGTGTCGCTAGGATTATTGTCTGCTGAACTGAAAATAATTACATGCGCATATCGCATTCATATCCTTCCTATACTCACGTCAAAATGAAAGACGTATACTATACTATATAAGTCGGTCTCACAGACCGTATGCGTGAGTATAGGAAGGATATACAACAACAAAAACTTTGTCGTGCAGATCTTCGTAGTTTGACGAACAGAAGCCAGCAACAAAGGAAAATGATATCAATGTGCCCCCTAGTTTACCCATCTCCGCATAAACACACATAAATTGCTAACTAGATAAACTAGTTAATATAAAATATTTAATGCAGTTTTCTATTTCTAACTAATTCACAGCTGTAAAAGTTTAAATGAAAAACTTTCCTTGTAGGTCTAATGCTTTTTTCATTAATAGATAGATTTAGGAATTCGCTAAAATTCAGATACTTAATGTTACGTCGCAAGTAAAGATATTTCGTTAAAACATCAACCGATGTACATTTACGTTTTTGCGGTACTTTTGGGTCAACTTATACCTGCTCTAACGGGCATACAACCCCGGGAAAACAGAAATATTTGCTATTTCTCCCCCTTAAATATTCTACATACTTCTTTACACAGCAGATCTCAACGAACACTCGATGTATTAACACTTGTCAGAAATACTTGTCCATTGTAAATATTGCATATATATAAACCTTGTTTACGATTAAATATTTTAAAACAAGACAAACAAAATTATTCACACAATATTAAGTTGGCGTGTGAAAGTGTATGAATTGATTTACTTCATTCAGACACAACACTTAAAAAATAGTGGAAAATTAACATTGAACAATAAGACTTCACAATACATCTTAATGTATGGGTTATTCATTACTTGCTTAAAGTCTTCTTCTGTATTTTTGTTTCTTTTCAAGTGTTGAATTTGATAAAAGTCAATAATCATGTGCTAATACTGAAGTATATTCATTGAAAATAGATTTTATAGATGGATACTTGCGAAACAATTTTTGTATATGTACAGACAAGTTTACAACGCATTGGGAGTGGCTACTACTGCAAGGTAAGTAATTAAACGAGTTTGCTCGAAAAAGTAAGTCATGCAAATAGTAATTTAAGAATTAATTGTGCTCGATGACCACCAGCAAAGAATAATTAATTCGACGCACTACTACCAATTCTTTGATCAAGTTAAAACTGCTTTTCGAATCAAACGACAAGATTAATTTATAAAGAGGGTGGACAACCCCACGTAACATACTGCAACCAAAACATATGAAAAATTAGACAAAATTTCTGGAATTGTATTTGATTTTTCCTTCTATATAAGTCCATGTGGCTGTCACTGCTTTTAAACTTTAAAAGAAGCTCTGGCACGACATAACGAACTACGGAGTGATGGAGATATCTTTTTGCTCACGACCTGTCCTTCTTCTTTCAACAGTGACTGTATGAAGAAAGTTCTGATCGGATGGAAAAATGTATATGTTAACATAATAATTTTATGTTATAGAAAAATAATGTATACTGTTTACGTTTATTTTGCACCAATAAAATGACAATAGGAAAGTTTCGTTTAAATGCGATCGTTCACGTAATTTGACCAATAAGAAACAAGAAAATATAGGGGATACTATATTCGAAGTTACTTGAATTGTTTATTGGAGATGTGCCAGTAACGAATAACACGCGTAGAATAAAAACGCTTCACTATATTTAACACACAAAAATTGTAACCTTCGTTTCGCCGACACACTAGTTTCGTCAGACTATACTATCAAATTGGTTTGAAACGAAAGTTACAATTTTTTCTGGAAATATAATGAAGTGTTTTACTCTACGAATTTTATTCTTAACTAGCTGACCCGGCGAACTTCGTATCGCCGTAAAATTAATAAATGTTTTCTTAAGTTATTACCTAAGTTTTATTAATTTGTTTATATTAAGATAAAATTAATTAAGTTGAATAAAAGTTCAAAAAGGAGCAAATTCACGTAAGAGCAAAGCATTTGCTTTATTGAATGTAAACCAAATGATTCGTGTATCGTTGTAGCACAACTTTCTGTTAAACCATTTGCTGAAAGGGCTGCATTCGTGTCGATTATCTTCATTGAAGCACCTTGTGATATACTATATTTTGCGACTTTATCTATTGTCGGAGCGTTGAATTGTCGTTCGTGTGTTCCAGCGGGGCGTTTATTTGCTCTGATTACGACTTTATAGTTATCACTTGGCATGCGATCCAACGCAGTTTTGAACAACCCAATCAATGCATGATGTTCATGAAGTATTTCCTGCAAATCTTGAAGAATTTTTCTTTTCATTGCGTTATTGATCGTTTGACGTCGATCAAGTTGGTCCTCCATATTGGCCGTGAAGTAAATTTGTAACAATTTTATGCTGTTCGTCTTCAACCGGCTGCAATGATCCAATTCTATGGTGAATTTGTTCTTGTATCTGTATAGTCGAAAGGGAAGTGATAATTAGTGATTTATGATTACCAAAAATGAAGGTTATTCTCGTATTAACAAACATTACCTTGAATGTCGGACTGAATCCGCGTTCTTCAATAATATTTACTCCAAATGAAGTCATTTGGAAACATGCGTTGTACCTTTAAGCGTTCGAAAAAATATCGTGATTCTTGAGCTTTGCCATGAAGCAATGAATACAAAGGCTCAGATGGCGGAGGCAACAATGGAAATTTAATCTTTCCACTTAGACAGCACAATCCAGGCGTTTCTTCAGCGAACTTCAATGTACCGCAATGGACGCACACAACCTCCATAGGGCCAACTCTAACGAAAGGGTGCGAGCTGTGGTCAATTGTGGAATCGCATTGAAATGTTTCTCGATTCAAATTAACACTTGAAGCATTTCTTCTTGCGGCTTGATGTTGTTGATTTCTGTGTTCTGCGACGATTTCTCATTGCCAACCGAGCCGTTTCACGTATGGCCTCTCTTTGTCGGGCCGTACTAACACGGCGCCCTTCTCTCGTGCGATTTCTTCTTCATCTGCAGTGGATTGATTCGCAATATTTCGCAGTTGAATTGCATTACGGCGTCGTTGTGAATGATTCGATCTTCTCTCTCGCGGCATTGTAAATAAGACTGTGATGGAAATAAAAAATAACCCCAATCGTTCCATCAATACTCAAACACATAAGTTATACTTAAGCTGCAAAACAAAAATAAATGGATCAATTATGCAATACTAAATTTAGTATTTAACAATAATCTTAGATTTCTTAGTGAAGTGTTAAACAAATCAATTTCATCACAAAACCTATTAACATTTACACACATTGATAGGACTGGTGAGCGCGAGTGGTGAATTGTAGCGGTAGTTGATACATAAAAAGACACGCATGTCTAGCACACAGCCTAGGAACATGAAAACTAAATTGCTGCAACAAGTCAGGAGCATAAAGAAAGTTGTTAATCAATTTATACACAAAGACAATCTGTGATATTACCCAACGGTTTTCCAAAGAAATATAGTTAAACTGAGATAACAACTGATCATAGGGATAGTTATGGGCAGAAATGAGTGACTAGTACGATAATAGAGAATCTTCAAAATTTTCTTTGCATCCTCTCAATCATGTTCGCATACTTCATATAGCATGGCTTCCACACTATAGAGCAATATTCGAGCTTTGTTCCAATAAGTGCATTGTAAAAGCTAATAAGTGCTTCATTGCTGAAATATTTGGTATTTCTTGTAAGGAACCCAAGCATTCTTAACAATTGTGTGCAGATATTTTCAACATGTAAATTAAATGTTAGCTTCTCATCAAATGACACACCTAAATCATTGAAAGACTCACATCTATCCAGAGGTGAATCGCAGATATAATATGAAGACATGATAACATGTTGTTTCCTCGTAAAACTCATCACTTTACATTTACTTATATTAAATGGAAGTTCATTTTCAAGACAGCGTTCAAGGTTGGTTAAATCATTCTGTAAGATTCCACAATCTCTAATATTTTCAATACGACGAAAATCTTCAGATCATCAGCATATAATAAGCAGTACGATTATATACAGTATGTGATGTCGTTTACAAAAATAAGGAAAAGCAATGGGGCCAACAGTGATCCCTGAGGAACTCCCGACCGAGACAAATATGGATAGGATGTAAAACCATGATACTCAACATAATTTGAACGTCCGGACAAATAGGATTCAAGCAATTGTATCCGATTGTTGGAGATACCAAAAGCATTCACCTTCCGTAGAATTTTAACATGTTGCACGGCATCAAATGCCTTTGAAAAAACAGTAAATTAGTAAATTGTGTCAACCTGTCCGCGTTCATCCAAAGCACCGGACACAAACTGCACAAAGGAGCACAAGTTAGTCCCAGTGGATGTACCCTTCACAAAACCATGCTGATTAATAGAAAGTCGATTAACGACATGGCTATAAATTGGTTTAGCAATCATTATCTCAAAAATTTTTGCAAAGGTATACATCAGAGATATCGGTCTGTAGTTTCTTATCTAGTTCTTGCTTCCAGATTTAAACACCGGTGTTGTTTTCGAGGTCTTCCAGCAAGTAGGAAAGGTTTTATGACGCAATATTAGGTTGTAAATATGAAGCAATGGAAGTCGGAGTACACATTGACAATCTTTAACAATAAAAGTAGGAACTGGATCTGGACCCATCGTCACTGTGGACTTCAAAGAACCCATAGCCCTCGAAACATTATGCTCGGTAAAGTTATGAACGGTCAGTATTTCAGTATTCAAAAATGTTCACTGTTTTCAACACTAACACCGCCAACGAAAACAGATGAAAACTGTGAGGCAAAAAAGCCAAAGCATTAGCAATCTGATCAGGAGAATTAATACGTCTGTCACCATCCATCATAGAACCAGCAATAGATGTCTCACTTCTACGTTCTCTAATGGAAGTCCACAACTTATTCGGATCATTCTGGATCGACTGATCGATATCTGATATATAATTCCTGAAGTCTCTATCAATGCTAGAACTAAGAAGCTTTGTATACTCTTTAAATTTATATTTGTGGTCTTCAAGACCTCTAGATCTGTATAATTTCAGGCAATGCCTCTTAACCTTAACCAGTCGACGTGTCTCGAACGAAAACCAAAACGGAAAGGAACTCCTCCCTGATACAGCTACTGGAACGCAATGCCGAAAATAGTCCTTTATTATATAATAGAGGTTGTCACATGCAATATTCACATCATCACCATCCAAAACAGAATTCCAGTTAGTTGTGGAAAACAACTCATACAATTGAGGAAAGTTGGCGCGTTTAAAATTTAATCTCATAATATTAGAGAACTCAAACCTACTATAAGTAAATCCGCTGTAGGTAAAATCGGACGCAATCGCCGGATGGTGAGGATCCTCTGGCACCAATGCAAAATCGACTTTATTACAATTACACACGGCATTCATTGAGCAAAAATCAAGTCCAGGTGTCTGTCATTTTGATTTTTACAGCTATTAATCTGACTAGCATCATTGGATACTAAAAAGGTACGAATGCTATAAGCTTTACCACAAGTAACGTCCTCCAAATCACGGACATTAAAGTCACCCACAAATACAAAATCATGCGCAAACAAATCCAACAGCCCAAGTCTATGAAATAGATGATCGTACATAAAACTGGGGTAGATGGAGGTATGTAAGTAGTAATAATATTTCTAGGCTTATTGTTGATAATCAATGAAATGCAAAGCACATCTATATTATATTGGAGTAAGTCCACATCAGGATAAATATCAACCGCACGACACAACAATGCAGATGCTATAGCGATTAGGACACCACCACCACAAAGTCAATAATTGTGAAGTGAATACTTCGATCTTCATTAATAATATTCCAGTGTTGAAGGTTTTCAACGCCTCTTGCTTTCGGAATTGTGTATAACTAGTTACACCCTGAATCGCGTCGAATTGATTTCGGACTACTAGTAATTTTTTGTTTTCTTTGACGGGGTCAGAATACAAAAATGCCGATATAAAAATTGGTAACAACGATAAGTCGAGAACGTATTTATAGTGTATGGTTTATAATCAACAATTTGGATCATGAAAAGATATTTACATGCAATATTGTTTCTCGGCGTTGCACTTTGAACCCCTTCAAATATTGGACATGTTATAGTAACTGTGTAAGAATATATTTGAGTAATCTTTTGAGGGAATACACATATATAGTGAATATTAGTTTGCTTATGTTTAGGGAAAGTCATATATTACAGAATAATAGCAAAAATATAACAAACCTAAATACAGAGGAAAGATGGGAACAGCTGTAGCGCGTGATAATGTTCGAACGGCTCCCATGCCTACTTCGGCAAATTTACAAATTTACAGAAGATCATGGCCCGTTAATGCGATGACTTCCTCGTAAATAATTATACCGCAGGATAGAAGAGACCTTAACAAGAACACCAGTATGGTTTTGCACATGGTACAGGTGCAAGAGAAATACTCATTGAACTAAGGTTAATAATATAGAAAGAGAAAATGATTGCGAGAGGAAAAGAAGTGTACATATTTATTTTATTTATTTATTTATTAACGTGAAAAAAGCTTTTGAGAAAAAGATATTCAATATATTGCAGAAAATAGGGATCTATAAATAAATTAATTATTACTTATCTAACCCCAAAATTAACTTTGTATGGTTTCAATGAAAGGCATTTTACAGGAGCTTTTCACAATCTGTGAAGTAGGTTTAAGATTTTGAGATTAGAGTAGCTAGAAAGCAGGGAGTGGCGCTATATTTTTAAGACCATTCTGGTCTTTTCTCCATATTATTGGAACGGTTTCGAGCATTTTACGATATTTAAAAAATACAGGCTATTGAAGGTTTTCAAATAGATACCCGGTACTTGGAGCATAGCTTTATGTACATGTAAAACATGGACAGTTTAGCAGAAACAAAAACGAATGGGGAAGTGTTCGGCCAAATGAATAAAAGTAGAAAGAAAGGGGTCAGTTTATACTGTGGCAGAATTGGCAAAGGCGCCAGCCCTGCCATTAGCAAATCAAGCGAATTGTGAAAAAAGGAAATGCATAACTTCTATAAATAGCGTGCGAGTACCTACTAGAATATTCGGGCAAAGGGACAGTCGCACCTGTTTGTCAGTTAGTGAATTGTGATTCCAACACCAAACAAGTGACATTGGTGCCTAAACGAAGAGACATATTAAGAGTTGAAGTAAAGTGTAAAGTTTCTTAAGCGTTGGATTTTTGTTAGATAAATTTAGTAAATAAAATACATCAGTATTTTATTCAAAGTATTCTACAATCTAGTGATCAGGTTCGTATATAAAGAATTTTGAAGAACAAAATCCATAACAGTGTAATGCATTTTCAGAAGAAAATTAATTGATCAAATAAGAAATAAGCGACAGGAAGCAGAAGTCACGAGGAAACGAAAAGGGAGGCTCCCGACAAGTGCGAACGGAAAGCTCTGACAAGCCAATACGTGAACTTAGAAGGGATAGAATGACACTATAAGAAGTAGAACTGATGACCATAGCGAAGCGGACTAGTTTCGGAAAAAATAATATTTGATGTTCCTTACTAATATTGCTCACGTTTCTTTAAGAATACCGGAAACTAAAGAATAATAAAATAGAAGAAATAATGAAAAGAGATATAGTCAAAATAATAAAACCACAAACGATACGATGTCACGGACATATAAATAGAAGAGATGAAACATTAACAATAAGAAAAACTGCCACGTGGGTGCCAGTCGAAAATAGAAAGCCAGGAAAACAAAAAGTGCGCTAAGAAGAGAAGATCATGCACCAAGTGAAAGACAGGCAGAAATGGAAAACAATAACACAAGCAAGGAAGTGGTTAGTGGATTACGCTAGCACAAGAAAAGAAAAGGAACTGAGTGATAACAATTTCTGCGGGAATAACAGAGCGTTCATATACGTTTGTATTTAGATATATATTAACGCCGAAGCTCGTTGATTTTTTAACTTGCATTCGCACTTCATTTCCATGTTTAGGATTTTAAAGGAAGCAATGAAGTGTGGCAAGAATCTTTTCTCATATTTATATTAATTCCAGAAATTATGTTTTTGAGATATATATGTTTCTATTTTGTATTCTAACATTTTTATCAAAATTCTACAACTTATTATCAAAGATATAGCATTTCCTATGTTTAGTCAATATTACGAGTAACTACTATAATAAGCTACCATTTTCAATAGAAATGTCATTAACATGAATATGAAAAAGATATATACTTCGATAATTTGCGTACTGATGAATGAAAGTCATACACAGCAGCGTTATAGGTCTTGTAGATCCCTGGCTTCAAATCTCCTTATGATTTCTTTCCATTGCATTTTATTCCTTGCCCTGATTTGCCCCACGCCTACATGACAGATCTTGCTTTATAGTTGATAGCCATTTGCTTTTAGGTCTTCCTCTTCGCTTCTTCCCTCCATCTCCAGTCGTGAGTACCCTTCTAACGTCTGTTCTCCGCCATTCTTATCGAAGGCATCTCAATCTTTGCATTTTTGCGATCTGCGATAATTTTGGTCTTCTATACAGGTCCTTAATTTCTTGGTTTCTCCTTCTCCATCCCGTGTCTATCACTTGTACTTCCGGCAGGATATTCTTCTACCATATATCAATTTTTATTTCCTGTTGCTTGTTGAGAACCCATGTTTCGCACCCATACAGCACTCTCGGTCTGGTCACTGTGCCATACATTCATATTTTTGTTTTTTTTTGGATAGGTGTTTAGATTTTATTAAACTTGCAAGCGCTTTACACCTCTACTACCTCTAGGTAATCTTTTATTTATTTCAACCTCTCCTTAACAGATGTTTGTTAATAGTACTCCCAAATATTCGAATTGTGTCACCTTCTAGAAACTATACTCCTTGTATGCTGTTTTCCATTTGATCTGTTCTTAGTCTTGAGAGTGGCAAAAAGCCTTACTCTCTAGATTCTCGAACATTTCCGTTAATTTCGTGCAATCAGCGTTATGTGGTCAACGTAAGCTATGCATGGTTGCCTATTATTAGGCTATTTCTCTGTATTCCGCTTAGCCTGATTATTATTTCCAAGGTCAAATTAAACAGAATCGTCGACAAAGGATCTCCCTGTCTCAGTCCTCTCCCTACTTTAAATTCCCTCCATAACGTCATTTAGACTAACCTAATCAGATTTTCCGGTACGCTCAGTTTTTCCAGAACTATTTGTAATTTATCTCTTGGTATGGAATCGTATTCCTTTTTGAAGTCAATAAATAATATATGAAGCTTCAAATTCTGTTCATATGTATTATGTACTATTTGCTTCATTACAAACATATAGTCGATCGTTCTGTTCTAAAACCATCTTGGTATTCACCTAGTTCCTTCTCTTCTATTTTATATAACCTGGTTCTTAGTATGGTTGCAGCTTTGTTATACATTACATCTAACAGTGCAATGCCACGCTACTTAGCACAATCTGTTTTATCGCCATTCTTATATACAGGGCATACTCCATGACTTGGGCATCTCCTCTTCTTGAGAAACAAAATCATGAATTTTTTTTTCATTTTTTCATTTAAAATCAGCCACATTAAATTTTCTGGCGATAAAAATCTCAATTTTGGGTCCGGATTCCGAAAGGGCATACCCAAAAACACGTTACCCTTACTAATCTATTTCTTTATTATAAACATAGAAATAAAGTTTGAAAACAAATTAAGGAGTCAACGACCTTCGGTGTTAATGGATTAAAACGGTGGTGCCAGTTACAGAGATTTACAGTTAATAACTTGCATCGAGAAAGGATGTAGCTGATTAGAGAATATTATTTGCACGTCGGCGAACAAATAGATTTCCTTCACTGCAGGTTTTCCAGTTTTTCAGTTTTTAAGTTTCTTCTTTTATACCAAAATTCCTCATAGACACGGATATGCTGAAACATTATGAATTGGGTGCTGCCATGGTGTTGAAGTTGCGTGGAAACGTTTCAAGTGATGCTATGTCTATTATGAACTTTTTACGTACAAAATTAAGGTTGAAGGAATTCTATTATTCCGAGCAACTTACAAATTTCTCGGTTTGTTAATATTAAAGCACTTACGCTTTGGAGAGCAAGCTAAGGTAAAGCGATGCAACGAACGTAATAAAGGGATTCTCAATATATATAAATCGACTAGAAGTAGTCAAAGAGATAGTCTTAAGTTGGGCAAAATTCATATTTTAAACACTTCGATTCGAATGCACAGAAGAGAAGTGGCACAAATACTAAAGATAGTCTTCCAACTTCAATGGCAATGATCAGAACACGTGACTACAACACGGAATTGGAGATAGGCGAGACGGTTGATGGAATATTGACCAAGTGGCGCAAAACAAGGATTTAGAAGCTGGAACACCCACTGTCGAAACAATATAAGGAGGCAGACAGGGGTAGTGATGGTTTCAAATAGAAAAGGCCTACGTTCAGCAATGGACAGTAATAGGCTTAGCAGAACTGTGGCAAAGATTTATATAAAATTTCGGTTTGGAACCTGGATTGACTTAACTGATTGTCAATGCTTTCGGCATAGCTTGTGCAAATGGATAAAAATGGACCTGAGAAAAATGTACAACAAAATTATAGCTTATTCAATTGGTTTTATATTACTACACTAACGTTCTGATATCTACTACAATGTACACCACTATAATTAATTAAAACAAATTTTTATGATCAGGGAAATAAGTTACGTGTGAAAAGGTTGTAATTAAATATATTGTAACTATAATAACGTGAATAGTTTCTTAGCGAACTACGATCATATTGTCCACGAAACGTCTCAATAAATATATCGCAGTAAGGTAGGAGCCCAAAAACTACATCCTTCCAGTGTTAAGTATTTTAAGTATCAATATTTGAAAAGCCAACCAACGCTTGACTTGTGCTACGTTATCTGGACTTCTAGTTTCCAATTATTAGTTTATAATTTACATATATTTTTATTTTGACCCTTTGATTTTAAGGTATCGTTAATTAAACTGCAACTCATAAGGAAACACTGATAAATGTGTTTCACCGATTTAAGTGAAACTTTGTGGGTTTATAGACCGATGTAGTGTAAAAACAACGGTAAATTTCTTAGCTGCCCCATCTTACATTAGCGGAGCGCTCTAAGCTCAACACTACATTTCGCTGTTGGACTCAATAACTCAGAAACTATTCCAGATATCAAAAAGAAAAACCAAATTTAAACTGTTTTACATGCTCTTAGTGATGGCGTAAATATCTTCCTTATAATAAGGGGGTGGGGAACTATTTTCATAAACTTATATTTTTATATGGAAAATATTTACGCCATCGCATCGTTAGCAGAATATAAAACAGTTTAAATCTTCTTTTAACTTTTTTATAATCTCCGAGTTATTAAGTCAAACAGCAAAGGGTAGCGTTGAGTTTAGAGCGCTAAAGACTCCGCTAATGTGTGATTAGGGCGGTAGCAAGTTACTGTTGTTTTTACACTACGGCCTATAAACTCACAAACTTTCATATAAATCGATGAGACAGACTTACCTTGCTTACTTACCGGTGCTTCCTTGTCAGCCAAACAGTGTATTTACATACGTATGTTTACGCATTGTTAAAACATTTTTCTTTCTGTCCACAGTTGTAAGTATGCACCTACATGTTTGTAAATCGTAAACGCATATTTGTACGCGGCATCCTTCCTCTTTCAAAAGAGTTTAAACCTATGCCTCGGTCAGGACAAACAAATACTAGAAGCTACATTCTGACACGGACTTGTTTGCCACCTTCAGTAAGTACGTATGTACATGTTGTAGGTACATATGTATACATGTAGCGGACTATATGTTTGATTATGCAGCTAAAACCGTAAATAATTACTCCATGCAGTAAAAATTGTTGATTGATAACAAAGCAGTTGTATGGTTTTGTGTATTTAATGAATTAATTAAATCGGATAAGATCTCGCTTACATTTATAGCACGTACTTCACATAAATCAACAATAATCTACACTAAAAGCAAGAAATAGTCCCTACGCGATTAGAATAATTTTTGGAATCATTTTTATTTTACTCACGGCTAGAATAGCCAGTGTAAGTTACCATGCATCGTTCCTTTTGGATAAATAAATAAAACATCACTCAACAAAAAAATATGCTTCTAAAATGGGTATCTGTGTACCTAAGTACATTCATATATGTATTAATTTTCCTCACTTTTCTCATCGTTTTGCTAGCTGCCAAGCCTAATAGTATGAAAATACTATACAAAACTGATTGAAATATGAAAAGAACTGTATCACAAATATTCAAAGAAAGATAAACTTTATATGTTCTTAATTCCCATGAGCAAATGTAGAATACAATTGCAATTTTCAACAAGCGTACCTACCTTCAGCATAAAATAATCATGAAAAATCTCTGCACTGTAACCACAGTGGCCAATTACATTGGAGCATATTAGAAGGTTGCACTTTTGGATCTCGTTCAGAATATTTCAGCGTTATTAACACGTCATGCTTAATGCAATTTATTAAAAGCAGCTTCATATAAAGTAAAAGCACGAATAATCTGTAGCAGAAGGTAAGAGTTGGTTATTACATACTTTTCAATATATTGATTATTTTGAGATTGTGGTGTTGAACACCCCCGGTCGAAGAAATGACACGTGAGAATAAAGCCACGAGTCAACATCAAATTTGAGTGGGAAAGCATTACTCTCACTTTAGCCCTGATCTTGCTCTATGCGACTTCTTCCTCTTTCTGAAAATGAAAAGACATCAAAGGGACCCGCTTCGGAAGAGTTGAGGAGATTCAAACGACTGCGACGCGTGTCATTGAGTATATAGCTTAAGAAAAGTTCCAAGGGCTTTTCGTGTTGGGAATCCCGTTGGAGTTAGAAGGGACCCATTGTGAAGGCTTATAGCCTTAATTTTATTATACTGCTTAATATATGTTTATAAGTAAAAAGTCTCATTATTTAATTGCCGTACCTCGTACATTAGGATTCCTAAAGATGTATTGGTCATATTTGACTGAACATATCGTATAAAGGTAATTCGCAAAATAGATCGAGTAAGATAGCTCTTTTCCGTATATGAGTCGTTCAAATGCAAAGTGAGATATCTGCCATCTCATGCATTTTCGATACAATTCAAAAAGCGTAGGAAAAGGTAATTTAATACCAGATCTCTTAATTTTAAGATATATATTCTTTTAACAGGCTGCGTCAAATATAAAGAATTATCTTACATATATTCACAAATAATTATTAAAATTAATAAATGATGTCTGTTTTTGTAGCTCATTTGTGCAAATATTTGGTTTTGAATCTGAAATATATAAAATTACATTATATGCCTACCTCATATTTCAGTGACGATATCTTTTGCACTTAATAAAATTCGAATTTGGAATAATATGTTAAAATAGAAATTAATAACAGCAAAAGAAATATTCTTGCAGTAAAAAACGCAAAAGACTAACTCTAAATTAATCTTCATTTTCGCCATCTGAGAAAATATTGCAATATTTGCAATCAATATATATATATATAAATGGATCGCGGTTTGTTCGGATGCTTAAAACTTGAAAACGATTGGATAAATTGTGACTCTGGGAGGCATTTCTCACAAAACTTTTATTTAGATAGTCTATCACCATTTAGGTCACCTTCACGGTGCCATAATTTTTTTGCCAAAATCGACTGTGTGGCCTCTTCATATTATTCCCAAATTAGATACTCCCTTCTGCGGGTTTGTTCGTAATTGCTACGCGAAGGTTTAGGAAAAAGAAAAGTCGAAAAACTTTCAACAGCTGGCACTGTAGGCGGTTAATTCATTTAACAATGAATTCAATTTGCTTGAAAACGATAATTATTGGGACATGACAATCCCTAAAGCAATTGTTTCTGCATCTCCAAGTGGGATACGCTCATTATTTGCAATCATTGTTTCGACATGCTTCCCATCGAATCCACGTGAACTGTGGAACAAGTTCAAGGATAACATGTCAGCTGACATTTTACATCGAATTCGTGTCAGTTCAGGAAATCCTAATCTAGAGGTGAGTGAGGAGATACATAACCAGGCTGTGCTATTGATCGAAGACATGTGTTACATCGTGTGCGGCAGTTTGTTTGTCAAGTTTGGAATCCCATCGCCAAATCGTGAATTGAATGACGTCTTCAATCGAGAATTGGGACGTGAAAGTGAATATGATCGAGATGCATTGATTCAATTACTTAGAACGAATGTACCCATGTTGAACCCCCAACAGAAGGAGGTGTACGATAAGTTAATGAAGGCAATGGATGATGGAAATGGTGGGTTATTTTTCCTCGACGCGTCCGGTGGACTTGAGAAGACATTCACCATGTCGTTGATTTTGACCACAGTTCACGCCAAATGCGAAATTACTGTAGCAGTTGCTTCTCCTGGAATAGCGGCTACGTTGCTAGAAGGATGCTGAACGGCTTACTCAGCGTTGGCAATTCCGCGAAAACTTCAAGCCACTGAAGAGCCGACATGAAACATTGCAAAACAGTCAGCAATGACCAAAGTTTTGGTAGCAAGTAAAATCATCATCTGGGATGAATGAACAATAGCGCACAAACGCACATTGGAAGCACTTAATCGAACTATGAAAGATCTGCGCAATAACTCAAGATGTTTTGGAGGTGCAATGCTTCTACTTTCTGGTGAAATAAACGCTTGCTTCAAATCATCGACTTTTTGAGGCTATATAAAGAAACTTGAGCTGACGACAAACATGCGAGTTGCACTGCTAAACGATCTTTCTGCCGAATAGTCTCCAAGCATTTGCTGACTATCGGTAATGGCAGTATTCCTGTCGACGAATCAAACGGATTTATTTCGGTTCCGCCGAATTTTTGCAATTTTGTCTCAACAAAGGACGAGCTCATTAACAAAGTATTCCCGAACATCATTGCTAACCACAAAAACCACAATTGGTTGAGTGAACGAGCAACTTTAGCAGCAAAGAACGAAGAAGGATATAGATGACTTAAACTTAATAATTCAAAATCAAATCGTTGGTCCACTGCATTCCTTCAAATCTATCGACAGTGTAATAAATGAAGACGAAGCAACCAACTATCCCACTGAATTTTTAAACTTACTGAATGTGTCTGACCTGCCACCGCACAATTTACAACTAAAGGTTGGCTCGGTCGTCATCATGCTTAGAAATCTGAACCAACCAAAACTATGTAACGGAACGCGTTTGGTGGTGAGAAAGCTGATAGGAAATATAATTCACGCGACGATACTCAAAGGAAAACTTCAAGATGAGGAAGTTCTCACTCCAAGAATTCCAATGATACCAACCGATAGGCCATTAGAATTTAAACGAATTCAATATCCGATTCGTCTTGCATTCCCCATGACGTTCCTCAAGGATCAAATTTGGGACCCTTATTTTTTATTATGTTTATTAATGACCTTCTTCAATCGTTGATTTGTCCAGCCTTAGCTTATGCAGATGACCTTAAGATATATAACTCTATCAATAGTGATACCGACGTAGTTCTCCTGCAGGTAAATATTTCCCTTGTTGCAGACTGGTGTGAACTAAAACAAACTGAAATTGAATTTAAATAAATGCAGCACGATCACATTCTCAAAGAAACTATTTCCTCGAAATGTGAACTATCAAATTCATAATCACGAACTTACAAGGGTAAGAATTATTAGAGATCTTGATGTCACATTCGATGAGCACCTAAGCTTCAAAGTGCATATTCATGAAATATGTTCATCGGCCTGTAAATTGGTGGGGTTTATCTGTAGAACGTCGAAACATTTTAATGACAGTAACATCATAAAGTCCTTATACTACGCATTTGTGATTAGTAAGTTCGAGTATGCGAATCTAGTATGGAATTCTTTTTACTTATGTCACTCCATTTGCTTGGAAAAAATACATCGTAAGTTGTTGAAATACCTCTCCTTTAAATCTGATGGTCTTTATCCTGAGCGTGGTATTCCGAACTTCTCGGGCGCCACACTATGAAGTCCCTAGCTGAAAGAAGACAGATCGACTGCGCCAAGTTTTTGTGTAGTTTGTTAAATTTTAAAGTGAACTGTGAGTTTCTACTTTCACTAATAAAACTGAACGTTCCACGCGTAACCACTCGCTACTTAACCACTTTCTATACACCGACAGGACGAACTAACACACTGCTAAGGTCTCCAATCCTCTAAAGTCTCTAATAAAATGTGTGGATAAACATTTTAAACAAGTTTAAAAAATAAGTTTATATAATAATATTTTTTTCTCTTACGATTTTTTACTAAATTTGTATTTTTCTATATAGGTATATGTACATATATATAGTTTGCTGAATTATCTATGATTGTAATTTATTGAATTTTGTCCTGTAAGTGGGATTACCTGTTGGGCAAATAAAGCATATTATTATTATTATTATTATTATTATTATTATTGTGACGATAAACAAATCACAAGGCCAATCCTTAAGTGTTTGTGGACGGAATATAGAAAATAGTTGTTTCTCTGATGGCCAATTGTACGTAGCATGTTCACATGTAGGTAAACTATCCGGTTTGTTCATTATTGCGTCTGGCAACAAAATGAAAAATGTAGTGTATCAGAAGATGCTGCAATGAAGATAATCGACACGAGTGCAACCCATTTAACAAACACTTTAACAGAAAGTTGTGCTACAATGATACCCGAATCATTTAGGTTACATTCAATAAAGCCAATACTTTGCTCCCATGTGAATTTGTTCCTTTTTTGAACTTTTATTAAACTTAATTAATTTTATCTTAATATAAGCAAGTTATTAAAACTCAGGTAATAACTTAAGACAACATCTATTATATCTAAGTCGGTACGAAGTTCGCCGGGTCAGCTAGTCAATAATATAATAATCTCATTGCACAATATGGGTAATATGACACTACTGTTTAACTGTAAGGTGTTTGTTAAGTTTCGTCTTTTGTTCTTTTTTGCGGAGTATTATATTTTTCAGAATTGTTTGTTTCATTTTCTACATTCTTTTTGACGTTACCACAGTCTCTAGATACTTTATTTATACTGTATTAATATATATATATATATATATATACTTATATATATATGTGTACATATATAGTAACAATGTATATCGACCGTACTGTTTAGAGTAGAATATAAAAACGAGCGAAAAACTCTATTGGGGTGGTCGGTCCGTGAAATAAAAAGTCTCATTTGTTCAACCTCTATATTTCGTCACCGTTTGGTAACTTCATCAGGAGTATGCTGAAAAATGTGCTATCACAATATATATAATATATATATATATATATATATATATATATTATTCCAACTTACGTCTGCTCTACTATGCTTGTTTCCAAACGAAAGTTGGCTTTGTTTTATACTTCTGTTTTATGTATTTTAACTTCTTTTCGTCTAAGTATGTTTCTTTGGTGATTTATAAAATTAGAAAATAGCTACACATAAAATATGAAAGCCTATTGCATTTAGTAACTGGTCGAGATTGACATCGTCGACGCGTGATCATGGTGGTAAAACTGTTAAGTATCGGCGGTTCTGTTTGTTTATACTCAATCTTAAGTTATACAGCAGGCGAACGTTTACCAAATTGAATTGAATTGAAATTAATTTGCTATAACAATGACAAAACAAGTTTTTCTGCTATAAAAAGAAATTGATAGAAATTACAGCGTGACCGATGAACACATTTCTTCTTCTTAATCGTGGTGCTCGTGAGAATCAGGATTTCTTCTATTTAATAACTCTTGTATTTGTCATTTATGCAAGTTTTTGTGATGATCATTAGATAGATAGACTTTAAGATACGCAAATGAATGTAAATCTTCAAAGTAGTGGTGTTGAATGTATGAATGATTACGTATTACCAGAAAGCAGAGCTTCGCACTTCGTTGAATGTTGTATATACATACGTCCTGAACTTTTAGGATTCGGCAAAACTAATTGCTGAGCATTGTTTTCTCAGATTATCATCTTTTCCGCTTGTTCTATAACGATTTGAATTGTAAAACATTTTAAAATCTCAATGTTGTAAACACCATCCACAACTTCTACAAACAGAAGCTCTCTCAATTGACTGCATAAATTATCAAAGGTATCAAAGGCACGAATAATAGGTGAAACGAGCAACCGTTATTCAAATACTCAACTAGTAACTCCACTAATCCTATAAAATACTGTTTTATCAACAGTTTTCGATATATTATATTTAAATTCAATTTCACAATAAAAATTGTAATTGCAGGTAGGGTTAATTCATTTTAATAAAATGGTCTGGATGAGTTTCTTCTCTTCCTTTAACAGTTTCTCAATTTATTTATATGATATTAAAACCAACTAACCTACCTATTTTTCATTAAGGATATATATAAATTATAGCCCCACACCTCACCGTAGATGGACGAGAATTAGAAAGAAGAGCTTACAATCAAAATGTAGTTGAAGGGACAATTAATTCATTTTAATAAAATGATCTAAATGAATTTCTTTATTTTCTTAACAGTTGAATATATTCTTAATATCCTTATCTCTACTTTAGGTTAAACATACGAATTTATTATTCTTTTTGTTACAGCACAGAAGTCTGGTGGTACACAAATAAAATTAATCATAGATTATCCAAACAACGTACAAGCGCTTTTCAAACCAATGAGGTAAGTAAAAAATTAGTGGACATGGGTCAATACGATCTCTCCTCGTCCGTTTTGTTTTCCTTTATAAATAAAATTATAATAGTTGTACACTGTGCATTTAATCAGAAAGTATCTGCGTGAAATATTTACTAGTAACCTATTATTTTAGAAATATGTGTTCTGTTAGTTTCTCAATGTAATAGTGCACCAGGCCAACAACGCATACAGTGCGGAGAATATTGTCGTTCTTATATCAATATTATTAAGACACTTCATGGCGTTTTCCATATTGAATATTCGAATGAAGTCGAATTTTACTCCACTTTTTCACCCACCTCCGAACCTAACCGTAATTGGCAACTATACCACCCGTTTTGCTTACTCTCATATTGTATATTCATAAGGTGTAGGTGGTGAGGCAATCGTCGCCGGACTTGGCATCCTGCACCGCCGTGAACTTGTGTATGGTGCTGTTCGTATGGCAATAATCTTATGCGTGTTTTGTCGTTTCATTGGTTGTGCAAAAATATGCAGAAAAAGCTTAATATTATGAATAACATCAATTTTTCATGTTACAAAACAAAAACTTCAAAGCTGTGACTTCTTCGGTCGACGAATTTATCTTCTACATAAGATTAGCTACGTTTCTTCTGCCAGACGAACGCAGCTATTTACAGCATGCGTAAGTTCACTCTCACTCCCCGAATTTGATAAATTCTGCATTCTTGTTCTCTTTGTTTTAGAATCCACTTCGTTGAAAGATTTCATAGATTTGCCGAGTGCAATAGCTGTATAGAAAATGCTACGTCATCACCAAAGAGCAATTCTGTAAATTTTCTTAGGAAAACCTTCACCTTTCTTTGACTCCTTTTCCAATGATCACTAATTTTAGAGGAAAGCTGTCTTACAGCAGCTTTAATTTGCGCCACACTACCATATATAAGTTTTGATGAGATATAGCTGGATAATGTGTGCTTAAAAGTTTCGTTTATTTCTTCATTTCTTATGCTTATTTCTTATTTCTCTCACCGCACATCAAAATACTCCATTCCTGTGATTGTCTGAGTTAACTCTGAAAATTGTTTATTTTTATTAATTGTTCAAGAATACACAGAGAAAGCTTAATATCATAAAGAACTTGATTAATTTTCGTATATGTTACATAAAAAGGAACTGATGAGTAACAATAACTAAATATCAACTCAGGTAAGTAGAAATTACTTAGGACTATACTACATAAATGCACTTAAGTTTAATGTGGTATAATTATATTGACATAACAAATTTACAAGTAATTATTATAGAATACACATATCTCTACTAAATGAATCCATTATTGAAATAATTACAACACTGTTGTACAAAATATACTGTTGATTGAGTATAAAAATCGTAATACGTCAATTATTCTGTTACGGACAGAATTTGTATACTCTAACTTTAACTAGCAATACAGTAAATACGTAATTCTTGGTATTTGCCAACATTATTGTCCCCTAATTATCCTTAGATTAGTAATTTTATCAAAACAATTTCATGATTGTTGTCTACGTGGTTTATATGCGGTGGTCCAGTATGCGTCGTCACAGTTTTACAAAGTTTGTGTCGCGTTCCTTATTTGGTCGCTTATCTCATCACTTGTCGCTTCAATATGATTGCACCCTTACAGTACTATCTGTGGAGGGCGATGAAACTATCGAACCGGAACAAACTTATTCTACAGCTGCTTTACTTTACATTACCTAGAGTCGAATATCGTACACCCATCAAAATAGGGTATATGACGACAGTTTCATTCATTACTTGGCCGCCGGCTTGCATTCCTAGGATAGGTACTTAGATTTTCAACAAAATTAACAAGCTCTTTTCATTTTGGCACATTCAACAGTCCCCTTTTCTCCGTATTTTATTCTGTAAATGAAATAGAGTTACACATTCGTATAGCACCTAATGCGCAGTATTAGTTTCATTGCAAAATTCACAATTTTAGTATTAAAAGCATGCAGCATGCCTCATGCTTTTCAGATGATTTCTCTCTCCCTGATCAACAAGAAGATTTATAATGAATCGGAACATCATATGTGTCTCTCTTTATGTAGCTGGAGGACCGATTTGGGTATATCGATAGGAAAGATACTAAGGCGTATGCTTTCAGTATATGTTTTTCGCTCTGCACGTGAACATTTGTTTTCCATATTTCACACAAGGAGTCGGCTCTATAAAACGGGGCACGACTACCTACCGGTAACTCTGTTTCTTTTAATCCCGTCATATTCTAGTGTTTACATTACACTCCTCTTATTTTGGGAGACAAGTTGCTAGCTGCTTTGGTTTGGCCTCTTGTGTAAAGGAATTAATCCCTTAACGATTCTCTGTAAATAAATCCACTAAGATAAAGATTGATAGTGCGAATTTCTGCTATACTTGTCTTAATAAACACTATATCACATCGGTAAACGCCTCACTACACAATTGTTTCATAATAATTCGGTGATACGAGGCAAGCATTATCAAAACCGCAAATTGATTTGTCAGTTTACGGCTTTGATAATGCTTATAGAATTTATTACTATAAAACGACTGTATGGTAAGGAATTTACCGATGTGGTACAGTGTCACTAAATACACCGCAGCCCTTGCAGTCACTCTGCTATCTTGTCTTAACCATCCATAAGTGATAAAAAAATTTAAATTCAGTTGTAGAATGATTTCTGATAGACAAACTCATGTACACAAATATTTAAGAGGCAAATAAGGTAGTGTGTTTGAGTGTTGCATTGCGTCATTCGGTATATAATAAATTTGAATATTATATTTATGAAAATATTGAACAGTATTTTAAATCTTGAAAAAGAAACATTTCTAATTGAAATATGAATGTTAACTTAAGTTGAATTAAGCGCTCCTACTTGAATATCCTGAGTTGATACTAATTGCACTATTTCAAATTTATCTGCTTTTGGCATACTTTAATCTTTCTTTTCTGAATGATTGATGAAGCTCTATATTGTGATTAATTGAGAAATGGGTATATCTACCTGAAGTATTAGTAACCTCCTATAATTTTAATGGCTAGTTAATTATAATAACTTCAAATCATAATAATATATTAACATAGCTAAGTAGTACATTTAATTTTTTATATTCTCGAAAATGCAATTTTAAATTACCTTCAAATTATACCAACATTACTAATAGATAACCGCAGACATTCGATATCGACCGGAATATCCTAAAGAAGGAGATGATATTGCAGGAAATGGTAACATGCGAACTTGGTTTTTCTCAGTTTTGATGCCCAGCTTATCAAATATACTTTTTGCGAGAAAACCCGCGTTTGGTCACGGACATGGTGGAATGAATAGCTGCGACGGACCGATGACTTAGACGGATGAGGATGTAGGAGTTTTAAAATGATTATCTATCAGATTTACAAATAATCAAATAAAAAGTTGAAGTTTGACTATATTTTTTGGCTAATAATTCCATTAATCATCAAAATTTGAATTTTCATATTTTCACTTCGGAATTGAGTTGGGATAAATGCTAACTGCAATGTGATCCCCGGCATTCAGTTACTTAATACTTTCTTAGTAGTTCACAAAACAAATAAGATGTAGTTGCTGAGCCCTACAATTTATTCTTAAACATGAATCATGTGACATTCGTCTGGCCCGTCCGAAAGTCTAATAACAAAATGCTGCAAGTTCCCACATTTGGCAAATACACGTGGATTAACCATTACCGAAATAGTTCTTTTGTTAACTTTCCAGATGTAGATGCGGTTAAATAAACATTCCACGGTCGAGACAAAAAGTATGACACATACTGACCGAAATTACCATTTTGCTCTTTTAGGACAATGAATAGAGGTAGTTTTCCGGTAGTTGATATTGTTGAAAATATGGTATAACTATGTGTAGTTGTGTAATTTTGTTCCCTGCACAGCTGAAGTGCTGTCGGAATGTAGCTCTAGATTAAATCCGCTCTTATCGGCATGAATGTATTATCTATCCCGACCTGTCCTATATGATCTTTTGCACAATTAAGTTGAAGCAATTTCCTTCAGTTGCTCCTAGTCTGTGCCATATGATCGCGTAAAAAATTTATTTATTTTTCTTGAAACTATTTTGTAAGCTCTCTTAAAATTCCAAACCCAGTGCCGTAATGCTTTAAAATTCTCTAAATTAATATCTCTGTCTTAGCTTGTAGGGCCAATTGGTGGACATCTAAATCATGAATAATGGTACCTGAATCAATACTATTTACAAGTTCCCTATATACGAATTGAGAAATTTTAAGCAACTTTTCTCGTCGCGTACCACCTCTGTTTATTACTTCTTCCCACCTAGAAAAACAAATATATAATAATACAAGTAGGAACAAATTGTTGCTATGCCACAATATTACTTCACCATTTACCTGTACAATTGCTGCATAGACGAAACTTTTGCTGGGGGCTATTCAACGCAAGTCGTCTTTTCTTCCAACTTTTCCAATACATACCGGCGTTGGTTTTATATTTTAATCTTTCAATACCACCTTCTTCTGCTGCACACTCCTCTTCTTCAATTTCTATTGCTTCTAACGCTTCTTCCCTTGTGGACGCATATACCTCATCTACAAATTCTAGTGAATGTGGTCGAGGCGGTTACAAAAATTCTAGAGTTGTATCAGTTTCTAGTGGAAACGATGTTCCTCTTTGAGCATCGAAAAGGATATTTTTTATTATGTTGTGCAATTCGATTCCATTGATATTGTCAAGGGGCCCATTATTATCATTGGCAACTTCGAACGTTATCCTCAGTAAACGAATTACATTTTCAATACTTATGGCGACCATTTTCAACACTACAGGTCTGCTATATAACCAACCAATAACTATTATTAATTTCAAGTTAGATGAATTGTATATACTACTTGCTTATCTCACTCCTTACTAAAACATGTTTACTATTTACTGGTCTAATGTAGCTTCCTTCAATAACCTACAACTTTTAGATAAGAAACAATCTAATCTAATGAAAAATATAGTAAATATTTTTTCCTATCTGCTTAATAAACCTTATCCAAGCAAACGTTCTTCATCTTAAATCTTTTTCTATATCTCTTACCGTTAGCGAGTTTTGCGCATTGGCAGAATACAAAACTTTTGTATTTCCAATTTTTTTCACCCACTTAGAGTGTTTTTCCGTAGAAAAATAAATGCGTAATACATACCTATATGTGATCTACGTGTTCCCAAAGTTTCATAATGTTTTAAATTTCCAGGTTCGGGATCGTCCCTTCTTAGTTCACATAAATAGATGGAAATATCAATCATTATTCAACACTACAATCGGCTATTTTATGAATGCTTACTACAGATCAAATTTAATCTAGACTCGTAGCAAGCTTAAGGCCCTTAAACCTTAAACGCTCATTATGCCACAATTATCAAATTAAATGTATCCCTTACAACAATCAGCTGCTCGGCTACGATAAACCGAACTAAGGCTTGACATTTATGGTTGCAAGGCACTAATTTATATCACTAAAATTAATTTTCCTTAGGATGTAGTAATTTTCCGATTTTTGACCACTATTTCTTCAAATTAAACGATAAAAAACAATTAATTCTAATACAAATCTGCGGGAAGGAAATGAATTCGTATATATTCGAATAACAAGCCACGGGTGCTGACAAACATACTAGATCGGGAGTAATAGATCGCCAAAATCCCTCGCAAGAACTTGGGTATTGAATACTACGTAGTCGCTGGACAGAACTTCAGGCGTAAGACATTCTTAAGGTACGCAAGAAAACCCTTCAAACAACAACCAGTACCAAAGAAAATGAACAACGGATAATTAAGCTGTACATCTAACAGATTATCGCGCTACAAATTTCATCGAGCGAAACGACTAAAATCATCGAACAAATCCCGGTTAGTTTATGGAGCATCGCAAATCCAAATAAATGCAGAATGGAACTAAAACCAACAGCTCCAATACCACTGGCAGGGCATAAATCCGTCGGTAAGACGAAGATACACTATTATTACTATTACCTTTGTTATCATTATTCCACAGTTTGACCACAATCTTCACTAGGAGGATATTGGCGTGCTTCTTACAAAATAGCACGTACACTTTTTCTCTGTTTGTAGTAAATGGTACGATCAATGTTTATTTACTTTCCTTGTTAACCTATTTGCTAACTTCCCCCTCCATGTTACCTCTGAGGTTTTAACATGTTATTTGTTTATTATAATCTGTTATGCCAAGCTGAATATGTATATGCAATGTAAATAATGGTCTGTGTAAATTAATACATTAATATTAAATTCTTACCTTTACTTAAGTACATACTCACTATTTCTGACAAGTAAAATATTACATTCGGCATCTAGCAGAACATAAACTCGAATGATACGGAACTAATTTTCTTTGTATCCAATTAATATTTATATTGACAAAGCAAAGTACACATGTACTGCTCGAAAGTCAATTGTGCAATCTAATTAGCTCGGTAGTGTATAGTAGTTGGCTTGCATGTCGTTCTTTAGGCCTAAAGGTCGCGAAATCAAACCCAACTGAGAACATCTCAGACAACTTATTCTCGGTTAGGAAGTAAAACCCTAGGCCCCGTGTCAAAACAATGTTTGGCACTTTAAAAATTCCTAAAGAAGCTGGGCTTCTTCCAGGCTTCGCTAAATTCTAGTTGGGTTGACGAATGATCTCTAAGGTCGAGTATACTTATTAGTGCGAAGGATTTCTGCATGCTTGACACTTAGTTCTTACAAACCAATAACAAAACAAACAAACATTAACCAGAGAGGTAAACCATCTTACCGCATTTGATATTTTACACCAAGTTCCCTAATACATATGCACATACTGTTTACGTACCAAAATTTATACATAAAATTTAAATGCAAGACATGTGTATGAAAAAGGATATTTCTGGAATAATATCTAAGGACAAGAAACGAGAACAAGATAATGATAATTCCTTGGTTTATTTTATTGTCAAATCGAGTGTGAACGTAAGCACCTGCATGTGTTATAACCCCCTAGTATTTAATGTGAAAACGCTAAAGTGAATATTGCTGTGAACGATGATACAGTAGAAGAGCTCAATTTATTACTTCTGGAAGTGTTAGTACAAGGAAGATAAACACAGCTTAAAAACGATCTGGTAGAACTTTAGTAAAAACACATTTTGAGGGAAATAAATTTGGAAGTAGTGAAGCAACTGGCGGGGCATAGGATCTTTGAAATAAAATGTTATTACTGTAACTCAATTAAAAATGTGGTAATTTTAGACATTTCAAAATAATGTTACTTTTGCAGTTGTCCCGACTTCTCATCATTTATATAACATACACTACTGATATACTTAACCTGACAAGTATTACATATGTGAAGATAATGTAATTTAATAGAAAAAGTATTACGCATAGAAAGTGAATTATCATAATAACTGTTGTACGAGACGAAATTAAAATACTTTTAAAAAATGTAGAATGGTCACCAAATCTAACAAGTGATTTTGGCGGTTATCTTATACCGGAAAAATGTTATACTATTAAAAGTCAAAATGTTAAATTAATTTTAAGTCTAGGTCCTAAGTTTTCTATAGATTTTAATTAAATGTATATATATATATATTTCGTGACCTTTTTATACTTATCTTATATGATAGAGATCTACCACTAATAGGTCAATAAAACAAGGCTGGTTTCAGCGATAGTTATATTTTCAGAACGTTTACAAACGTTTTCGGAACACCTTCGTCAGTGAAAATATAACTAGATAAATATATAAACAAACTTTTGTTTTTATTTGGGACTATCAACAAAATAACTAGTGACTAGGATTTCTGATATAGAGGATGTATAACCAACTTTTATATATATATAAATTATAAAAACTAAATTAATGTGTAAACATACATGCAAATTAAGTAAAACCTTATATCAAAAAATCTTTGTCGAAACCTTAACAATTCTGTTCAAGGACTAGGGAAAACCAAATTCAAAAACCTAGCCAAAGGTTTCCTTCTTAAGAAATGCAAATGTCATTTTAACAAATTGCTATATACATTACTTAAATTTTGAATATCGGTCCTGAAATTAATAGTTTTAGTGTCTTTCTGTATATTTATCATTTCATATATTAGTCTTTTTTTATAATTATTCTCTGTTTTTAATATAATTGTGTTTTCAAAATCAAAGTAATGCCCAAGATCTTTGTAATGTTTTGTTACAGCGGTCATTGCACCAAAATCATTATTTAAAGAATACTTATGGCTATACAACCTAAATAAAAAAATAAAAATAAACTGTAAAGACTGTGATGGTTGTTACATCGGTCAGACGAAACAATATTTAAAGAAAAGGTTGTATAGCCATAAGTATTCTTTAAATAATGATTTTGGTGCAATGACCGCTGTAACAAAACATTACAAAGATCTTGGGCATTACTTTGATTTTGAAAACACAATTATATTAAAAACAGAGAATAATTATAAAAAGACTAATATATGAAATGATAAATATACAGAAAGACACTAAAACTATTAATTTCAGGACCGATATTCAAAATTTAAGTAATGTATATAGCAATTTGTTAAAATGACATTTGCATTTCTTAAGAAGGAAACCTTTGGCTAGGTTTTTGAATTTGGTTTTCCTAGTCCTTGAACAGAATTGTTAAGGTTTCGACAAAGATTTTTTGATATAAGGTTTTACTTAATTTGCATGTATGTTTACACATTAATTTAGTTTTTATAATTTATATATATATAAAAGTTGGTTATACATCCTCTATATCAAGAAATCCTAGTCACTAGTTATTTTGTTGATAGTCCCAAATAAAAACAAAAGTTTGTTTATATATTTATCTAGTTATATTTTCACTGACGAAGGTGTTCCGAAAACGTTTGTAAACGTTCTGAAAATATAACTATCGTTCAAACCAGCCTTGTTTTATTGACCTATTAGTGGTAGATCTCTATCATATAAGATATGTATGTATAGTCTTCAAATAAATGAATATTTGATTAATTACATTTTTTTTTTCATAAAATACAGAATAATGCATTATGCTACATCATATAACACTCAAGAAGGATTTTTAAAGTAATTTCTCTTGTAGTCAATTTTTAAGCCAATTTAGACTAAAATAAGGATGCTGATTTTAAAACTGTAGTTAGTTTCTCTACAACCCATCTTATGCGATTGCTCTAGCTCGGATTTCGATCCACTATTTCCGGATAGTGCTCTCCTAATGATCCAACCATTCTACATGAAGTACCTGTTTACCTGCACAGGAAATTGGATCACATGAAGCAAACCTTTAAGGGTGTTGGGTACTTTTTCAAGATCGTTTAAACTTAATTTTTTTATTGGCTCCAAAACTATTTATATATATATCGCCGTATTTGTTTGGGGTGATTTCTTATCGTCCATATTACGGAGATTAACTTCACGTTGGAACGCCCAAACAGTGGACTGTTGCTTAGTTTTCGGTTCATGTGAACGTATCCAAGTTTCGCCCTTGTTACGATATTATATACGGATCGTGTGGTTCCTCGGTCGAATGTTTTGAGCATTGCCTTGCATCAATTAACACAAGCGTTTTTCAGAGTTTCGGTGAAATTATTCGAAATCTAACAGGACAAATTTTTTCACAGGCAAATGTCCATGGAAAATCGAATGTATGGTAGTCTTATATATGCCTAAGAATACCTTTATCTTACAGTAAGTCACACACCGATTCTTCTATCGTGTTGCGCACAGCATCGATGATTTGTAGAATAACAACCGATTTTAGACGACCCTCACCCAATTCATCACCGACAGATGCATGAGCCCGACGAAATTCTGCAAACCAGTTGCTTCAAAGTTGAACGAGGCGTATTGATGCATTATTGTTGAGTTAGGCTTTTACTAATGGTAAAAAGTGATCCAACAGAAACTTCCACATAAAATTTCCATTTTTTCACAAAATTGCTTCTTTTAAACGTCGATTGTAAGCAAACTACTTGGTCAATTTCTAGGTTGCTACTGTTTTCACAATAAAAAAATGTCAAATTTTACAAAAGTAGTAATAACACATCTCAATAGCGCCCTAAGTGGTGGTTTACAAGAATATAAGAGGCGCCCTTCAGAACCTAAAATATTTTTAAACGATTTCTTATTAAATTATATTTTAAATCCTTGTCATTCGTGTATTCCAATATGTATTTGTGGCGATAGTACTGATACTACCTGCTTTAATAACAACATATTTTTTTGATATTTAAATATGAATCCCAATAAAAAATTAATTAACAATAAGCACTGATATGAAAAACATTATTATAATAATGTATTCGTAAAAAGGAAAACATTTTCGAAATTAAAATTCATTGTTAGTTTAACCAAGTATAAGACAAAGACAAGCGTCAAGTTTTGTAATCTTAACACTGTTCACATACAAAGAGTTGACGTAAGATCTCGTCACGTTTACCTCGGTTCCTTGTTTGCACTAAAATTTAATTTAAGACATTGTTTTACAACAACGGCTTAAAGCATAAACCTCCTGCATCAATGCAATTTAAATACCGGATAAATTGTTTCTCCACATGCTTTATCGTTTAAGAATTCAGACACAAATTAAATTTGTTTCAAGTTAGAATAAGTAAGGTAAACCTCATCTCCTGGAGAACGTAATGTTTTCTGTTTATCCCATCACGTCGGGATACATATGTTGCGTATTCAATACTTCAGCATAAAACTAAGTACACCTATCAATAAAATCAAAACGGGGTTGGGTAAATGTTCTTGAACAGGGCGATTTCTGCTTAGCCTTCTTTAAGAACTAGACTGGCGGAGTTTGGAAACGGCAGTAAAAATATTGTTATACAACTTTACAATCTCAATATATCACTTTTGTTTGTACTAATTGTGAGAATGGAAAAGATAGTTTATTCTATTCATAGTGAATGTTATTCATAAGTAAGATTTAAAAAAGAGTGGATGACGTGTTATCATTAAGTAATCTAAACCGGATTGACGCCCTTATTTCTCCGAATTTTAATGTCGCCTCTTGCACGTAAGGTTTAGACTACGTAATGATAGCACGTCATCCAGTCCCTTATCAAACCTAATTCATAAGGCAATGATAGCTAAGAACTGAATATGCTTCATCTAGGAAATTTGTTACTAGAAAGTACATTCTAAAACTGTTACAAATTTGTTTATCTTTCCTGCGTAAACCAGGTGGCGCCTGCGCACCAACTACAAAGCCCAAGAAACGTATTTTTTAGACAGAGAGAAAAGTATTTAGTGTTGTTGTAACCTTTATCACGTTACTGTGTAACGATTGTTCTGTAACAGGTTCTTGTTAATGAACATCAACGACCTTTACAGAGAATACTTTGGAGAGAAAACATCACAGAGCCATTATCGACATATGGGCTCAACACCATCACATACGGAACCTCATCTGCTTCCCTTTTAGCTATTCGTTGCATTTGGGAAATTGGTAACCAAATCAAAGATTCAAATCCCACAATTAGTTCTATAATACACAATGACTTCTATGTTGACGACCTTTTAATTGGTGCTTCCACCCAGGAAGAGATATCCAACATAAAACTAAGCTTATCAAAGATCCTTTTATCATATGGTTTTGAACTTAGAAAATGGGCTTCAAACCTTCTAAACATGCAGTCTGTTCACATTACTTCCATATCCGAATCTCTTGTCGATATAAGTCATAATGAACAAACTAAAACTCTTGGTCTATTATGGAATCAATCTTCAGACGTGCTAACATATTCTATAAGGATTATTAATCAACCCAAGCGAGTTACTAAAAGATCCATATTAAGTACTATATCTCAAATCTTCGATCCTCTAGGATTACTAGCTCCGGTCATTATAAACGCCAAAGTAATACTTCAAGGGCTGTGGCAATTGCACATATCCTGGGATGAATCGATACCTCTGAATTTGCATACCCATTGGGTCGCCTTTAGGGATGACCTCGAAGACCTCAACGCCATGGCTATCCCCAGGAGAGCAGTATGTCAAAATCCTGTTCATTTAGAACTCCATGGCTTCGCTGATGCCTCTGAGTCAGCATATGGAGCCTGCATTTACCTCAGATCTACGGACCAAGCGGTCATATTCAAACTCATTTGCTGTGCGCCAAATCTAGAGTGGCGCCACTGAAAGTTGTAACTATTCCACGACTAGAATTATGTGCTGCCGTTTTGCTGACAGAATTAATGGATAAGGTTAAAGCTTTGTTACAGCAAAGCATTGACGAGGTAACTTATTGGTCGGACTCAACTGTAACCTTATCTTGGATGAAATCTTCTCCACATCTTTGGCAAATATTCATTGTACATAGAATCAGAGGATCATCTGCTACAAATTTACTTGCCTCTGAGCTATGGTGGCATAGTCCAACTTGGCTTTCCCAGCATCATGTTCATTGGCCCACCGAGAAACATGATGCACAGCCTTTTTCTGATCTTTCTGAATTCAAATCCAAATCGTTAACTGTAACTTGCTTGAATCAAACATCTTTCCATGCTATCCCTGGGTTGAACAAATACTCAACGTTGGACAAACTTCAGCGTGTTTTTGGTTATGTTCTACGATATTTAAATAATCTCCAACACAAAACCTCTAAGACCATAGGCGCTTTAAGCCCTGCCGAATTGGAACATTCTTTACAGGTGTTGACTCTTGTTGTACAAAAACAATGCTTTACTTTAGAGATCTCCGAAATTAAAAGAACTGGCCAAGTCAGCGCAAAGAGTCGTCTTCTACATCTAAATCCTTTTTTAGACAACAATAGTATTTTGAGAGTTGGTGGTAGACTCAAGAATTCAGATTTTGACTTTCAAAAGAAGCATCCTGCTTTGTTACCTAAAGGTCATTGGTTTACGTTACTCATTGCAAATCACGAATATACGCGCCTGTTGCATGCACATCCACAGCATCTGTTGGCATCAATCAGAGAAAAATTCTGGCCATCATCTGGTCGCAATTTAGTGCGTAAAATAGTGCATAATTGCGTTCGATGTGCCAGATTCAACGCCAATAAATTACATTATTTAATGAGTGACCTTCCAAAAGATCGATTAACCCCCTCTCGGCCGTTTCTGATTGTAGGCGTCGATTACGCAGATCCTTTCTCAATGAAGGATCGTAAAACACATTATAAAATAACTAAAGCATATATCTGCGTCTTTGTATGCTTCGCTACAAAGGCAATTTACATAGAAACCGTGAGCGATTTGACTACTGAGTTATTTTTAGCGACATTGAGACGATTCATAGCTAGACGTGGCAAATGTCAAAAAATATATTCCGACCGTGGCACTAATTTTGTGAGTGCCCAGGCTCAGCTTAAAGAATTTTTCAAAGCTCATGAGAACCAGATTGACACTGAACTTGGTCGGGATGGTATTATTTGGAATTTTATACCTTCTCGGTCCCCTCATTTTGGTGGGCTTTGGGAGGCATCTGTTAAGGCCGTAAAACATCATTTACGTCGCGTTATGGATAATACGACTTTGAGTTTCGAAGAATTCGCAACTATTTTGGCCCAAATCGAGGCATGTTTAAATTCGCGCCCATTGTACCCAATGTCAAATGACCCGAACGATCCTACTCCTTTGACTCCCGCGCACTTCATCATAGGTGACACATTGACCGGTGCCCCTGACCAAGATTGGAAAATGGGTACAGTAACTCCAGTGAGGCGATTTCAACAAATTCAAGAAATGGCCCAGCATTTCTGGACGCGTTGGACAAAAGAATATGTATGTCAACTCCAATCACGTATAAAATGGAAATCGAGGCAGAAGCAGCTGTTGAAACTTGGTACATTAGTCATTGTGAAGGAAGATGGCTTACCTGCATGAAAATGACCTCTAGGACGAGTAGTCGAAACCTTTCCCGGTAAAGATGGTATCATACGCACCGTAATGGTCAAGACTGCTAACGGAGTATACCAACGACCTGTTATGAAGTTAGTCACCTTACCCGATCCTGATGTGTACCCATCACTTTGAAACCCTAGAAGCTTTCAACGGGGGGAGAGGGGGGGCAGTTATGTTACACATTTTTTTATGTTTCCCGCGTAAACCAGGTGGCGCCTGCCCACGAACTACAAACCCCAAAAAAACGTATTTTTTAGACAGAGAGAAAAATATATAGTGTTGTTGTAACCTTTGTCACGTTACTGTGTACTCGTCGCTATGTACAATGATTATAATATCTTGTATATATTATAAATATTAAAGCACAAGAAGAAAAATGTAACGATTGTCTTATTTAAGAGATTCGTAACAAAAATTCAATTGTACATAATTGTATTTCCCTATGCTGTATGCGTGATTAATCAAATTTTGTGACAGAATGGAAAAAGTACCTTTCTCTAATTTCCGACTGTACATTCTCTATCATTTAGAGAACCGGAATGCATTTTCGTTGCTTCTCGTTTTTATGGAATAAATATTAGCTCTTGACCTTTTGTGTCGGTAGAAATTAAAGGCAATGCATATGCCAAAATGAAATAGAATATGTTGTTCCCCTTATTGCGTTGTCCAGACCAGAAACTATTTTACTGACTGTATACCTTGTGGAAAGGTGGATCATGTTAAAGATTTACAATTAGCAGTCGGCTTATTGATCTTGCGTGTGCATCGGCGGCCACATAACTGGCAATCACGAGGTGGAAAGTTAAGTTAGATGCGAAGGAGTATATATTTAATACACTGAACCTTTGTTTGTATGGCGTAGTATGGCTGATTTGTATAGGTTTCTACTACGCAAGAAAGCATCAACCAATTACAGAACATCATCAGATGAACCAATGAAAAATCAACTAGTGCGTTCTGAGCATCTGAGTCAACATCAATTTTAAATGTGTTTTACACCGAATTGGAGAGACTTATAAAGTTTACCACGTCAGCCACATTTATAGCGTTTGGATCAGTTTGCATATTGTTTGTTTCGTTCTTGTTTTATTACCAATTTGTATTCAAACATGAAGTCAAGCAACCCAAACCGATGTTGTGTGGTAGAGTGTACTGGTGTACTGATCTGGGTATGCTTATAAAAGGAGACTACTAAAAAGTAAGAGAAAATACATATTGTATATACCTTATTTCCTTACCTTATTTCAGATTTGGAAGTTGTAATTTTTATATCATTATTGTAAATCCAATAAATAAAATTCCTAAATTTTGTTTAATTGGATTTACGAAATTGATTACAAATTATGAAATTTCTTATATTTGCATATATATTTTAGTTTATAATGCAGAATTACAGATTTCTATAAGAATTTTAATTTTCTGCACATTCGTTACTGGCGCTGTTTTGGTTCTTTGATTTATGCAGAAATTACCTTGCTATTTTAATTGTTCTATGCTGGCAATTGCTTTATTTTTGTATTCTATTTTTATTGATAATAAGTCAGGTTTTGCTATAGGTTACTTTTTTATCTGCTACTATGACCATGTCATCGGAAAATATTATCTCTTTTAGGTACATCTTTTGTCATATTTCGCAACTTAATTTAATTTTTTTTCATATTTTCTTTCGCCTCTTTGATTGCTTTATCTAATCTTACTTAGAATAATAGCGGAAATTTCACTGTCTTAATCTATCCTGATCGTTCTGTCGATCGAATAGACGTGAAGATCATTTATCATTACCGTCACCGCATAATTAATTACCTAATTGTAAGACGGTGCTCATCACAATTTAAAATAAATAATAATAATAAATCTGGGTTTCGTAAAACATACAACTTACCGTCTTACTTTATATTACCGACACGATTCCTATTACAATATATTCCTTTAAGATTGGAAGTTTTCCAAACTAAAATTTCAAATCCGTTGTTGTTGAGTTTGTGCATTTCCTCCATATTCACTGCGATTAAAAATTGTGTTGTAAATACCACCAAGCGAATGATATGCAAATATATACTTGAATGGAAAAATATTGTTATTTCTAAGCCAACATTGAAATTAACACCTTTAATAACCAGTTATCGAAATTACTAATATACGCAAATCTGTATCTACCTTGCTTCAATTCCCAACTATCACCTACACAATTAAGAAACAGATTTTTGTGGTTACAAGAATTAAGAACGTGGGCAACATGGGATATCTTATGTCAGCAGTCCCCGTTACCGTAGAAAATCTATTCTACAATTGTGGCAGTATCTAAATTAAAAAGCGTTCTCAAAAGTGTGTTATCTTTTGTGCAGAGGAAAAATTAAGGTTTAGCTATACATGTAATTATTTTCTTTTTCTCAATAGTTATGTTTTCAAAACCTAAGCGACGACCTAAAGATTTGTTATGTTTTGTTACAGCGATCTATGTTATTGGTTATTATATTGTTAGCTACCAGATTAAAAGCGCCTTTTGGTTATCTAATATATTTAAACGAGCAATTCTTGTATATATATATGGAATTGATTTCTCGAAAACGGCTCTAAAGATTTTGATGAAATTTAGTACCTGGGGGTTTTCGGGGACGAGAAATCGATCTAGCATGGTCCTGCTCCCGGGAAAATCCATTTTGAGCCGGTTTACGGTTTACACACATTTCTGGTATTGCGGTATATGAAATTGGTTATCGAAAATGACTTTAGCAATTTTTATGCAATTTAGTATCTGGTGAGCTTCGAGAACACAAAATTGATCTAGCATGGTCCCGGTCCCAAGAAATTTTTTTGTCTCGCTTTTACCTATTTCTGTGGTACATAAAATGTGTTATCGAAAATTACTCTCAAGATTTTGTTACAATTTAGTATCTGCGAGTTTTTGGGGACGAAAAACCGATTTAGCATGGTTCGATTCAATCCGTTTAGTCCATGTTTTCACCAATTTCGGCCTATACGTGGGTTACCAACTTTTCTTAACATCATGCAGCCAAGCTAAATTATAAGTAATTAAAACTTTACTAGTAAACCATAGATGGCGCTGAAAGTAGTATGTTAATAAAAGAAAAATATCTACAAAAACTAACAACAACATGTAAATTCACATACTTCGTTTACAGTTACAAAAGTAATCGGAGCTGAGTTTTAAATCAAAATAAAACTTATACACAATTAGTTGGTGTTGCAAAAGAAGGTATGTAAATGTTTACTTAACCTTCCTATACTCACGTCAAAATGAAAGACGTATACTATACTATATAAATCGGTCTCACAGACCGTATGCGTGAGTATAGGAAGGTTAAAATGTGTATTTCTTAAGAAAGATTTTGGGTTTTGTTTATTCTAAAGGGCGTTATTATTTGGTTCAAAATTATTCAAAAAATTTTGGGAACTCTGAGCGAGGCTTGGTCCACCAGGTACTATAGCATTAGGTTTGTTCGTAGAGCAATCAGCAACTATCAGCAACCGTTAGACGCATCCATATTTATATATTTGTGTTCGTAGAGTAAGATTTCAAACTGATGACTAGAATTCCGGCGTTCGCAGAGTGAATTTTATTCAATTTCCAACCGATTGGCAACCGTCAGAATAATTTCTTACAGAACTGTTTCCAGTCGGGCATGCGCATTGAATATTAGTTGCCAACGGTTTCCAATTTACTCTACAAACAAACCTATTATATTTCACTGACAACGTTTTTACGTAAACGGTTTAATTACCCTACGGTTATCTTTCGGGTTACCTCTATAGGTAACCCGAAAGATAATTATGGCGAATTATGATCTTGTTTAGTTTCCGTTTAGTTTGGTTTTTTGTGACTTCAAGTATATGTGCTCTGCATATGCATAAAAAGGGAGAATGGTTGTAGTAAGTCGCTGTCTCATTTTATTTTTTATAAAAAGTATTGGTAAAGTATTGCGCAAAAATTTGAAATAGGTAATAAACTAACAAAATATCTACAAGCTCGCAACCCCTCCGTGAATGGGTTGAAACATGTCGAACTTGTAAATCGCTGTGGACCGTATAAAAGTCAAACGTCGCCCCGTGTTTCTACTAGTTAAGCTTCCGATCCGGCAGAGGCACATATTGAAATGAAAAGCACCGACAGGGAAGAAGATAGTATTTTTGGTTTTGTTAAGAAAACTGTCATTGACAAACTTTGGTATGACGCTATCTCTAAAAATGCGGTAAAAACATGCACTGGTTGGGCGACATATTTAAATATTATTGGGAAACCTGTAAATATAATATACAGTGAAATAGTGGTGATGGTGAGAGTGAAAACATAACTGAATCCCAACCGTCAAGACAAGGAGAGGAAAGTGAAGAGTGTGTTGTTGTACAGTGACAACACATAGAAAGCAAAAATTCAATAAAGATGAGAGTTTGAGTGGCAGGAGCAACATATATTTCAGACCTGGTTGCCGTAGCAGCGATAGCAGTAGTAGCAGTGCTGACACTTTGCTTCTTAGTTGTTAGAATAGGTGAGGAAAAGAAACAAGAATTAGACAAGCAGATGGCTATGACAATTTTTGTAACAAATTGTAGTTTCAGGCCAATTGCACGTAAAGAAGTTCGAAAAATAAATGAAATGCTAAGACCAGGATATCTTCCACCCCTCTAGATTTTAGATGTCATCGGTTCTTTTAAATGTAATATTTGATGAGGAGAAATCAAAATATTGTAACAATCTATCAGGCAAGTCAGCTTTTATGTCTTGATGGATGGTCAACTGTTCATAATGAATCAATATTTTGCAGTTTGGACAAGAGAAGGTGGAAAGTATAGATACATGATCTTACAGATGTGGCCATTAATGTAACAAATAAGCTTATAGTTGAATATAATTGCAAGGTCACTAGCTTTTATCACAACCAACGTGGTTGATGTAACTAGTATAATAAAAACTTACGGAGCGCCTGTATCTAAAATATTATTTAAAGTATCATTATAACTTATGGCTGTTCTGGCCATATACTGATTGTGCTTTGCAAAGATTCGGAAATTAAATAAGTAAGAGAATATGTATTTCAAATGGTAAAATACTTTCGCAATACGCATTTGGGCAGTGATTAGTACAAAGAGGAAGAAGGCAAGAGAAATTAGTACTACATCTAGATGGAAACCATGGAAACATATATCAGCTAATGGTTTGAATTGAAATTATTACAAATTTGTGAAGAACGTGAGGATAATACTAATCCAGTTAGTTTTAAAAAAGGACTCGAATGTTCGAACTAAGGACTGGCTAAAGAGCTTTTAGAATTACCGAAACCAATCTGTGATCTGTCTGACGCTAGAAATTGAGACTGATCAGAATTAAGTAGAAGGGTGCCTGTTTACCTTATGCTGTTGAAGAAGGGAAAAATTTAATGAGTAGAGAGATAGGCTACAACGCCTTTTCCTTTCTTGGCTTATTTGCTTGATCCTATCAGAAGTAAGAATAGATACCCGTTGTCAACTGAAGAAAAATTCAGCTTCAGAAATAACTTCCAAATATTATTGTGGTTGAGGGTCGTTACCAATAATCACCAATAAGCTAATGACATCCATTGCGCGAAACAAATTTTCTGCAAAAATATTACAAAATGTAAATGTAGCACAATGGTGGAGGTCTCAGATGAATGTTCCAGAAATTAATCAAGTATTGGTTTTAATTTTATGTACACGTGCTTCTTCTGTGGATGTCGAATGAAATTTTCATGGTGTGGACTTGTCCATTAAGTATTTAGAAAGAGATTAGGTAATGAAGAAGGATCTAAATTAGTGTTCTTTTTTAAACATTATGATAATACCTCATAAGATTTTCTTCCACTTCTGTTTAGTTAATCTTTTGAAGGATGTATTTCGTATTACTAAGACCTATATCGTTTTCCTAAGTTTATTCACTTTTTCTTTGTATTTAGAAAATATTTAAAATAATGTGTCATGTATCTTCGCTCCTGGATTCTAAACACAAACTACACAAATGCATGTGTGAATTGCAAATTTCAAACATTTATATCTCAACATAATAAAAGTAACAATAATATAATTTTTCACTATAAAATATAATTCTGATGAACTAATCCAGAGGTATACATTTCGTGAGCTTAGCCTACGTCTTGTATACCACAGAAGATAATGTAGACTCCTAAATTAGTTAGTAAAACTGCGTTTTTATAGGGAAAAAGGTATTTTTGCTTTTGTTATTTGGATTTTAATTTCAAGTGCTGAAGTTTACCCATTTATTTGTATCTCGGTTATTTTAATACTTCTATATGAGCAAATTTTGCCAAATAACTTGTTTTGTTGAGTTTTACATTCTGTTAAAAGAAAAGTATCAACTATTAAGAGAATGTGTATTATGTATGCCCAATGGTTAGGAAAGTACATCGTTATTTTTAATAGATGAATCTTTATAAACTGGATAGTTTGTCACAAATAAACTTGCGAAAATTGTTGATAAAGGTCTATTGATTTCAGGAAAAATATACATTTTCCTTCTGTAGGTAATGGATGTAACAAAAATGTTAGTTTTCATGCACGTATGTATACGTAACCTTTGTTCGACGTATATTACAAATTGAAACTGTTATAACGCACATTGCATATAAATGTGTTTTTCTTTGATGTTTCCTCATAAATTAAGGAAAATAGTTTATAGACTGAAAAATTGTCCATATTCATATCTTACGTAAAAGTTCGGCGTCGGAATTCTCGAGGGTTCTCTTCGTCAAAGTTTCAAGTCAAACTCGTAGATATTTCTTGTTATAGGGTTAGAAGGACAGAGATATATGAGGCATCCCTTTAGCATCAGCAAAGCGCAGAGGAAAGGTATATTAGTCAATTCGAAAAGTAATTTATGAATATTATTTTCCTTTAGTAATATTAGATACACGAGTAATTTTAAATGTAAGAAACGACGACAGAATATTGTCGCACACTTCTAATTTAAAATATTAAAAACGTTTTTGTAATCGTTTACAATCCTGAATATAGGTATCTTACATTTAATTTACATATTATTACAGTTGTTTATTGCTTTGAAGCGAAACAACCCTCAATTTGGTATTTAGTCAAAACTTGTAACTTAGAAAGATGTAATGTAGACGCGGAAAAACTCAATGGGCATTATCAAATGGTGTGGTTTACGGTCCATTGATTTATTGGTAATGGGATATATACTAATTTTCAGAAAATAACTTAGATCTTCAAAAACACTAAATTTTTATCCATTAACAATTGAGCATTAGAGTAGCTTAGAACGAATAATATCTACGAAATTGGAGTTTCCACTCAATGGCAGAATACTACGTTGTTACAGGGCGCTTTTTGGTTTTTCCCTTTTTAGGTATTTACCAGTTTGCGTTTAATTCGGGCATATTTGTTTATAAATTCAAACTCAGATGTACAGTTGTAGAAGTACATTATAATATATACGCAAAATTTTAAAGTGTGCTAAAGGAATACATTACGTAGGAGTTGTCCCAAAGATATTTTTCTGAAATTTGCTGGGAAGTTGATTAAGTTCCAGCTAAGCGTCAGTGCCTGACAATCATTTTTTAATTCTTTCCCACTACATACACTGATAATTCCTGTTAGATTATTCATATATACTGTAACAGACAGCGATAATTTACTTTCACCAAATAATTTGATAGCATCTATTTTTTTGTTCTCTGCGTCCTGAATTGCAGTTGGTATTGAACGTGTTCTCGACGAGGATCAAATACACAGCTGTAGCGTTCTACTGGTGCTTAGAATTTTTGCAGGACGCAATGCATCAGAAATAAAAGATTTGTTTACCATGAGAGTGGTGCCCTTACAAGATAATGCTAAACCCCACTCTACGACGCTTACCCAACAAAGAAATTGTTACACGCTGACATTAAAATTTGAGGAACCGCAAATTATGCATATAATTTTCTTTTCTCGTTTACATAATATATATATCAAACTGGATATTGAATTCTTATAGCGTCAAAAGGTTTTGACGAAATTAAAGACATATATTATATGTTTATTACAACCACCAGCAAAGTATTTTGTCTTCAATCGTCATAGATACTGGTTCTATGCAATACTTTAGGCTGCCAAATGAAAACCATTTCTTTCACGAACATATATTTTTCAGCAAAATATGCCACTGTCTAATCAAAAGTGTGAACAAACAGCGGTAACAGCGTAGTAAGTTACGACATCCCCTTATCTAGTCAATACTGAATCAATGCAGATTGCGGGTAGTTCTGTGTACATGTACGCTGTCGTAACTTGTGTCGTAATTGTCCGCTATTCCCGCTGCACGCCCAGACTACTAATAAAGAATATTTGCTAAGAGCAATTTCACTTAATGATGATCATAAAATGTATTTTATGCTAAGCAAATTGTATTAGAAGTGCAGGTAGACAACAAGTCAAGGTCAAATCATGTTTGTCTTTTTGCTTTCGATTGTAATAGCATTTGATCCTATTGTTTGGAATCTTTTCCTATAATAATTAAGTAACCTGGCGGTCTTTAAGAGGTGAAGTCGAAAGATTACAAGGTGAAAATATTTTTTAAAGGCTACTCAACGTACGGGTTCAGTGGCACTTTCCGCATTTTATTTGGTAGTTATTTTTCTCCAATAACTTAATTTTTGTAATCTTCGGAGCTGACAGGATGCTTAGTTCCATTCCTTGGATATATAAAAGAAATAAAATTACCCTCAGCACATCTTTCGGAAATAATTCCAGATACGTATTTCGGTAACTAAGTTGCCATTCTCAGTGGAAAACTGGAGAAATTAAGTATCACCAACGATATCGGGCTAACATACAAGGTGAACACAACTCTAGAGTACAATGAACATCACACATTGAACGCCTGCACAAAACACACCAAAACACTGTTGACACTGATTTTAACCACAGTCTCCTTATTCTTATTATTCCTTGGATGTGAAACCAATTTCAACATTCGGAGACGATAGACAGTTTATTACCATCTTCACGAAAATTTAGACGGAAAATGCTGCAATAGTCTAGAATGCTTTTGAATAGACTGGGACATATTGAATGTTAATTAATGAAATATTATTGTATGGTTTGGAATATGTGGCGCTTATTCTGAAACGAATAACCAAAATATCTTCAACATATGTTTAGATTCAAATCACTTGAAACTAACATAAGAGAATTGTACAATGATTGCGTTATTATAATTCATGGAAGTGCTTCTGGTCAGAACAATCTGGATATTCGCAATTTAATGAAATCGGGCACTACTTGTTCTGACTTCCAGCAAAAGTAACATACAACTAAGAAAAGAGTTGGACTGTTATTCAAAGAAAAATTTAATCCCTCAATAAAAAGACCTAGTAAACGTTTGTGAGGCAGCGCTCCAAGAAAACTGTGCAACAACTTACAATGCAGGTACTAGTTGCATATTACAATAATTATCACGAAGGAAGTTATGCTCTATTCGTCGTAGATTATAACAGTAGACAAGTATTGTCCCCACTAGTGGACATCAGTACGGTATAGCCAGTTGACGATTAATAAAGCATTTAAGGGAATCATTGGAAGTGAAACAAAAGTTCATGACAACAGATTTCACTACATCCACCTAATGAACTCAAACGATATTGGCATGCCTAATAATTATTGGCATATGCAATTTGTGTCTGCTTTTCAACAGCTTTCCTGGAGGGCTGCCTAATAAAATATATCTTTGAATTATTCTGGTTCTGGTAGAAAATAGTTATCTATTTGAATTACTATTGTTTAATTTGGTATTGGCATTGTAACATGGCCAAAACGTATTGCCTAGATACGAAGACTGAATAAATGGTGTAACGAACAAAAAGTCTAATTAGATGATTAACTCCGTCTTGCGTAACAGAAATTATTTAATTTCCGCGTCCCATACTTTGCAGGATATGACGCGGGACGCAAAATTTAATAAAATATTTTTCCTTTTCATCCTTCGGTGTACATTGTACGTGTGTATACCTATATAGAATACGAAAGTGCCCTGGGAAATCAAGCTTATCTGTCGGCAAAGGTCAAAAATAATACTCTTCAGTTTAAACTCATTAACTTTCTTTTTTCCCCATTATGCAGAATTAGTCAGGCGTTCTATCAAGTCAACATCGAATATTAAGAAGCAGCGAAAAATGCTATTATTGCTTCTCATCCCTTGTTTTATCATCACAACTGCAACTCGAATATTGGTAATTTATTGAACAATTCCCCGTGATTAATGAACCCAATCTTCGTTGCACAGTGTGGATTCAAATGAGAGAAAAATTGAACGAAATGCAAAACTATAGCCTATGGAATATTTGGAAGCTATTTAACTAAAAACGAAATAAATGTATTAATTGTACAGAGGAATATTTCAAAACTTCTAATTGAGTTATTAAGCACTTTCCATTGTCATAATAACGTCGTAGCCTAATATTTAAGATCGCGCCTGTACGGATAGTGAACAACTGTTAAGATAAATAAGAAAACTAGTAAAACTACTTTTGTAAGGAAGCACGATCCTGAAAAATTCGAAAATAGGCAAGTTAGCTCGTAAGTGGTAAAAATTGAGTTGCTAATGCAACTAAATCACCATTATATCTGTAATATGAAATAAATATGGCAACTGTTGAATAATTGCGACAAACGTATTAAGCTCCCGACGAAACCAGCTTCTTCAATGGAAATGGAAAGGGATGATATACTACATGACAGAAATTACAGCACGTAGTTATTTTTATTTCTTTACTCAATTTGGCGCAAACCTTTAAATACTCAAATTTTAATGAAGTACACTAGGAACTCGATTATCTGGGATTCGATTATTCGTCGTTAGTCGCTTTACCTGCCGCTGCGCCAGTTAAATTCCAAGAAATTTATTTCGAGTTTAGAAGTGCCTCAGTCCATAATTACAATACATTATGTTCCTATTTTATATAAAATTTAATTTATCATATGTTTTTAATGAAGGTATTTTGTACTTTTCAATATAATGTTAGAACAGAAGGTATTGTATAAGTTACTTACTTTGTTGAAACAGCGGATTCTTTAGCGTTTGAAGAAATGGAAGAACACAGAGCTGCGCTACTTCCTGAATGTATCGCTGGGTGCTCATATTGCCTCAAATGAAAACCAAAGCAGATTTACTGCCTTGGTAATAGAATTCTATACCACTACGCGTCTTTCGACTAAAAATGGAAGTTGAACCCTTCTGCAAGTCTTTGTCTAACATTTCTATGGCCGTCATGTTTCCCAACATGATATCATTTCATATTCCATAGAAATCTCTCTCTCTCTCTCTCTCTCTCTCTCTCTGAGTCATGCTTCCTTTGCCTTCTATTTTCTCTTTCTGTTTAGTCGACTTGCCGTTTCTCAGAACTAGCCACGGCTCCCGCACAAACCAATAATTTGACCTCTTTTGAAATCACTCACTTGACTGTAATTTGCACAGCGCTCTACTTTAGGCATTGTAACAAAGCACAAGCGCGTGAAATTAAATTTGCAAAAAAATCAAAAAATGATCACGAGGAACCTTTCGACGTCACTTTAAAAAATATCAAAAAATTCTTAAGAACACAGAAACATAATCAAGAATTCCTTAAAAAGTTAATTAATTAGCATGAGATAAGAAATTCCTATACTCTAGGCGAACCAAAATAGATTTAGATTGGCCTCTTGAAGACACTTAGAGAAGAGAGTATAAACGGAGAATTTAATGGAAATGATGTGCAAAAAGTAGAAAGACGTTTAGAAATAGCCCTACTTTCAGTCCACTAATTTTCAACTTATTGGGCCATCGATTTGAAGGACAAAATCTGGATCGAGCTGAAGTAGATAGTATACTGGACTGTATGAAATTATAGCATACAGGGATAATGTCAATTATCATGAATTTTCGAGCATAGTGTTCGTCGTTTCAACCGTATATGCTTTCTAACTAATTGAAAATGTTAATGTTTAGCTTGATGGAGGTGTATAAAAAATTAGATTCTGCAACCTTTTAACTATGAAATACAGTTGTGACGTCTTCTGTTAATATTGAACCGCTTTTCCCCTCATCTGGCTTGATTCATGCAATACTAAGAAATAGGTTGGATAACAACAAAGCAGCCAAATTAGTTTCAATTTTTAAAGAACTTCAATTTAATTCTACAAATAATAACGGATAATACTAAATTTAAATACCTGATAAATGCCTGCAACGCTTTAAACTGACAATAACTTGTTTAAAAATTGCTTCACTTTCGTGGCCTTCCGATATAAAGCACTCTGTTGTTTTACATTAGATAATACCTTAAACACAAGGATATGAATTTGAAACATAAGTATGATTTTCAAAATGTTGATATCATTTCAGATATCTTTCTGGCACCTATTTCATGTCCGTCGCTGTAAACTTTATGCTTCAACAATACTGTAATTTCCAACACTATGGCTGTATGTATCTTACTACAGACATTTCTTTATAGAAAAGAATATTATTTCTTTCGGAATGCGCTTGGGACAGTTGCAAACTTCTCACAATTCCGTCCGCATCTTAGGCAGTTCTAATTACAGCAACGTACAAACATTGATGAGAATTTTTCTCTACCATTGTTATAAATTTACACTCCATGTATTTATAACACGCCACAATTTCAGTTAGAAACACATATACAGCTATGATTGGCTATATGTACTAGGTAATAGTAAATATACAAAAGTATGAATATATAAAGTTCATTATATGTTTATCATTATCAGCAGTATTTGTGTTCGTCTGTACTTTCTTTTGTGATATTTTGCTGTCACTTTCATTTTTGTATGTTGTAAAACAGGGCTGAAATGATTTCAATTATTCTAGTAAAATCACAAGTAATGTAAGGAAAAATGAAGGAAGATAGGAAAACAATATACATGGTATGAATATAAAATATATCCTTAGCAAGATTAACTAGTTTAAAAGCAGTTAAAACAATATATTTTTATATCTTATGAGGTACTATTATAATGTTCAGAAGGAAACACTAATCTAGATGTTTTTACCTTGTCCAGTCTTTAATTCTTAATGAATAAGCTCATATGATGAAAAAGTTCTTTCGACATGCGCTAAAGAAGCATTTGAACACAAAATTGGAAGGATGATATTTGATATTTGACTAACGTTCATCTGAGGTCTCAATCGTTGTAGTGCATTTGCATATTGTAATATTTCTTGCGGAAATATTGTTTCATGGAATGGACGTGACTAGCTTCCAAATTAATGACTAATGATAATAATCATGTACCAGAATAATATTTGGAAACTATTTCTAAAGCTCAATTGTTTTGTTAGTTGGCAATGGATGTCGATTCTTACTTCTAATGGGATGAAGCAGATAAGTTAAGAATTTAAGAACCGTTGTAGCTTATTCATATCCTTCTCTTTATAAATTTGTTTTGTAATAATAATAATAATAATTAAGTGCCCAACAGTGACAAGCTGTGCAAGCACTACAATGTAAATGTGCATATAACAACACGGTGTCCAAATTAGGGGAGGGGGACAAAACGTTAGTTTAAAAAGAAAATAACATTGAAATAAATATTAAAGTTTGAGTCGTGGATCAAAGAAAATGCCGGTTTAAAATTCATATGCACTTCTACACACGAAAGGCGAAACGTAATGACATGACATTTCTAGTTAACTAGGTATGTTAAAATTCGATCTATTGTAAAAAGCCCAGGCAGTTTATTCTATTTACTAAAAGATTGCTTAGAATATTTGCGCCAATTATCTCTATGCGAGCAGATACGTTCTGTTGAAGTAATTGCTTGACATGATTTGTATTTCGTTGTGGATACTCTTCGTTGCGTTTCAGAACAAGGTATTTTAGTAAACATCTCGGTATGCTGTATTGCGAAACTATTTTACAACTTAAACTGTATATTCTTTTCCTTGCAAAGTAAATTCAGTATATGGACAGAACACCCATAAGTTGCGATGATATATTTCAGATGCAGGCCCTCCGTAAGTTCTGTTTCTCTTACTACTCTCTTACTACTCATATTATTACACTTGTTTATTACATCAATTATCATATCTGTAAAATAATCCGATGCGCGTGGATGCCCTAATGTATTTATATGCGACTGTCCGAAGAGGAGGACCAAAATAAACTCCACTAAATTCGCCAGAGGAACTTAGGAACGTGTCTCGTCTCAATGAAAGTGCATGGTGACATGATGGTCATCCCAAAATCGGGTCAGTCGCCGATCGTTGCCCGACAGTATCCATTAGTCTTCTCCCAGTCCTTAAAAGGGTAGCAGAGCGTTTATTGTACCGCCGATTCATTCAGGAGACTCCAAAGACATCATCCCCAAATCCTCCGCCTCATCAAATATGTCAAAGGTGGATTCAGCTACCACGAGTTCATTGGCGTTGTTTTCCTTCATCAAAGTCTTTGGCAACAGGGTCTGCTGGGCCAAGCATCTCTGCAGGTTATCTTCGCACCATCAGTTCTTTTCTCCGCAACCGATGTTTCCGGGTTAAACTGTCGGAAACTTTGCACCGAAAGCATGGCAGAAGGTGTTCATCAGTGTTCAGCCCCTTTTGTTTCTCTTAAACATATTTAACAGCAAAATCCCCACTACCCCACACGTCATGCCGGCGATGTACGTGGATGACGTTTTCATTGTCTCCCGTTCCAGCAGCCCAAGAATCATTGAAACCCTTCTCCAAGGTTCACTGGACCACCTGAGTACGTGATACGACACATGGGGAACTACGACCTACCCACGGCAGAGCACGGCGGTGCTTTTCTCGAGCACTGGAAGGTACACATCACAAGGAGCAGCAGCAGATCTAACGGTCCAGTGGGGAGTCGTTCTATTACGCCCCGATGTCACGTATCTCGAAGTCATTACGGATGCTCGGCTAACGTGGTGATCGCATGTGCCATACGAGATCGACCATGCACAGAATTTGTCCACGGTCATGTACGGCATGATAAATCATTGAAGTAAGCTCGATCCTGCTTGTAGGATCCAGCTCTAGAAGCTGGACTAATTTACGCATGGGACGGTTGATGAACGAATTGTCACATATGAAAACTCTATGCCGTTCAGAACAGAGCGCTCCGTATGGCTCCCGATGCTCTTTGGTTGATAACATCCGAAATGCAGCCACTTCAGGATTTCGTAGAAAGGTATGAATGAATAAATAATAATTAAGATACATTTGTTATAAGACGAACACTGTAAAGGTTAAAAGAAAATTTCTGTCCGTGATCCAGTAAACGAACGGGAAAGTTTTTTAAATACACAATTCAATGAAGAGTGCGTAAAGCACTTCATGGTATTGCAGTCGTTTCAGCTTCATATGAATTTGGTTTGTGGATTTACGTATCGAGAAACAGTAAAACAAAGTCAATAAATATACCTTTGAAACTACCTGATACCTTGTATTTTTTTCTGTAGTTCTGGCCCTAAACTCTGATTGGAATGTAAAATGGGTATTGGTTATACTATGCCAGGTCTGTCTTAGCTGGTAGGCGGAGATGTACAGCACTCGTCCATTTTTTTGAGCGGCGCTGTATATACATAGCATCATATTATGTTGCTCTCTATTCACTCATAATGGACATTTCGATATAATTGTCGGTTGTATAAGATTCAACTCGTTTTTTAACACTATTTTCAAGTTTATGGTCATCTGTTTGATGGTGTTGATTATGGAAACCAACGTGTTGCAATTTGGCACGTAATGCTATTGAAAATGCAAGTGTTCTTGATAATCTACTCAATTTCCTGGTATGTTGAGCTGCTCTTACAATACAACATACCTTCAATAAAATGCAAAGCCGATCCAAACGCGGTTATCTTTTAAGCTCAAGTTTGCATCGGAAAAGTACTTCTATCAGTTTCTCATCATTCACCGATTCTTTGTTCCCAGTTTCGGCTGCATACAAATTCTAGGAATTTGACTGTGGTTCTTTTATTTCGATAATTTTCATCAAAATTACACTGTAGTTGCTCACTACAATCTTAATTTGATTTAATACATTTATCCCAACGTGAAACTAGTTTTTAAACTGTCCTCCTAGAATTTTTTGGCGTGTGTAATCTAGTCACTTATACCAACTTTTACCTCATTGAAAGTCTCAAATTGAAGCCTTGTAGTGATTCTTCCAAATTTGGAAACATGAAAATCACTAGGCGCCAGATCTGGCGAATACAGTAGATGTGGAAATAATTCCCACCGCAATTCGTTTAAAACATTCGTTCTTCCTGCGGTATGAGGTCTTGTGTTGTCCTCTTGGCGCTCATGCAACTTCCCAGTCCGTTTCTTGCAAAGGGTCTGCCGCAATAAGCCAGAGAAAGGATGGAATAGTATTCTGCGTTAGCCAAAGTACCTTCCGGTAGATAACCCGTAAACCTATTTCCTCGCAATCCCAGAATACAGCAAGCATTACTTTTTCAATCGATGGAACTGCAACGGAGATTTAAACGGAAATCCTTCTTTTGGTTCGCGTCATTCCATCCACTGATTTCTGGTCTCAGGATTGAAATAAGGCGTCCATGTTTTACCAGTAGTTGTTATCTGTTGCCAAAATTGGTTGCCATAACATGCTAAACGCCATTGAATTGGCGGCATGTGTCAAATATATTGAGTTTCTGTTCCTATCCCAACAGCCTTGGTACTCAGCGGGCTGAAACCTGGTACACGCCTAAACGTTCCTGTAAAATGTTATGAACCTTTAGTGCTAGTGTTACCCACATATTCCTACACTAACAATAATTTCACGAGTAGCTATTCGCATATTCCCATCTAGTAGGTTCTTCACGGCATCAACGTTTCTTTCATTTACAAATGCTCGGACGTTCATTGCGCGGATCGTCTTCGATCGTGATTGATCCACGGATAGACTGTACCTTTAGACTTTCCAAATACACTGCACTGACGTTGAACAATTTCTAAAGCTTTCACACCCTCTTTAAATAGAAGTAAAATGATAGCTCTTTGAGATTTAGACGCGCTTTCTATTATTGTGAAATTAATGCTGTGAAAATACATCTGTATCAGTCAAGTGACTGATGTGTACTGAGTTTCTCTGACCGATATCGTGACCTATAAGATTTACGCAATTTTACTAGAGCCAAATTCCTATGTATAACGTGAAGGTATAATACAATAGAATAATAAAAGAATATACATATACGATTCGAGTAACTCGTCCTACCTGACTACAGTAATAAGGATACAACATTGGCGACAACGGATGGGATACTGGAACCAGAATTAAAAAGGGTAAATGAGGAAAGTTCATTGCTGCAAAGAAGAGGTTAAGGTAGCGTCAATACATATAAAAAAACAATGTCGATTGTGGGAAAGTTAGAACCATTCGAGGAATCTGTAGAAGAGATTAACACTTATTTATTACGGTTAAAACATTTTATTAAAGCCAATGGCATCGCGGAGGAACAAAAAGTCTCTGTATTATTAAGTGTTTTAGGGCCAAAATTGGTGAAACTTCTGCAAGATCTTCTGGCACCGGAAGAGATTGATTCATTATCTTATGATACACTGGTAGCGACTCTTACAAATCACTTTAAACCAAAGAAACTAGTTATAATAGAGAGAGTCAAATTTAATACCAGGTCACAGCGAGAAGGAGAAACCATTATGGAATATGTAGCACAAATAAAAAATCTAGCTGCAACATGCAAATTTGGAACATTTTTAAAAGAAGCTTTACGTGATAAATTTGTTAATGGATTAAGGGATAAGGATATTCGACAAAAATTGCTAACGGAAGAATTTGACGTTGAACAAGCATATGAAAAGGCTAGAATGTTGAGGAACCGTGATACATTCCAAGGAGAGACAACAGTTAATAAATTGCGTTTGCAGAAAGAAAATAAAGGGAAGAATATCATAAATAGAGAAAAGGAATGTACAAGATGTGGAAAAAGAGGACAGAACACATTCACATGTAAATATAAGACATATAAATGCAACAATTGCAATAGAATAGGACATTTGGCAAACATGTGCAGGAATGGGGAAAGAAAAGTAAGTAGTGGTGTGCGAATGGTCCAAGAAACTAGTAATAAGGTAAACGATGTTGAAAGTATGCATGAATTATTCCATGTAACCATCAATAAAGTAGACAAAGCAGAAAAAGTAGATACTTACCAAATAAAATTAAATATTAAAAATCAAAAGATAAGCTCTGAAATTGACACAGGCACAGATCTGACCATTATTGGGGAGGATACTTATAAGAGATACTTTTCTAATATTAACCTAGTTCCTTGTAATGAGTTGAATTTAAATGCGTATTGGTTCCAACAACCAATTCCCTTGTTAGGAAAAGTTCAAGTAAATGTGGTACATAATGGGACAAAAAGCACTTTAGAGGTAATAGTCGTTAAGAGTGGAACCCGGAAATTGTCATCCTTAATGGGTCGTGATTGGCTGGAAAAGTTAGGGATCAATTGGCAACAGGAAAAGCATACAGCAAAGTTTATTGAGAGAGAACATGACGAAATTACCCAGGATAAAGATCAATTAGTAAAGGGCCTCGAGTTGAAATTTCCAAGAGTATTTGGAACGACAAGAGTAGAAATTAGAAAATTCCAGGCAAATCTAACACTAAAGGGCAATCCAACACCAGTATTCTGCAAGGCAAGACCGATTCCGTATGCTGTCAAGCCGACAGTGGAGGCGGAACTACAGCGCTTGGTAAAGGAAGGAGTCCTAAAACAGGTCATGCATAGTGACTGGGCGACGTCGCTGGTGGTGGTACCTAAAAGTGAGGGGAAGATAAGAATTTGTGCAGATTTCAAGGTAACAATTAATCCTTATTTAAATAAAGAGCATTATCCATTACCGAATCCTAAAGATATTTATGCGTCATTAGCTGGGGGAACGGTATTCTGTGCATTAGATTTATCTGAAGCATACTTACAATTACAAGTTAGTAAAGAATCACAACATCTTTTAACAGTAAATACACACTTTGGCTTGTTTAGATATACACGATTGGCGTATGGGGTAGCAACAGGCCCAGCTCAATTTCAAGCAGTTATGGATCAAGTGTTACAAAATATACCAGGGGTAGCATGTTACCTGGATAATATATTGATTTCTGCTAAGACGCGAAAGGAATGCCTAACTAGATTACAGAGGGTTTTAGAGAAATTGGAGAAATATCATATTAAGATAAGACGGGATAAATGTGAATTTATGGTTAATTCAGTACCGTATTTGGGACACATTATAAGTGAGTCAGGAATTCGACCAAATAAGGAACTAGTTACAGCAATTAAATTAGCTCCGCAACCACAAAACAAACATGAATTAAAGGCGTATATAGGATTATTGAATTATTATGGACAATTTATTCAAAATATTTCAGTTAGATTATCGAAATTCTATGACTTGATTAAGAAAGATACAAAATGGGAATGGACAAAAGCGCATAAAATCTTTTTGAAGAAAGTAAAAATTGGTTGTGTTCTGATAATGTATTAACACTATATGATGTTGAAAAACCGCTTCGGTTGATATGTGATGCGGCTCCCCCAGGAGTGGGTGCTGTATTGGCACACATTATAGACGGGAAAGAACGACCAGTTAGTTTTGCAAGTAAAACTCTCTCACCGGCAGAACAAAACTATAGTCAGTTAGAGCGCGAAGCGTTAGGTATTATATTCGGACTAAAAAAATTTCATACGTACCTGTATGGAAGACCATTCGAGTTAGTAACGGATCAAGCCCCTCTTACAATCATATTTGGTGCAAATAAAGGAGTACCAACAATGGCAGCAGCAAGGCTACAGAGATGGGCTATCTTATTAAGTGCTTATGATTACAAAATAAAGTATAGGAAGGGATCAGAAATAGCAAATGCGGACGCATTATCACGCCTACCGCTACCAGAGGTAGATGAGATAGAAAGAGAACACAATTGTTTCTCAGCAAGTAACTATTTCTGTAATTTTATTAAGGAATGCGCTGATCCGGTACTAACAGCGGAAGAAATTGGTGAGGCTACTCAAAGAGATGAGGTGTTGAAAGAAATTTATAAATGGGTGATGTATGGTTGGCCAAAAGGAACTAGTGATTCCAAATTAGAACCATACTTTAAATATAAGAATGACATTACTACGGATGGGAAGTGCTTAATTATACGAGACAAAGTAATTATACCAACTATTTTTCAAGAACAAATTTTAGAGCTACTGCATATGTGTCATCAAGGTATAGTTAAGATGAAAGAATTAGCACGGTCTTTTGTTTGGTGGCAAAAATTAGATGGTCAAATTGAAGATTATGTTAAATCAAGGCACAATCAAACCAACTATAACACATTGACCAGTTTCTCATTGCAAGTGGGAACGAATACATATCGATTTTGCACAATTTTCATATCTAAATGCAACATATAACCTATTGATCATAATTGATTCTTACTCCAAATGTATAGAAATTTCCGTAATGTCTTCAACTACATCCTATAGGACAATAGAAAAACTCAGAACAGTTTTTGCTGCATTTGGATTACCAGAATGTATTGTCTCTGATAACGGAGTACAATTTACATCAAGTGAATTTAAAGAATTTACGTCACATAATGCTATTCAACACATTTTAACACCGCCTTATCATGTCGCAAGTAATGGAGCAGCGGAGCGAGCAGTGCAAAATATAAAAAGTGCATTACGAAAAATGATACAGGGAACAAGGGCGAATTCACCAAGACCATCAATGCAACAATTAATCGATAACTATCTATTTTCTTATCGTAACACTCCTCAGGAAACCACAGGACGTAGTCCTGCAGAGCTATTTTTGTTGAGAAGACCTCGAACATTACTCTCTATACTAAAACCTAGTTTAGCAGAAATGGTGGACAAAAAGAAACAGAAGGAAGAAGAAAAATTAAATACCCGGAGGAAACCACCATCCACATTTTCCGTGGGAGACAAGATATGGGTTAAGTCAGTTAGAGGGGAAGTTGAGAAATGGATGCCAGGTACTATCATTCAACAAAAGGGTATGTCGACATTCATAGTGGACGTCGAACATAAACGACGATATATTCATAAGGAACATCTAAGATATCGACACAAGGCGTCAAACATTCCTAATAATATCACCACAAGCTTCGCGAATGTACTACCTACTACTCCAGACGTTCCAAAGGAATTTCAGGCACCACCTTCTCGGAATCAGGGGACATAGAAGAAAGGGTTACAACTTCAGATAATCCAATACCAGAAGTTCGTCCAGTAGATCACAAGCTGGAAGGAGGCCTAGAATTACCAGGAACCTCTAGACCGGTTAATCCAGAGGTTGCAGAGCCAAGACGATCCGCAAGAATAAGAAAACCCATAGTTAGATTAGATCCTTAATGTCATTATACGAAATGTAGTATATGTGTAAATAAGGTGAAGGGAATGTTATGTATTGGAATGGACAGCACGACATGCGCAACACGGGCTGCATACACACACAGACAGACACACATACACAGACCGAACACGTAGTAGAGTAGAATACAGAATGTAAGATGTATGTATAACGTGAAGGTATAATACAATAGAATAATAAAAGAATATACATATACGACTCGAGTAACTCGTCCTACCTGACTACAGTAATAAGGATACAACAGTCGTCACGACGGACCCCGTCGACGCAAAGTGACCCGTGTCCTCCTATCCCACTTTCCTTAGATTTATTTGTAGAGCTTGTATTTCACAACGCATATATTTTAAAATGAATTGTGCCTGTTGTGGTATTTCTATAAGTAAAGACGATAGTTATATTCACTGTGGTGTTTGTCAGAAGTCCTTTAAAACTTCTTGTGTAGAATTATCAAGAAATGAAGTTAAAAAATGAATTCCAATTGTGACCTATCTTGGTCATGTAGGAACTGCTTAAAATTCGGTAATGATTTGATTAGTCTTAAAGCTGCTATTTTTGCTCTACAAGAAGAAATTAGAATTTTAAAACGGCACCAACTGGTTCAATACCTAACAACGCCGATTCTTTACTTGCCACGGAGGAAATTATTCAAGAAGTTTCTGAACGCCAAAAACGCAGGAATAATATCGTTATTTTTGGTATTCCTGACGTTGTCCATGAATCTAAAGAACATCGTATCGCATCGGAACGTAACACTATTGCTGAAATTTTCAACTGCTTGGATATTACTGTTTCCGATCTTGGATTTATCAGATTAGGGAAGTTTGATGCCACAAAGACCAATTCTAAAAGGACTCTTATAGTTAGTCTTACATCCTCGGATGTTGTTTCCGGGATACTTAAGAAGTCCAAATTATTGAAAGGTACTGATAAATATGTTAATATCATAATCTCACGAGATCGTACACCGTTTCAACAGAAACTTTATAAAAATCTCAAGGATGAACTGATTGATCGCAGGAATAAGGGTGAAGATAATCTCAGAATCAGGTATATCCATGATGTTCCTCTAATTGTTTCGACTTTAAACTGAATATGCCCAGCAGATGTTCCCCACTTAATATTTATTATCAAAATGTTCGTGGTCTTCGCAGTAAAAGTTCTACTTTACTGAGTGTTACTTATTCCTCATACCATGACATTATCCTCTTCACTGAGACTTGGCTGTGTGAGTCGATAGCAAACACCGAACTCTTTGCCCCTTCATACTCTGTTGTTAGACGTGATCGCGATCCTGTCACGACTGGCAGGTCTGTGGGGGATGTGGTATATTGATGGCATTTTCAAATTATATTAATTATGATATTGTTGATATTTCATGCGGCATCACCTCTAGTTGATTTGTTGATTGTCAGGATGACAACTACAGCTGACTCTTATTACTATTTAATTCTTATATATATTCCTCCTGACTTAGACTCGGAATCTTTAGAACACCTTCTCGACATGCTTGAAGTCTTCATTTCCGATGAGCACGTGGTTATTGTTGGTGATTTTAATCTTTCCAATTTTATGTCAGAGTGTCGACCTAACGATTCAAAACTGAATTCATTTTTAAATTTTATGGAATCTGTAAGTTTGTGTCAATTTAATAATATCACTAATTCAAATAACAGAACACTGGATTTGGTTTTGTCTAATTTAACGAACGAAATTGAAGTTCTACATGATACTTTACCACTTATTACTGAAGATGTGCACCACCCTGCTTTGGGCATCACTATATCTTATGCAAAGCCTCCTGAATTTGCTACCTTCCCGTTTAATAATAACGTGAGATATAATTTTAGAAGGGCTAACTACCCTAAACTTTACTATGATTTATGTACAACGGACTGGTCCTTTCTTGAGAATCATGATGATGTCAATATCGCTGTGCATGAGTTTTATAATAGAATTTATGTTGTCCTGGATTCTTCTGTTCCAAAATATCAATTTAACAATAAGCATAATTATCCTCCTTGGTTCACTCTCAGTATTCAGAAAAATATTAAATTAAAATTATACTACCATAAAAAGTGGAAGTCCACTGGAAATAACAATTACAGGCTGGAGTTCCAAAGAGTTCGAAGATTGTTAAAAACTGACATCGAAGATGCTTTTACTTCATATATTCACAGAACTGAAATGGATCTCATTACTGATCCAAGTTCCTTTTGGCATTTTGGGCGTTCCAAGCGAGGTGTTACTAGAAGTCCTGGCAAGCTTCATGATTCCAATAGTGAATACAGTGATCCTCGGTATGTGGTTCAAGCTTTTGCCACAGTCTTCTCCAGCGTTTTCTTACCGAAAATATCTGACACTATTCTACCTGACATTCTATCCCATTTACCGCCATTAAGTATATTATCGATTTCATCGGATGAGGTCATCCAGTGCATCAAAGGTTAAAAAATATGACAACTGCTGGTGATGACAACATTCCTTGCTTTTTAGTCAAAGACTGTGCCTATGTTTTTGCCGATCCACTATGTAAGATTTTCAATCTGGCCATTCGCAAATCTGTATTTCCTGATGCATGGAAAATAGCTAGAATATCACCAATTTTTAAAAAAGGTGATAACTCTGATATACACAGCTATAGGCCTGTTTCTATTATCCCCACTTTTGCCAAGATATTTGAAATGTTGATTGTTAAGCACATCTCTTATGGTACTAGACCACATCTTTCTGTCGCACAACATGGGTTTATGTCACGAAGGTCTACCACAACGAATTTGGCGTTATTATCTCAGGAGATTGCTGAGACTGTTGATGCAGGCGGCCAACTAGACGTTATAAATACTGATCTTTCCCGTGCGTTTGACTTGATTGATCATCGTGTTTTGTTGGAAAAGTTGAGTTCTTTTGGCATTACCCAATCGCTACTAGGTTTAATGAATTCATACCTTCAAAATAGAGTGAATTATGTTTATTATAATGGATACAAATCTGACCTTTTTTGTTCTACTTCTGGAGTACTCCAGGGGTCAAACCTAGGTCCTCTTCTGTTTAACATATTCATCGATGACCGTATCAGATCTATTGACTGTCCTATATTGGATATTCCATAGGATTGATTCCTTATCGGATGCTAGAATATTACAGTCAAATCTTAGCAAAGTTATAGCTGCTGCTTATGTAATAAGTTAAAGTTAGACATAGACAAGTTCTCTTTTATATCATTTTCTAAAAGGATCTCTAAAATTGAGTATAACTATACCATCAATGATATTAAAATTAACTATGAATCTCCAATAAAAGACTTGGTTGTGACGCTCGACGAGAAACTCACCTTTTCGAATCATCTCCTGAATGTAACAACTGCTGCATCGAAATCACTTGTATTTATTATCCGCACATGCAGAGATTTTGATAGTATTGATACTATTAAAGCTCTTTTCTATGCCTATGTGATGTCTAAGCTTGAGCATGCACCAATTGCTTGGTATCCATTCTATAATACTCAGATCAATCTGCTAGAGCGAATCCAACGCAAGCTTTTGAAATACCTTTCATATAGATGCGATAGTCGTTATCCTATGCGTGGTACGGACTATAATGACTTACTTCAGCATCACGGTCTAGTCTCTCTTGCAGAAAGAAGGAAGAACATTAGTGCTCTATTTATGCAGAATATTGTCGCTGGTAGGGTTGATTCGCCGGATTTGCTGTCCAAGGTGGGTTTTTGGTGCCGCGTCTGGGATCAAGAACAGATCAGTTACTTCATATTCCTACTGCTAGGGCTAATACATTGTTGAAGGCATCTTTAATGCATTCAGCACGAAACTATGAGTTGTTTGGGTTGGATATGCCATGATTTTACATTTATTAATTTTATTTTGTTTTTATGTTGAATAGATTTATTTGATTTATTGATATAGTATTCACTATTGTTTCATTATTTTGTTTGTCCAGTTTTGGATGTTATCTGTTGGCCACTTAATAAATATTATTATTATTATTATTATTAAAAACAAACCGGTTTTGTGATCACTTGAATTTATACTACTACTAGTTTTTACCTCTTATTTAATTTTTATTTGCCTTATATGTAGTACCCTTATATTGCTACGATCAATAAGACAATAAATACAGAAAGGAATTTATTCTTCTTACTGCATCTTCTGCAACATATTCTAAAAATCGGTTGTCTTGTACTAGTCGAAAACAATACATCATTAACTAACTAACGAGTAGCACAAAATAAAAGGCACTTGTATCTTACATTTTATAAGGAATGCTATAATAACGTTACAATAGAACTCGAGAAGCACTTAGGACGTGACTAATCTGAATACCACCATCATCATCATAACGCGCGGAGTCAACGAAACGAGAAAAGAATTGTAATGTCACTTTAATAGCTCAATTTTAGAATATCACATGAAAACATCTCCCCACTGGCTTTCTTATTGTTTCCATTAATAAAGTAGTTGAACTTTCGCACTTGTTATGAAACAATGCGGTATTAATAGCATGATGAAATAAACATGTACCTTTAACGTATAAAGTTGTTACCTAATAATCTATGACTGGAAATGAATAAAAAATATAGTAACACATAAAATCATATTTGTATTAAAGGTAATTTGTAGAAAAACTAATATATATATATATATATATATACGATGTTTGTACATATGAGAATTCAATTGAGAATTTTGTATGTGTACTTAAATGCGCATTTTTCAGCTATTTTATTCTACATGATTAGACAAATTTGTTGTCTCAGACAGCGCGACAGCAGCAACTGCAAGAGTGTGACACAACAAATTTGTCAACTCATGTAGAATAAAACAGCTGAAAAATGCGCAGTACTATACATAGATGTAAAGTTGATAATGAAAACTACTTCTCCCAAAGTCGCACTGATGAGCGGTATAACCGCGAAACGTGTCTGCGTATGATGAAAGTAGGTTTCTAGTTACATCATTACGTATATACTGCTCTCGCAATATAAGTTGGCGAAGGGTGGGAGTGAGTTCGCGCAGGTAGAAGAGGGATACATTGCCTATCATTCGTCCTGCAATGTAATGGTAATTTCTGTGCACTATCTGAATCAGACAGGTGGGAGGTACGTGTCCTAAATACGTTTACGGCGCATCCCCACCGCTAGCCAACTTATATTGCTGTATATACGTATATAATTTTAAAGGAAGTACATCGACCGTACCAGCTAGAAAGTAAGAACAGGATTAATCGTGTCAGCGGTCTGTAGTGGTCTTCAGAGAATGAAAAAAGGAACTCCTTTGTTCAAAATTCTCAATATTTCGTCCTTTTTCATTCTCTGAATACCACTACAGACCGCTGATCCGATTAATCCTGTTCTTACTTCCTATACGTATATATATATATATATATGTCTGTTTTCGTTTCCCAAAAATTTAATAAATGAAATAACACTTTCTTCTGCACGTCCTTTAACCTTGAACTTGTCTGGAAGGAGAAAAGGGCGATATTTCTGTTGCACAGTGTCTACAGGGTCAGTTCTGATTCTTCCACACTATTGTATACGCTATACATACTATAGTAATAAATTGTCAAAATTTTCTCAATTAGCAATTTTTCCAAAATGTTTTCTAAATGTCAATTAGAAGACTTTAATGAACCACAATTTTGTATTAACTTTTTGTTTATTATTTCTTTCTAGATTATTTATTTTTGGGAAATTAATGAACTAATGAATGTTCGAGCATGTTCTCTAGTGCATGCGCAAGATTATTTGGAATTATCCCCAATGTTGTGTCTCCACTCAAAGGATGAGAAACACCGCTCTGAGATATGTTGCTCTTAATAAAGTATTCTCAAATTTAACTCCTATTATTTCTTCTTGATAAAATGTTTTCTTTTGATCCTGTTTTTTGTATTTATTATATTCCTTCTATATTCTAATTTAATCACGCTGCGCCTTTTTTATATAAGAAACTGTTACTGCACAGAGCATTTCAACAACTATTTTTAATTATTTTCTTAAATCATTCCGTCTGTGTTCTTTTGAAGTTTACTTAATATTTTTCTTATTTCTGTTGGGTGTTACCTTACACCTCATATTGACCTTAATTAATTTATTTTTATATCGTGTTGTAGTGCCAATCATTTCCTATCCAGTGCTATATTGTCACCTGCGCCATCATCTATAAGTTTCTTGGAAACGGAGAAGATTATCCAGGAAAGACAGAGAAAAACGTAAATGCAATATAGTAATTTATAGTTGCAAAGAGGACACTAGCCTATCGAAGAAGCAGCATATTGAATGAGATACTGCTTCAGTGACCGAAAGTTCATGAACCGAATATTATCCCTATTAGGGTGGGTAAATTGTGATAATTCATGTAGGGATTTAAGTCGCCCTATCAAGACAAAATTGTCCTCAGAGGAAAACTTAATCAATATTTTACGTAATTGTTTCAAACTAAAGCAGAAACAGTGCTGGAAAGACCTATCCATATCTCGTGATCGAACCATCATGCAGATGGAATTATAGCGTACCATGAAAATGTAGTTAAATGAACGTATCGCTAATGGTGAACAGGGATTATCTCCCAAATATAGGAATGGCATTCCATCTATCGTTTCGAGTCATGTGGGAAACTAATGTATTCAGGGACCTAGATATATATTACCAAAACGTGCGTGGCTTAAAAACAAAAACACATCAATTTTATGTTAATACCTCTGAACAGTTGTACGACATCATTATTATTACCGAAACATAGTTGAATACATCGATTGTCTCTACAGAACTCTTCCCTCCTCTCTACAATATAGCTTGATGTGATCCTAGTTTTGATATTGTTGGACGTGCTGATGGTGGTGGAGTGGTAATTGCTTTTGCCGATAACATAAAATTTGAACTCATTAATACGTCCTTTATTACTGAGCTTGTGCCCGCAATTGATTTAGTATTATGTAAATGTTATGTTGGTTCAATCCTCTGCCTTGTAGCCGGAGTTTATATTCCCCCAAATATATCTAATAACGACTTTGAAATGTTTATTGATGCATTAGAAATCGCAATAATGAATCAACCTGTATTGATGATTGGTGACTTCAACATTCCAGAGTATACTGTTGCTGATACTTCCACTACTGTGGCAAAGATCTTACGTTTGAGTAATTTATGTAATATGTTTGACCTGAGACAATACAATAATATCACGAATTCTGACGGTAAGTTGCTTGATCTGTTATTCACGAATCTGCACTGTATCCCAAACATCTCACATGAAGATTTCTGTTTAGTACTTGAGGATAATTATCATCCTGCTCTCTCCGTAAATATCAAATTATTGTCTCAGTCAAAGCCATCACTATTTCCATCTGCACAAAACACTAGATACAATTTTCCTAAAGCGAATCTCGTTCAGTTGTATGATGACCTTGGTAACCATGACTGGTCATTCCTTAATAATCATACAAATGTTGATCAAACTGTTAATGACTTCTACGCAACCCTTTATAAAATTATTGATCGATCAGTACCTCGTTACTTTACAAATAACTCCTCATTTCCACCCTGGTTTACTGTTCAAATTACGAAGATTAGTCAAAGTCAAGAGTCAGGAGGCATATACATCTTACATGAATGAGATAGAACGTGCGGTTAAAGCAAATCTAAAAGACTTGTTCAGATACATAAACCGTGTAAAAGGTGTATCACGAATTCCCGATAAAATGTCTAATGATGGCACAGATTATGACGACCCTCAGGAAATAATAGATGCATCTGCTAGAACTTTCTCCAGTGTTTATTTAACACCATCAGATATGACCACAGGCGATATTCTATGTAATATACCGTCACTTGAAATCAGATCTATAAGTGAAAATGAATTGTTAGAGGCAATGAACCGTCTACCTAATAGTGATACGGCAGGTGACGACCTTATTCCCTGCTTTTTGATTAAAGACGCTTGTCTTACGCTTGTTAAACTACTCCAAATAATTATCAATCTTTCCTTGAAAACTTCCATATTTCCTCTGCGATGGAAGAGAGCAAGAATTACTCCGGTTTTTAAGAAGGGCGATAAATCTAACATAGCTAACTATCGGCCCATCTCGATCTTGCCAAACTTTGCGAAGGTATATGAACAGTTATTGTACACCCACATCAGTTACTATACTAGATCTCACATCTCCATGAAACAACATGGGTTCATCGCTGGACGATCCACGCTTACCAACCTAGGAATAATTACATAGTTTATTAGTGAGGCTCTGGATGATGGCGGTCAGGTGGACGTAGTGTACACGGATTTCTCACGCGCATTCGACAAGATTGATCATTGCAGGCTCCTATATAAATTGAACGCTTTTGGTTTTTCTCCAAAATTACAGCACTTAATACACTCATATTTGCAGTACAGGACAGGTTATTTACAATGGGTATAGCTCCTATGAATTCAGGGTTACATCAGGTGTGCTACAGGGCTCGAACCTTGGTCCACTGTTGTTTATTCTCTTTCTAAATGATTTACTAATGTCAATGACCACTAATGTTTTAGCCTATGCCGATGACTTGAAGCTTTACTCCAGAATTAGCCCTTATGATGATATGAAGAATCTTCAAGAGGATATCGATCGCATATTCAACTGGTGTCAGGAAAATTATCTTGCCCTCAATATCGCAAAATGTACGTATGTTACGTACACACGAAAAATTAAGTAGTGATACAGTGAGAGATTTGGGCGTGCTGTGCGATTGCGAGCTATCTTTTTATCAGCATATCAATCAAATGTGCTCTTCCGCTGCAGCGATGTTGGGTTTTGTGATAAGATCGTCAAAGTATTTTAAAGATTCGTGTTTACTGAAGACATTGTACTTTACGTTTATTGTTAGCAGACTTGAATATGCTTCAATCGTGTGGTATCCCTATTATCATTCTCATCAAAACTCTATTGAGAGAATACAGCGCAGATTTTTAAAATTTCTGTCATTCAAGATCGATAATGTGTATCCAGTAAGCAACATTGAATATGAATTGGTTTTGGAACGCCATAATATTAAATCGTTATGTGAGAGAAGACAGGTGCACAGTGCGCGGTTCTTATTCAAGCTTTTAAACAATCAAATTGACTGTGCTGAATTGCTTTCGCGGATTAATTTTTGTTCCTCGCGCATCAGCAAGAAATGTCCATCATTTCGTGTGGTTCCTGCAAGGACTAATTTATTGTTAAAGTCTCCAGTGCAGCATACATATGTGCCAAAATGTGACTTTAATTTATCAAGACATCTTTGTTGGTGAAGCTGTTGACCACTAAAATGTTTAAAATGTTAATTTTTTATGCTTTTCTTTGTTATGGTATTGCTTTACATCCTATATTTAGTTTTTTTAGATAGCGTGTACAATTTATATTTATTTCACCTTTGTATCATCCTGCTAATGGGATATCCTGTTGGATGAATAAAGTCTATTATTATTATTATTATTATTATTATTATTATTATTATTATCATGCACAAGTCTCACAATCAGCATATGGATTTTTTCTTTTAACAATTGATTGTGGTAGTCGTCACTTCGTGATAGTTAATCATATTGTTACACAGAGAAGCTAGTACTTTGTTTTTATATCACTTATTTAATGGGACACAACGTGACTATAGTTTCCACATGGAACATATCATTACCAATGATAAATACGTATGAGCGAAATAGGAACAGGGTACAGGTTTATATAGTACAAGAAAGTAATTAAGGGAGAAACCTACAGACAATCATAATGTATTCCTAAGTATTATTCATATCTCTGCATTAATTACGCTGCTTATCTTTTGATAATGACATGTTCCATGTTGAAACTATAGTCACGTAGTCTCATTAAATAAGTGATATAAAAACAAAGTAATAGTTGTTCTGTGTATCAATTTTTTCTTTTTGTCAATCACGAACTAACTATACTGTACTGACGAGTCTTAATAATTACGAAACTATAGTGTACGGTTACAATTAGTAATGAATAAAGCATAATTCCCTCCACGATAATTATTGGGACATGCAATTTGTGCTTACTATTTAGAGCTACTATACAACTCTCTTGGAAAGCCGACTAGCAACTAACGCAGTTTACGTCGATTTGGAGTAAATGATTTAATTTCTCTGCCTTGATTGATTGATATTGTATGTTACATAGAGAAACATACTTTTCATGGACAACGAAATAAAGACGTAGAAGTATAAAGAGATCAAAGACACAAACATTCTCGCGGCTTTGACATCTCATTCCATTAACTATTTTCTTCCCTTCACAGTGTTTACGTCTTATCCTATACATCCCCACTTTCCAAGCTATACTCACCTCTCTCAGTCATGCTTACACCGTTTTTGTTCTACTTCAGAACCTGTATTCTTAAGAATTCTATTAATCTACATACCTGTATAGCATATACATCAACAAGTTGGTTAAATGTAATTAATTCAATATTATTCAGAATACATACGTTTCAGTTCTAGTTTTTAGGCACTGAACACTAATATTGATTCATCTTTATCTCCCGTATAACAAATATAACAATATAACCTTTATTATTTACAGTCGCGGCCATAAAAGATAGGCAGGGTAACATTTCTTAGATTGGTATAAAATGACGCAATAAAAATTAAAATAAAACGCATATAGATATGAATACACTTATTTTATTAATCAAAATTAATATTTAATTGTGCCCCCTTTGGCACGAATTATTAATTTAATTCTATTAGGCATAGTGGTCACGAGTTTTAAACATACTTCTGGCGAAATTGCAGCCCATTCGCGATATATCGCCTCTTTTAGTGTCTTTGTTCAAAATTTGCCAAAGATTTTCAATTGGCGAGAGGTCCGGTGACTGGGGCGGCCAATCTATGCATTTGACACCATTGTTGCTAAACCACTTGTTAACTTGGCGTGCTTTGTGGCAAGGTGCGTTATCTTGCTGGAAGTAGAATTCTTCCCTAATACCTTCAAACAATTTGAGAATAGATGGTTCCAACACCTCCTCTAGCATGTCAATATAGCGAGCACTGTTCATGCGTCCCTCAACAATGTGTACTTCTCCAACTCCGTGGGCAGACATGCAGCCCCAAATCATCACGCTACCTCCGCCATGTTTAACCATAGGAGTAATGCATTCAGGTATATATGCTTCTCCTACTCTCCTACGCACATAACGTGCTCCAGAATGACTGTAGCATCTGTAAAGTATTGTATTTAAATTTATTTTTTCCTGTAAGACAGAAATAAGCTATAGCCCTGCTCTTTTGCATTTATTAGATAGATAAAGGGTTATATAAACTAACCTCTACATTTGATTCGTCAGACCAAATTATTTTCGCCCAGTCCTCGACGCTCCAATTCTTATGTTTTCTGGCCCATGCAAGGCGCTGCGCCTTGTGTCGCTGAGTTAAGAGCGGTTTGTGCCGCGGCTTCCGCCCATGTAAATTAACTGACACTAATCGTCTTCTAACTGTACGTACCGAAATATTGATGTTATGGCCCTCTCTTAGTTCCGCAGAAATTTCTTTTGCCGATTTTCTTCGATTTTGCAAAGCAATTCGCTCAATCAACCGGTCTTCTCGAGTTGTTGTTTTACATTTTCGTCCTGGTCTGGGCAAATTCGAGTAGGAACCAGTTGCCTTGTAGCGTTTAATAACATTTTGCACAGCACATCGTGAACATCGTAAGTTCTTCGCAATTTGTACTGGCGAGACGCCATCTCCGTGCAACAGAATTATTTGCCCACGTATCGCTTCTGACAACTGCGGTTTTTTCACCATAATTTGATATAATAACACAATACTTATCACTACACAAAATGCTGTATACAACTATAGATTTAACTTCTTGCCTCAAACATTACACTCCCACGGACTGCATACAACTATTTTAGAATACACGAATAATCACGTATGTACTCACTTCAATCCAGACTTCTTAGAAATCGCTTTTAAAATTGTAACAAAAATCACTATAAAACAATTTCTCAGTATTGTCTTTCCAAGAAAAAATATTCGTTGTACAAAACAGATGTTTTGTTTGGGTGCCTATCTTTTATGGCCGCGACTGTATTTGAAAAGTTCTACCTTCTATATTCACACAAAATATTTTAAATAAGTTTCTCTAAAATAAATCTAGCATATTTTTATGTTATAAATTTATTCATTTAAATTTACAGAAAGTGCTGAAAATGGTCTCCATTAAATGTAGGCAAACATTTAGCCGTTGCTTCCAATTTTTGAAAACACTAATGCTACTTTTTACATGATATAGATGTAATTCGACGAACTCGTCTGGACTTTCGGTAGCCCATGTTCTATGATTCTGGGAATTGATATATCTAAATAAATGGAACTAAAAAAACGGACAGAAATTAATTAATTTAATGTTTGAACAACGCTTACGTAATAAGGATACATTTTCAGTCTCTTAATAATTAGCTCAGTGGGCTTATCCTTACGTATGTTTATAAGTGCAATTTGTTTATTCACATCTCTTCGTGATCCTTACTTCCACTTCGATAGTGCGGCATTAAAATAAACGCTTGTTCAGACGCCAAGATCATTGTTAAAGATATTACAATCTAAAAGTCCATTCTTTGTCGTTTTTTTAGTGACAGTGACTTATAACACAGAAAAATTTATACTGACTCGTTAGTTTTTAAGGAAATATCTACTGAAATATGATGAATACGCAGGAAAATAGAAATAACAAGAAAACTTAACTGTTAATTTCATTCACGCTATTATTTATGATTGCCAAAAATTTTGTGACCAACACCAATTCTAAAAGTGGGCAACTAATATTACATTCGTTACGTGGGTTTCGTTCTTTACTGAATTGTTTACTATTTGACTGGTCCTGGATCAACGTTGGTCTTATCGACTTACTGACTATATTTCAGACACAATTCACATTATTGTGACTTAATTTATGGTATTATGTGAATCGTTCAGAAAAGTGACTAACAAGAAGGTAGTTATAGAAAAAGTAGTAGCCCAGTAGGCCACGAATATTTATATTTTTAGCCGAGAAATTACTAAAGTTTGAAATCCTTTATTGCGTATGCAGCATATTTCAATTTAAATTTTTGAATAAGCAAGCTTCGGATTTTACTCTATTCACAAGCTAATATCTCGACAACAATTCTCATACAATTTTAAATTGAAAGAGCGAACTTTGTGCATTCAATCAAACAAGCGCTGTTAATCAAACACATAAGTTCCATCTAATAATTAACGAGTTCCATATATGTGTGCAAATACGCCACTAAGCTTTTTTGTTTGAAATGCTTGTTTACATTTCGGATTGGCTAATTACTAGTACGTGAAAATTAAACGTTCTAGTTGACTAAGCTCTGCGTTTTGACAGGATATTTAAAAAAACTGCCCTCGTCCGTTTAAAGTATAGTCGTGTCAAGCTCAGAAAAGCTCTGGCTGGGGGTAGCTGTGGGAGCTATGTTATATACATAATTAGTGTATTAAAATAAAAATCTATATAGGAAATATTCTAATATCCTTAAATCCTCTAATTCATCCAATTAATTGGAAGGTGTGTAATAAATTTCAACTACATATCGTGTGTCCAAAAGGTCCCGTAATCAAGTTAAGTCTGAAAGTTAGATTTATGTCTGTTATAAGTATACATATGTGTAGTGTGTCAAATATTAGCAATTTAAGCACTTAAATGGATTTAAAATATACTTTTTAACAATAAACAAGATTCAACAAATTTATTCGGATATATTAATATTGAAATTTAACAAAATAAGTTATTGAAATACACGTTGAGTATGTTTGCCTATCCCTCCATATTATCAAAAACATTTTGCGACACCTTGTTAGGAAAATTTAAATAATATTTTAAGAACTTCACATTTTTAGCATTTATATTCTGTTCGAAAAAATATTGGAGCAATTATTCGTCTTTTAGACATAGCCAACCAAACGCCAATTATAACAAGATACAAAGGAGTTTTTTTTATTTGTAGTCCATAGGGATGCATTTGGAGATCCTTTCAAACTATATTGTCATCGACCAACATTCAAGTACTGCAGCAGCCTTCTGTTGGACGTGTATGCTGGGTGATCTTGTATAGAATGTACAGCGTTACTTACATTATAACTTACATTTTGTATTCATATGCGGGGCTCTTCCAGTTTTTTACCTACATTCGGAAATATTAAACTAAACAAACTAAACGGTTTCGCAATTGAGTTTCATTAAATACAACTAAAACGTTATCTCAGCTCGGCTCTATCGACAGCAGTATTATATTAATACTCTTCACTTTCTAAGCGCTGTCTGTTTGAAAATATGCTTCAATTAAGGAAGTTTCTTGGTCTACAGTATATACATGTAATAGTTAATTATTAGTCAAAGTATACGTCTTCTAAGAGAATGTATACATGTATTGACAGAAGTTTAACATTCAACAGATGACTCGATTACGGGATTTTTTGGATACGCGTTATAAATTAAACTTAGAGCTATGTTTCTTATCGAATATCGATTCAGTAAGCTGGAATTTGAAGATGATCACTCGTTACCAGCGAAGCAAAAGCCCTTATTCAATTGATAATTACAGTGGTGCAGTAAAGTTGGGAGTAAAATTAATAAATAATAATTAAAGTTGTATGGTGTAAAATTCGCTTGTTTTGACATCAAGTACAGCTTTCTATTTAATACAGGAGCGGTGCAAGAAGGGACAAGCAAACCAATTGAAACGGTAACACGGTCAAGTAATATATTTTTTAAGTCCTTTCATCCTCTACTCGATCACAAAAAATTAAGTTATTGCAACCAACATTTTTTTGCGACAACTTTATAAAAAAATAGAAAAACAGATACATTTTACTGTAAATAAACGATTTATGACATGCAATTCAGTATATCTAAATAGGAGAAATAATCAGAGAGGGTTTCTAGTTTTCTTTTGCACCAATTGAACAGAAAAACAAAATAAACATATTTTTATCAAAATTAACAATAACGAGAAGGATGGTGAGTAGAATCCTGAGAAACAATATTTTATTTCCTTTTGCCACTGAATAAAGTATGATATAATGTATCATGTGAACCTCCTTATCATTTGAAAATCTCGTACCGTCCCTTCTTGCGCGGTCCCTGCATTGGATATAAAGTTGTCCGCGATGTTAAAAAGAGCACATTTTACGAAAACATCGACCTGCCCGAGGTTCTCTTCTTTTACAAAAGTCAACCGTATAAATTTAATTCATATTATTTCATACTTTACACGAACATTCTAAAGTACGAAGTTACTGGGCCATATTTGAATGTGCGCCTTTAAAAGTTCTCAATCTAGCTACTATTTCCGTGAAAAACAAATATGTTTAATGGTATAATACTAAATACAATCTTTAAAAGAAACAGTGACACCATCCTTAATAAGGTTGGACGGAGTTGCCTAAGATTTTAATTTGTACATAGTGTGTAATACGCCGGCTTGATAAGATATTGATCGCTACATTATACAGACAGGCAACACTACTCCGTTTATAATTTCTGGCAAGAAATATTGAAGCTACCTTTGTTCGGTGGATGTACTGCCAAAGATATGTATTTAAGATAACGTTGCAAATCCTCCTCAAATTTTTTCGAAAGAGCACTTAATGGACAGGCATTATCGGGGTTGCCAATGTCGAGGTTGTTGCTACTTATGTTGTTTCTACTTCCCTTGTTTTGGCTATGCGCCTTCTCCAGTTTTCCCTGATTCTTGTTGGTGTTGATGCCTTGCTTCAGTCCATTTTCATCCCGACTACATGTTTTGCTACGCGCGTGGCGTAACGCGCACAAATAAAACTTTGGTCGACCAAACAAAAAAGAATCAAATCTAGCGTTACTCCTCCATTATTCCCTATTGGTTTTCGGGTGGCCGGACCAGCTCAATAAAGGCGGGAGTGGGTCACAAACTTTCTTTCTAGTTGATGAATGTTCGCCACTACGTTTTGGCCCCTACGCACGGTTTCTCCCAAACGCAGAAGGAAGAGGGAAAGTTTTCGGAGATGGAGCAGCTAAGCAGACACCACATATTTATCAAACAGCCTACGTTTATTGCCAAGACACTGAAGGGGAAAATGCCAGAGGCCACTACACGTAAATGTTCAGTAGTTAATCAACTGTATAAATACTTAAAACTAAGTAACAACTTAAGCTAAAAAGAAAATAAAAAACTAAAACCGCTATTCGCTCGTTAACGTCAGTGGCCGACCGAGGAATTTATGTACAAAATAACTCTTACGGAATATGATACAATAAATAAATAAAACTTGATTACGATAGACTTTCTTAATTTATATTGAATTGTATCGAAGCTACCCGATGAGTGAAGCTCCTTCGGGTATACAAACATTTTACTTTACATAATTAGTAGAGGTGCTCATGCGAGCTATGAAACGTTCCTTTCTGTCAAGATCGGAGTTGACCGGGAGCGGTAGCAAGTTGCAAGGACGGGTCGAGTGTGTATATTTCGATCGCCTGCGAATAACTCTGATCTTGACAATTTTGGCTAGGATGAGCAACTCTAGTAATTAGTATTGAAATGGAACAGAAGGAAAAAAGGCAGAGTGAGATTACTTGTGAGATGTACGGTTATTATATGTTTGGTAAAACTTACCTGACGAAGCTGTTGGTGTTGCTTGTGGTAGTGGCCTTCTACGGCAGTAAAGTCCAGGTACCAAACTCCACATTTAGAGGATCGCAATCACATAGAATAGAGTAGATCCAAAAATAAAGCGTCAACGAAGTTTTAAGCGTAAACGAAAAGGCCAAGTGTAAGAATAAGAAAACGTAAAAGGAAACATACGAGAAGACGTACGAGGATAGCCTCAAACAAAAAACCAACAAATCAGTATTGCAATCGGTAATCCAAAATCCGATAATTCCCAAAAATTCAAATCCAAAAATCACAGAGGTATTTTTAACTATATCCAACAAACCTAGTTCGAATCTCTAGGCGGAGAGTGAGTCTAGTGAGTGAGGAGAGTAGACGTATGCCGTCACATTTATATAAGATTTAAAATCGGAAAGGTAGTCTAAAGCGGAGGGGGATATTCATCAACTAGTTATGAGTTAAAACCAAATACAGTTCCCGACAAAAATATAGTTCCGCATATCGAATACTGTTGGCGCTACAACAACGGATCTACATTAAAAATTCATCGAAACAAAAATTTCCACCTGGAAGTAAGAGAAAATCAAAGCATATAAACAAGGAGTGTAGCGCCACATGTGCAATTATGAAACGAAACGTCCATACAGGCGCGGTCAAACAGTTTTCTTATTTCGTTGTGGCCTATCTCTTTCCTGTTTTCTCGGTGTTTCCATCTTACATACTCCATACATTCCTTGTCATTAAATCTTCAGACCAGCGCTAGGCATTTTCCTTTGTTATTTGTCCCATCGAATCTACTCCCGAAACTATTCCCTATTGCCTCATTTATTTCTCTGTCGAATAATCTTGCTCCCGCTATCCCTTTCAGGCTCTTCATTTCTATTGCTTCCAGTCTCCTTTTTTGTTCCTTTGTCAGTGTCCATAGTTCCGATCCATATGTTACCGTGAGGATCTGAAACACGTTGTGTATTATTATTTTGGTATTTATTGACCGTTCTCTTACGTTGATTACATTTTTGGTAAGTTGGTAATAGTTGCTATAGTCCAGTTGTAGCTTTCATTCTCTCCTCCAGTTCTTCTTCTATTTTCTCTAAATATTTGAACTTGTGCGCCAATCTCTTTGATTTCCAAACTTAACTTTAATTGTCTTGCTGTTCGTTCTATACCTTCAGGTTTCACTCGAGATCTTGTTTGTTTTTTTGTCATAAATGTAATATGCGAATATGCTCAAGATTATAGTATCTTGTTCTCTTTTTGCAGGTTTTGGCTATATAATAATAATAATATAATAACAATAATAATAATTAAGATGAACAAATGTGGGCTCAGTGTACTCCTTTGTATGACTCCGGTCTTGAATCTGTTGTTGTTGGTTCTCACATAGTTCTCTGTACGTCTGGATAGGCATCTAATACTGTCAATGAGTTTTCTACTGATATGTTCCTTCTTCAACGTTTTGTAGATAAATACTCTATCCACCGATTCGAATGCCTTCTTGATGTCTATGATTCTATATCTATTATTCTCCTGTATCTATTGTTCGTTCTACTAGTTGTTTTATTACACAAACTGCATCTGATGTTCCTCTACACATTCTAAATCAATTCTGTACTTTCATTAGTTCCCTTTCGGCGTCGCTTTTCAGCTTCTCCATCAGAATGCTTTCGCATATTTAGTATTAATTAGTAGTCCATTGCTATGCTGTTTTCATCTTCGTCATTCACAAAGTTTGTGTTCTGTGGGATCTCCTTCAGTTGTTCTTCTTTTTCTCCCACCGCCAATAGTTCTTGAAAGTACTCTCGCTCTCAGTTGTGATAGTGTGTATGTAAATTTAAAGAAATCAAACTACGAGATTTAATTTCAATATATGTAGGTAAAAATGATAATTTATGTATTTTTATATATATAATTATTTATTGATACAAAGCGAATACTTTGTTAGTAATTAGGTAGGCGTTGTAAACTGTCTATATCAATATATTTTAATAGCAGCTTATATTACAGAACAATTCTCGCTATCATTAACAAACGACTTTTTCTATTTGCACCTAACATATTATAAATTTAGAATATATACTTTCTAGGTGCTTTGTGAAAGAAAATTGACGTAAAGTGTGGTAACTTTCTTTTCAATAGAAATGATCAACAAGGCATGCCAATACGAAATAAATAGATACAACATGCTGTTGTACTTTGAAACTCTGCAAACGTTTTTGTTTCTTTTTTTTTTTTTGAGAATTCATATTTTCAAAACTCTGTTAGTTACTAAAAGCACAAGAAGAGTATTTGGAAACAACCCCGCTACCATGATAGTAACGTTCTTCCTCTTATCACTTTGGAGTATTTTTCTATAAAACAACAGATGTTTCATGAATAATCAAGGCGTGGTAGATACATACAACCACCCATCTCGTACTATACTGGTGAATACGCATTTCAGAGTAATTTTCAATATACGTAAACTAGCCAATGATAATGGGAAAATGACTAAATATTGTATAAAGAAAAATATTTAAAAATTACTTTTTCAATGTTCCTGTATGTAAAATGAGTACTGACTTTAACAATACTAATGGTAATTGGGAATAATTAACTGCAATTTATTTCTTCTAAGCATATATTTAAAGTAATATTTTATCCTATCCAAATTGCTTTGTATATATTGAGACACATATGTACTATGCGTTCAAAAAGGTATGGAATAATAGATCTACAGCCTTACTCAGAGGTTATATTTACAAAAGTGTTTTATTTTCCGTCTATTTTGGCATAATGTGAATATTTTTTTTCGTTGAGTTCACACACGACAAACTATCTGGTGTACTTACTTATCTCACAGTCAGTTTGCCAGGAATTTGTAGAAGTAATTGATATTATAAAATAGTTTTTAATTTAACAGAAGAGGAACGGAGTATTCTTTTAATGGTGGTTGGTTATGGAGATCGTACAAAAACGCAACAGGACACATGTGCTATATCTAATCTAGCCTATTCAAATCGACAACCAACTACTAAGTCTAATGTTGCAACAAACAAAGATATGAGACTAGTTGTGTTACTAGAGGTAGCTAAATATCCTTATTTCTCGACTCAACTAGTTTTAAACTGCGATGTCAGTAAAGGCTCTATTCGCAACACTTAAAAAGTGCATCCTTGCCAACCTACTTTGATGCAAGAACTATCAGAAGATAATTTTGGTAGACTGCAGAATTTTGTGAACACAAGATAGAGCTAGTTAACGAACTATGTTAATAATATTTTAATAACTAATTAATAATATTGTTTCTGATGAAACCACTTTCTGTCTAAATGGAAGAGTAAACAGAGCCAGTTGTCGATATTGGGCTGCTAACACCTCCCTTCTCTCCACACCGGTTGACAGAAACCCGTACGCAAATGCCAGAGGAACTCGACTCGACTCGACTCGACGTGTCGTGATCAAATAATCGGGCCTCTTTTCATTCCTGGGAACCTAACTGGTGATCAATATCTATAGTTACTACTAATAATTCCGTCCTAAAGAGACCTCTTTCATAACAATAACAATCTCCGGTTTCAACAAAATGCGGCAACATCTCAATATCAGTACGTAGGTTTGGATGAAGCTTTTCTGAATCATTGAATAGGCCGCAACAGTCTTGTACAATGGCCACCACAGCGATACTTTGTCACTTCCTTTTATGAGCAATCTAGAAGACAAAGTGTATAGAGACCGTCCTAGCAATTTAGCAGACTTGAAAGGACGAATATGAAATGAAGCAGCACAAACTTCTCTCCAACTAAGTAAGAAATACTTCATCTTGTGACTGACCGGGCCATAGAAGAACTGGGTATCTTTCACAAGAATTCACATTTTTCGCAGTTAATGAGCGTAAATCCTTTTTTACAAGCAGTTCTTTTTAAATAACTGTTTTCTGTAACATCAGGTTGAATGTAAAGGGGACTGGTTCGTTCAATTCTTTTAGGTGGTCAACTCGTATAAGCTTCCGAGCTGTATCAATTATTAATAACGGACGCGTATTAGGAAAGCTTATAGTTGATACTTCTTGTGTCGATTTAGGAGTTACCAAGCTCTGAAGTATTGACACCGTATTACATCTGTAACTTCTCCACCACATCACTATGCATTCCGAGGCAACTTACATAACTTCACAAATTTGCGGTTTATATACACATAACTGTAAATATTGTATGCTGTTGTAACTTCAAACTTAAGAAAATAGTGAATCCCATTCAATTAATTTTTAAATTGTATTTTGACATTCATTTCTTAATAGCTACATTTTTTGTGTAGCTATAACAAAAAATTAAATTATCTATAGAGGAAATATAATTCCTGCTAATAGAATGCGTCGCATCTGCATACATATGTATGTCCAATATCAAACCGCCAAAATTCGTATTAACAATAAAATTTTATCATGTTTTATTTAAAATGCATAGAGAATAGAAGGAACACGGACTTTTCTCTGATCACAATAATTTGCATTAATGCACATTAATTATCTAAATTGTATGTTCCAAGATTGGCAAGTAAACACAAAGTACGAAATTAACTTAATAAGTGCCATTTTCTTTTAATAAACAAATCAAGCCAAACAGAACGACCATGATCTTAGTATTTATCTCCTGTTTTGAAAATCCTCTTCTTTGTAGAGAAGGTAGATTAATGGGGTATCAAGCACAGAAGATGAATAACAATCATTTCTCAATTCAGAATTTGTAATTTAACATTGTCTGCCGTCTCCTTTGGGTGATCGACTACTAATTCCGTGTTCATTCCTATTCATCTTACAACCCTCATAACGGTGTTTATATCCCGACGGACTGAAGCGTCATTTTACGCGAAATGAGAAAAATCGCATTAGCGAGTTTTTCGCCGTGTCGGAGGTGGCCCCACCGGGGCACCATAGACGTGAAGGTTCCTCGCCGGTTCTGGTAGGTACTTCCATAGGAACATCAGCGTGGCAGTAGCAGAAAACCAGATAACGAATCGAGTCACGGCAGACGTGATTCGGTTGCGTGACTAGCTAAATTTGCATATCTCAAACCCATATAGTGGTGTCCGACACCGAAGCTGCATATACTTCGACCTTCTCGACGGAATGGGACGCGGATACATCAGACAAGAAAAATAATGTTGTCGCCTATGCTGGATGTCAAATTGACTGGTTGATTATACGACAACGTAGATATACGCATTTATAAAAGAGATATTTTCATTAGAACTAAAGAAAGAGTAAACATTTCTATGGGGTATAGAATTCAAAATACGTGGCAGATTAAATATTTTATTATAGAAAGTTCTATTGTGGAAAATGTAGATAGTAGTACATCCCCAAGTTTTTAATTAAAACATATTCAACAACCTCTTTAAACCAAATTAAAAATAATCCTCCTCACTTATTGTTAGTTTAATAGAAAAGAGAAGAAGCGGCGTTACTAATACCATTGTCTCGTGTAAATGATTAAACCATGTAGGTACGTGTGATATACTGAATGCTCGACAATATTTTCCTATCTCAATTATATTTCATCTTTGGTTTTAGATATAGCTTCATTACTTTGAACGACTGCTTTGCTTGGTCATCATTGGTATTTTCGATGGAGTATGTGGAAGGTTGCTCGTCATACTGTCCTTCCTGTTTCTCCTTGGCTTCTTGTATTTTATTCCACATTTGCTTCCAAAACGTTATATATTTATCAAAACCATTCGTGTTAATTGTTTCTACCTTAGTTACCATACCTCCACGAAGACTGTCGGTGTGCGGATTGCCGGTTGGTGTTGGATTTGGGTACAACTTCTGGACATGCTGGTTTTAATATCCCGGAATATCCGTTAGAGTTTGTGCTGTTTTTTCGTCTCATCCACTTCTTCGTTATAATGGGCCGATGATATATTTTGTGTGATATTTTTTATCATTTC